>CM030934.1:4563255-4943117 GCA_018136815.1 Isochrysis galbana
TGGTCCTGAGGACGAGAATGGCGTGAGCATCTCCGAGAATATTCAGGAGCACCCTGGCCCTCCCGATAATGCAGTGAAGCTGGAATCGATCGATTTGCAGACAGATGACAAGCATATACAGCCTGCCGCTTCTCAACAATCTTTTTTAGAGCATGAGAAGCTCTGCACCGCCGACCTTTCTCAAGAGAGAATTGTGATTCTTTGTCCTCAGCCCTTATCCTTGAGCAAGAAGTCCTATCGAATTTGGAGCGATACATCAGTGGAGATGGAGGTAGCGAAACTCCCCATCAAGAACGACGGCGACAACAGTTTACTGCTACAGAAAACGGCCGTGCCGATAGCAACCTTTGTGTTTGCCTGATGCTTGAACACAACTTGGCTGCCACAAGACTTGCTTGATTGGCCGTCGTTATTACCACTTGGCTGAAATTCTTTTGATGTCATTGCCGGCGCACGCCTTCCCTCTAGATGTGCATGCGGTGCAGAGCAGCAACTACGCCCTGCTCGAGCTCATGCCTAGGTCATCCTGCGCATATCCCGCGCAACAGTGCATGGTGGACGTGCTTTGTAGATAGATCTTGGGGGGGGGGGGGGGGGAGGGATGGACCTGCTTTGTAGATCTTGGCTGATTGATACGATGGCGGTGGAGATGATCATGCATTATGTCGCGGTCTCTCGCTTCTAATCATAATGCTATCTATCAACCCTTGCTTTGCCGTTGCCAGGTTGCCATTTGGCGCTGGCGTGAGGGGTTACGTAGGGTGGCGGGGCAGAGTAGGGTCAACACTGCAAGTAGCAGCTTGTCTATACTTATAGTGGTATTTTTTTGGGTCTATGCTCATACAATCGTTGTGGATCTCAAAGAGTGTATGACTTCCGCATGAGAATCCAAGTAGGGCGGTCAAACAATAAACCTTCTAATATTCTTACCGCACTCACGGCGAATGGAACCACTACCTACTACTCGTAGCACGTAGCATAAATTTTTAACAAATTTTTATGGGTCGCGGCGCGGCAAAGGAACGGGACTAGCGCTCACTCAAGACAGGACTCCCTGCCGCGGCAAGCGCAAGCATCCGTCCCCCTTATGCCACCCAGCTCTTCACTAGCTTTCTACCTGCGCTAGCCGGAGCGCCCCTCCCTCCACACTCAGACAGCCCCCCACGCCAAGATCCTGATCTGGTCTCGCAGGCAAGGGGGCCTAATGGGAGGGTGAGAAAAAAATCTTAAAAACTAGCCGCTCGCGCGACAACTTGTTCACCGAGTCAACTTGTTCACCGCGACAACTTGTTCACCGCGAGTCAACATATTCAGCTCTTGTCGTAAGTCGTAAGCGCTGCTGTCTACTGTCTACTAATAAAGAGGAGATTATACTGGTAGAGAGCCCGGCGCCTTACGGATACTTGCAGAGGGCCGCGCCACGGCCCCAATCTTGCAGCCACTTGTAGAGAGGGCCCAAACTTCTGGCAAGTTGGGCCAGCCACCCAAACTTGCAGAACAAGTTGTACAAGTATTGGCCTGGGCCTAGCCAGGAACCAGGGGCCCTGGCCCAGGGGCGTGAGATAGGGGATAGGGGGGGTAAGAGTGAATGATGTCCCTATTCGGGTGTCCGTCCCGACCCCTCAGGGGCCGGCAATCAATATACGCCTTCTTTGTCTTAGTTTGAGCGGACTATATTATGTTCCTGATGCCTAACTCGGTCGCCGTTTGCGCCAGTGCTTCCGAGATCTCCCCAAGTTGAAATCTTTGTCGACCGTGTATAGGGGGGTGATCATCTTACGCAAATGCTTGTTGCTCGGGGCGTGTAGCCCAAGTCTCTCTCTCTGAGTCTTCAGGCGTTGGAAGAAGCCAAGAAGCCCACTTTCGCCTTGACTAGCAAGTGTTACCTCGAGAAGATGGCTCTTACGAATTGCTTTCACCGATCTGGCTTCCGCATTCCCGTAGTGGATGTTGTAGAAGTCCGTTAGTATGTATTATGTAGTATGTACCTCCTACCTCCTAATGGGAGGGTGAGGAGCAACTCCTCAAAGAGGACCTTTGGGGAAGGAGATGTCTGAGTGGGGGCGCTATACCCTTGCGCTAGGCATGGGCACATGGGCAGCGACGCCGCCTCAAGACATGTCCTCCCTGTTGTCTTGAGTCGAAATTTTTGGTGCTTGAAACAGAGGGCGATGGGCGTTTGTGCTTCTTGGGTTGGTTGTAGTTGGAAGAGGGGGAGTTGGAGAGGGAGAGGGAGTGAAGTGTTGAAAGAGGGCCCAAGGCAGGGCACTGAGTTGTAGGTACTTGTGGCCCACAAGAGTGGGGTGAAAACGAGAAGTGTATCAACATGGGTCTTTAGTTGAAATTTTTGGCGCTTTGACTTTGAACAGAGGGCGAGGGGGTTCGGTCGGGGATCGTGCTGTTTGGGTTGGTTGTAGTGTGAAGGGGGACTGGGACTAGGAGAGGGAGTCTAGTGCGTTGAAAGAGGGTCCAAGGCAGGGCACTGGGTTGTAGGGAATTTCGTGGCGGCAGGTGGCCCCCCCTGGAGGTTTTTATTGGGCCTCGCGCCACGGTCAAAAAATGCAGCCCAACCCTTACTAATAGTTCAAAAGCCCCCGTTTGACCGCCCTAGCCCTAGCAATTGCTACTAGCAATGTACTTGGCCGGAGGCCAAATACGGATGTACTTGGCCGTATTTGCAGGCCCCAGCACCGTATTTCCCACCCAGGCGACTATTTCCTAATCTCCTAATCAAGGGATCAATGGGGAACGCGAACGCCGTATCCGAATCATCTCACATCTCACGACGGATTCACGTAGGAGTAAAAGATACGAAAGGCCATTATAAAACTGATCAGACCCCTCCCTCTCCTCTTGTCTTCTCCTTCTTTCTACTTTATTTTTTTGTTCCCTCCCCCTCCCCTCCCCCCCCCCTCCCGCACACGCCCCCTCTCCCCCCTCCCCCCCCCCTCCCCCTCGCCCCTTCCCCCTCCCCCTCCCCTTCCCCTTCCCCCCCCCCCCCCGCGCGCGCGACTCCCCCCCATTACGCCACACACGCACACTATGGCTGACGTGGAGCCTCCTCCTGAACGAAAGTCCGCCCGCTCAGAGGGTCGTTCAGAGAGGAGGTCGGCGGACCGCGGGGCGAGCAGGGAGAGCGAGAGGTACCGGGATGGCCGGCACCGCCGCTCGCGAGACCGCGACTACGACAAGGACTACGAGCGTGATGACCGAGATCGCCACCGAGACCGAGACAGGGACAAGGAGAGAGACCGGTACCGGGATCGCGACCGCGGTTACGGACGGGATTATGGAGATCACGACCGCGATCGCGATCGTAGAAGAGAACGCGATGACCGCGACCGGCGCAGACGCCGCTCACCCAGCCCTGACCCAGAACAGCGCGAGAGGGAGGAGGCGATGCGAGATGACCTCACCGTCCTCGTCCAGCGCATTCACCCGCGGGCCGACGACTTCGAGATTTTTGAGTTCTTTTCCCAGGCTGGCAAGGTGCGTGATATCAGGCTGATCCGGGACCAAAAGTCCGGCAAGTCCAAGGGCGTTGGCTACGTCGAGTATAGTGACGTTGAGTCAGTAATGAAGGCTTTGGCGCTCAACGGCATTGCCTTCAAGGGGCAGCCTTTACTCGTGCAGGCGTCTATGGCCGAAAAGAACAGGCTGGCACAAGCGGCCAAGAACGTTGCGGCAGCAAGTGCTATGTTGGGCGGTTCGGGCATCCCGGAAGAGTCTCGAAAACTGCTCGTGTCGGAGCTTCACCCTCACATCGCAGCTGATGACCTCCGCGAGGTGTTCTCGCCTTTCGGCGAACTCTTAAGCGTGCAGCTCGGCGTTGTGCCTCCCGATGCGTCTGGTTCTGGTACCGCTCACGTTGTCTTCGCCAACCTCGACAATGCGAAGGACGCGCAAGTACGCCTGCCGGGGGGAGCGGGACATCCCTGAGGGGTCCATGGCATCTCGTTTACTTGCTGCTACTGCAAGGAGTGGCGATCATGCGCCGTGCCTATTCCTTGCATCGTTAGCGCAATGCGAGCGTTTGTGGCAGGAAGTTGTTCAGCTGTTGCTTTTACTGACATATCAAACTTGCCTTTGTTGTAGGGCGCAATCAATGGCCTCGAGCTTGCGGGTCGCAACATCGTCGTGCAGTTCATACCTGAGATGTCGCACACAGTGCTACCCGGCGCAAGTATGCTGGGTGGAAGCGCGCTCCTTCTCAACAACCTGTCTAGTTTGTCAGGCAGTGGGCCTGTCATCCCTAATCTGCCAGCTGCTGGCGCACCCGTCTTGGGCGGCGTAGCAGCTGCGCCACCACCACATCCAGTGGGAGGTACCCCTTCTCCGTTCGTGCTTCTCAAGAATATGTTCGATCCCAACGGCAAGATGGAGCTTACCGACCCCGACTTTTTCGATGATCTCCACGAGGACGTCCTCGAGGAAGGAGGAAAGTTTGGTAAGGTCCTTGATGCCAAAATCGTGCGTTCCTCGGCCGGCCATGTCTACCTGCGTTTCGATGCCACTGAGAGCGCCACACGAGCTGCTGCATCTCTGAATGGCCGATGGTTTGCCGGCAAGCAAGTCGCAGCGGAATTCATCGATGAGGAGGCCTACATGCAAGCCTAAAGGTGCCGTTCACTGTTGTTGGGTTGTTGAGACCTCGCAAGTACGGAAGGTTTTTGTGCAACAGTGTCGATACGCCCGATTCCCGTCGAATGGCAGCTACAACAAGAAAGTTATGTAGTTGTGCTGTGTTGCCAGCCGTTGCCCAACAAGCTCATGCAAAGCGTGCTGCAGCGCCCTGTAGCCAGCTTAGAGATGCGATGATTGCGCAGTAGTGCAAGACATTTGCGCAAATATCAGTAAAATTTACGAGAAGGCTGAGCATCGAGATACCAGAGCCGCTGCATCCTGTGCTCCGTGCTTCGAAAAAATAAAGATCGCCTTGAAAAGCGCTAAGTAACGCAGACACCGCCCTCTCATCCGGTCACTCACTGCGCCTTCCGCTTACGCCAGTCGTTGCATTGTCTTCGGTTTCAGGGGGCGCGGCTCATGTGCCATGTGCCATGTGCACTCGGGCTGTCGCTCGCGAGCGCGTTAGCGCACCGCGAGAAGGGGCGCGCTCTTTGCGCTCTCGCGTTGGCACTTCATCTGTTTGCTCCATCACCGACCGCTCGAATTTTATTTTCGAGGCTTTGGCAGCGGGGAGGAGCTCCTAAAAGTATGGGAGGCGGCTGCCAACTATCGTTGAAACGATAGGGTCATGGAGCGCGCGCCGCCTCTCCCCCTCGCTGCCACTGCCCTCACCGCGATGGACGAAGCAATGATAGACACGCCGCTGTCGGCCCAAACAAAGCGACCGCGTCAGGACGACCCCCCTAGCCAGGTGGGCACAAGAGCCGGCAAGAAGGGAGGCTTGTTGCATAACAAGCCGTTCAAAAATTTCTTTCAGTTTCAATCCCATTTACCACCAAGGCGGGAAAAATAGTTTCGTTACACGTCTTCAGCGTGGTATGGTCAAGTACAATGGGTGGAATTGCACGAGAAAGCAACGAACGGACGGCAAAACCAACGCTGACAAATTCCAAGGACTGAGAACTGGATCCCAGAGGCTTCGTAAGCCCCCGTGGGATATGAGAAAATTTAACTGGATAAACAACGCCAGCGGCAGAAAATGATTTCTGCTCTGGGTGGTGGGTTCCCGCGAGATGCGCTATGAGGCGCTCTGGCAGGATCTTGGCCTTTCCTGCCCGCCGCAGCGTAGAGCGCCACGACAAGGCCCGTCCTGAGGCCACCCACGGGTCTCGCCTCATCGATCAATGCCGGATCTGGCACTGTCCGAGAGAGGATGGCCGCGTAGGCAGCCTCAATGCGCAGGCTCGTCAGCCACGCGTGGACGGCCGCGTTGGCGAGCTGGTCCTGGTTCTCGATGCCGAGTTCGAGAGAGGGCGAATCCTGCGAGGGGCGGGTCGGGATGGTCGGGATGGGGCCTCTGGTAGCCAGGGTAGCCGCGTGCGCTCGCTGTGAGGAGCTGGGTGGGCTGCGCGGGCAATGATGCCAAAGGGTCAGGGGGTGGTCGGACTGTCGGCAGCCCGACACGGCGCTGCATCGGGCGGGAATCAAATGCCGAATGTAGCTTAGATATAGAGGAACCGATCCCCCCGCGGGCGCGACCGCCAATTCTTTACGGGTAGAGCGTGAGCGCGCGTGACGGAGGGGGCGAGAGGGGGGGCGAATCGCACCATTTCTTGGCGAAGATTTTCGTAGCGTCAGGTAGCCCCCCCGGGAGGTTTTTTATTGGGCATCGCGCCACGGTCAAAAAATGCAGCCCAACCCTTACTAGTAGTTAAAAAGCCCTGTTTGACCGCCCTAGCATAAACACCTTCACTTCAAGCATATCACACACAGAAGAATTGGTACCGGAAATAGGTTCGCCGAAAGTCAGACAGATATGTGTAGACTATGTCGCCGCTACCGAGAAAACTCGTGCCATCTAGCGTGGCGTCTCGCGACTAAAACAGTATTCGAGACCATAGATGCCCTCAATAACTACAACCCCTCTCCCGGAAGGGTCACGCACACAGAAAATGAAAGATAGACGATTCGCATACCCCGGTATGAACACACCCGAAAGCCTAAAAGCGTTGTACGTGATAGCGTGAAAATGCATACTAAGAGACGTCTATAGAGTCGCATTTGTTTGTTTGAGTCACATGAGTACCACTATAAACCGATCTTAGAGTCTACACTAGTGAGGTTTACCACATTGGTTAGGGGCCTCACCCCGCCAAAATCGCACTGCTCTGTGCGCACGCATAAAGCCGCCACGGGAGGAAGCCCAAACTTAAGAAACCGCTAGAACTCAGCACCCCCGTATTCATCGAATACGAGAAGGGTAGACTACAACTGAGCGAAAACACTAGCCTCGTAGCGAAAGCGCTTGGCCTCGCCGAAAGGCTCGCATAGCAAGAAGTGTCGTCCCGCACTAATTGATCATCTAGAGGTGCGATCGATCAGTATAGGTCACACACGGCAAACATAGAAACACGCTGAAACAACGGAACCCTGAAACAAATTTGCGATAAACAGGTCACCCAGTAGCACAGGAGGGAGTTGAGAACACGCAACTGAGGACAAGTGCACCCCGCTCCGCCCGGACCCCCCACATGACCCGAGCCCCTAAGTAAGTAGAGCACGAGGGGAGTTGCCGCAAGGCGGGGAATGAGGGTGAGGAAGGGAAGGGGGCGTGGCTACGAGGAAATGGTTCAGTGCCACATGTGAGGCGAAAATTCTAAAAGGTTTTTTACTAGTATATATATGCTTTATGCCAAAATGTGAGGTGGGAGTGGGGCTGCAAAATGGACTTCAAGTTGCACCTTCTTTCTTGGATTCGCACGCGGAAGTCATACACTTATTGAGATCCACAAACGATTGTATGAGCGCAGACCCCCCAAAATATCCCAATAAAAGCAAGAGACACGCTAGTACTTGCAGTTTATTTGGCCCTACTTTGCCCCGGCATACATACCGCTACCTTACGAAACCCCTCACGCCAGCGCCAAATGGCAACCTGGCAACGGCAAAGCAAGGGATGATAGAAAGCATTATGATTAGAAGCGAGAGACCGCGACATAATGCATGATCATCTCCACCGCCATCGTATCAATCAGCCAAGATCTACAAAGCAGGTCCATCCCTCCCCCCCCCCCCCCCCCAAGATCTATCTACAAAGCACGTCCACCATGCACTGTTGCGCGGGATATGCGCAGGATGACCTAAGCATGAGCTCGAGCAGGGCGTAATTGCTGCTCTGCACCGCATGCACATCTAGAGGGAAGGCGTGCGCCGGCAATGAAATCAATAGAAGTTCAGCCAAGTGGTAATAACGACGGCCAATCAAGACGATCATTGCAAGTCTTGTGGCAGCCAAGTTGTGTTCAAGCATCAGGCAAACACAAAGGTTGCTATCGGCACGGCCGTTTTCTGTAGCAGTAAACTGTTGTCGCCGTCGTTCTTGATGGGGAGTTTCGCTACCTCCATCTCCACTGATGTATCGCTCCAAATTCGATAGGACTTCTTGCTCAAGGATAAGGGCTGAGGACAAAGAATCACAATTCTCTCTTGAGAAGGGTCGGCGGTGCAGAGCTTCTCATGCTCTAAAAAAGATTGTTGAGAAGCGGCAGGCTGTATATGCTTGTCATCTGTCTGCAAATCGATCGATTCCAGCTTCACTGCATTATCGGGAGGGCCAGGGTGCTCCTGAATATTCTCGGAGATGCTCACGCCATTCTCGTCCTCAGGACCATCACGAAGCACAGACTGTGCAAAGCGCTCAGCCTCACTGTCCTCGCTGCGGCTTCGTGGACTTTCATCCGGCGCGGCGGGAGGTTGTCCGGACGGCTCAGGGCATCCATCTGCTTCTGGCTCAGAATCGGAGACAGTCCCGAAGCCTCTCTCATCCGGCGAATAGTAAGCCCTCTTCTCGTCCGAATCCCTCGCTTTCGCAGTTTTAACTTTCCTTTTGATCGGCTTTCCGATAGGCTGGCCTGTTGCGCTATCCAAGAGCTGGAACACGAGCTGGAACCTCTTGTGCCTCCTAAGCTGACCTTCAGGCACATTTGTTGCCTTGTAGGCCGACCCGTATGCAGCACTCGGAATGCGGAGTTGATTCATGTCCACAACTCCCATTCTGCCAACTTCGAACTCGGACTGTGGGAGCTCGAAATGCACGGGTGTCTTTTGATCTTCTTTCATGACGCGCGCAGAGACAATCACACGTTCTGCGCCTGCGCCGACACTGCAGTCGACGTTGACGGTGAGCTTCGTACGAGGCGAGCGCCTGTCTCTGACGATGTGGTTTCCTTTGTGCTGGCTCGCGATCTGCAAGGTATTTGGTACGCGCAAGCTGCGCACCTCCGCCTTGACGTCGGTCATTGGATATGCAGAACGTGTGCGAGAGAGTGGAAGCTAAGAGGAAGGGCGAGGGTCGAGCAAGCAAGCGATGGTCGGGGGTCAGGTGATGCAGATGCGATGTGGGCGATCGATCGATCGGTCGATCCTTGTGCTGAAGGGCAAGAAGTGAAGTCCCGTCCCCAAACCAGTTTGAAGAACGGCCACATCCGTTAGACGAGGAGCGGACTTGGCTCTTGCTACTGTACGCGTACTCACTCCAGCAGCTCGCTTTCTTTCGGGCTGCCAAGGCCAAGACGTGGTGAACGTCAGCAGTAACCATCGTAAACAAACATCAGTGAGATCTCGAAAGCCCTCATCTTCTGGAGTTGCATCCCAGTATATCATCGGAGGGCGTTACGTGTTGCGTTGCACTTCCTCGGGGTCTCGGGGTTCAACAGGATTTTCTTCATTGTTGGGTGACTGTTGAGTCCATTATTTCACAAAGGGCCGAGTTCGCTCGCGGGGGGTCCCAAGTGCCCAACACAAAGAGAGAAGGGCCGCGCCGGCGCGCTCCAAGGCGACCAAGTATAAACTCAGTTGAAATTATTGCTATTAGTAGTACTACTTTTCTTCATCGTAACTATCTTTAAAAAGATAGGGTCATGGAGCGCGCGTCGCTCCCCTCCTCTCCTGCCGCCACCCGCCACCCCCGCCGGGCCGGCCGATCGACCAATATCCCCCTCTGAAATGAATGTAAAAAAACTTCTTAATAGTCTCGCCGCGCGCGCGACCCCGCACAGTATCTACGCAGCCTCGCCCGCTTCCCTTTCCACCCCCTCCACCTGCCTTGCGGCTCTCGTCCCCTCGTGCTCTACCTAGGTAGGGGCTAGGTGCAGTGGGGTTCCAGAGGCAGACGGTGTGAACCGATTCTCGATGGCCTGTTTCTCACCTTCCTCTTATGCCATCGGGCTACCGGCTTATGTGTGTTTGCTCCTTGAGTTAGGTGTCAGGCAGCTGTGATTCAGTGCGTCCGAGGGCGCTGTCGGATGGTGAGCGATTCTGACGGATCCGAGGTTACCACTACCTCAGATGGGAACAGAGGGGACGGAAGGGAAGCGGCGAGAGGCGCGGCGGAAGTTGGGGGGTGGCCAATGACGGGCTGGACCACCTCCTCTGCAGAGAAAGGCGGGAGGACGGGCTTGGTTGGGCGAGGGCGAGCGCGACGACGGAGCGGACATGGCTGGGCGGGTCGGGATGGATAGGCTGAGGCTGAGGGAGTGGTGAGGTTTGGTATTGAGGTAGTGTTGAGAACGAGGGACGAGAACGGGGACGAGAACGAGAACGAGAGCGACGAACGAAGAACGACAGACGACAGACGGTCCGGGTCCGCTGGCCGCTGGACCGACGAGATGACACTACACTCACGTCAACACTCTCCACACTAATAATCTATCTGAGCATTAGTTAGTACCACTACTCTCACTAGCCCGGCACTAACACGACAGCCCTCAGCGCACCTACCCGTACACCTTGGCGCGTGCTGTTGTCACAGATACATACTCCTTGACACTCTCCACACTAACGTATCCTTATCACGGAACGCACACCGTCAAGAATTTTTTATGCCTCCACGCGAAGCTTTTGACCGAGAACGAGAGAAAGCAGAGAATAACAACGATAAATGCCGAACGACGAAGGCAGAAGAGAGAAGCCTAACGAGTGTCGATTCCCCTATCCCCCTAGTAGTGCACGGGGGGAGTCGCTTGATGGCGGGGGGGAAAGGGAAAGGGCCGGGGGAGTGGGGGTGTAGAAAGTTTCCTACGTGAGTAGAAAGTAGAGGATGCACGGTCGCGTGTGCGGTGAGACTATTAAGAAACTAATTAATTAATACATAATAGTAGTATCATAATATCCATACATCCACCATTTGCCGGCAATGTGCAATGTGCCATTTGCCATTTGATATATCATTATCATAGATCCATGATGCTTGTTAGTTTAACTCTAGTTCGGGTGGGTGGTGCGTGCTGGCAGTGCTGGCGTTTTTAGCCGCTGCTCCAGCTTGGTTGTTGGTAGTTGGGCTTTTTGTTCTGCTTCATGGCGTTCTCTCCACCTATTTTGTCTGAGTAGGAGTACAATACTCAATACTTGCGCGGGGCGAGTGTCGAGAAGAGACCAGCAGCCCGAGCCTCGGTATGAAGAGAAGCAGGATTGAATAAAGATCTATAAAGGGAGTATCTAAGCATCTAGGAGCGGGCGACGATAGGAGGAACAGGAGGAGAGAGAGTGGGACAGTCGCTAAGGGAGGGCCGCTATCAGAGAGAGAGGTGGCGAGCGTCTCTCGCGCGCTCTGTCGCTCTCCCTCTCGCTCCCTCGCTCTCCACGCCGCGGGGCGAGGCAATGGGCCGGTGCAGTGCGGACAGCGAGATGGCACCGGTTGACATCGAGCTTACCACGCGCGAAAGTACTGAGGACCTCTTCAAGCGGCAGGACACACGCGAAGCGCTCAGCAGCCTTGGTGGACCTGCGAGCGGCTCCGATGACCTGCGACTACTCAGGCCAGAGGGCTCGACCCGGGCGCGAGCCGCCTCAGTCGCGCGCGTCAGCGCGCTTCGTATTGGCATCGGCCTTCTCGGCGCAGCCTGGGGCTTTTGTGTCGGAGTGGGCCTCTCATACCCGTTCGCGCAGCTAGGCCGGCCCGCTACGCTCCTACGCAGCCAGCAAGTGTATGGCGTGCTAATCCTGGTGAGTGTATTCACAGGGTCAGTGGCTGCCGTAAACCGTTGCGGATTGTTGCGCCCGAAGCGCATAGCTAGCATCGAGCGCGCCGCCGAGCTTGGGCTCTCACGGCTCGGCCAGTCGGCTAAGCCAAATGCTCGCTGCGTGTGGTTGGCGTGGACGCTCATCACCCTGGTGCCTCCGCTTCTCGCTGGGGCTTGCCTTGGCGTGCCCTCTCCGGCGCAACGGCGCATCATCATCGCAATCCAAACGCTTGGCTCTCTACTGCCGTATCCTTCGGCCGGACCAGCCGGTGTCCCCGCTGGCTATTGCGCTGAGTTTGGTGTCAAGTCCTTGATGGCAGCCCAACATGGCACCACTGCAGGCCAAGACGTGCGCCGCCTGGCGCTTGAGGAAGAGCATCAGGACAGCAGACTAAGCGTGCCGTCGTGGTGGCTTCGGTGGGGTGTAGACGAGGCGGCAGCGGCCGAGGCCCTCGTGCGCGAGATGACTCTGGAGGAAGTACAGCGGCTGCTTCAAGGTGTAGGTTGGGAGGGTTTTGAGGTAGAGGCAGGTTGGTATGCAGGCAACATTCTTGGCGTGCCGCGTCTTGGTCTGCCAGGGCTGCACATGCAGGATGCGGCGCAGGGATATCGAACGATGTTCGAGGCCCAGGTCGGGACGGTCACCGCCTGGCCATCCATGCTCGCGCTGGCTGCCACCTGGGACGCGTCACTTGCGCACAAATATGGAAGTGAGGTTGCGGCGGAGTTTCGCGCAAAGGGGGCAACAGTAATTCTTGGCCCGAGCGTCAACGTCCACCGCGTAGCGCGTGGCGGGCGGAATGCCGAGTATCTGAGTGGCGAGGAGCCGACACTTGGTGCTGTGATGGGCGCGGCGTACGTGCGAGGCATCCAGTCACGAGGCGTGGCAGCCGTGGTAAAACACTACGTTCTCAATCAGCAGGAAACGATGAGAGAGTCGAGCGATGTTCGAATCGATGAGCGCACGCTCTGGGAGGTGTACTACCCTCCGTTCGTTGGCGCAGTCGAGGCTGGAGTCGCGAGCGTCATGTGCAGCTATAATTTGGTCAACGGATCGCATGTATGCGGCTCACGCGACCTTCTGACGCGTGACCTCCGCCATCGTATGGGTTTCGATGGTTGGGTGATGAGCGACTGGTGGGCAGTACACGAGCCTGATGCTGCAGCAAACGGCGTGGATCAGAACATGCCAGGGAACGATGGCTACTTCAACATGGACAGGCTGCGATGGCACATGGGCGGCTCCGAGGAAGGTGGAGGCCCGACAGCAATCGAGCACGCTGCGACAGATGACGAGGCGCTTCACATGACGGACCCAAGCAAGCTGCCTTACGGATTGTTGGGTAGGATGGCGTTGCGCGTGGTCCGCGGTGCGCTGCGCGTCGGAGCGTACGATAGCGTCACGTGTCACGTCGGATGCGACTGCGGGCCGCAAATGATGAGCGCCGTGGGCACCTCAGCCTCTCATCATGCTACTGCGCGGTATATAGCCGCTGCCTCCGTTGTGATGCTCAAGAACGAACCTCCTCGGAGGGGCATGCGCGCGCCGCTACCCCTGCATCGAGGCTTGCGCGTCGCGCTTCTTGGCTCTGCCTGTGACGCGAAGAGTGCATTCGAGGTACCCTCGCGGAGGAGTTATTGGGCCGCTGGTGACTACTATGTGGTTGGCGGATCCGGTCGTGTCTTCTTCAACAGCTCAGCTAGCGTGCGGTCCGGCCTTGAGGCCGCTGGTATCATAGTCAGCTACTATGATGGCGATGATGTGGCTCAAGCGGCAGCACTAATGGCCACCGCCGACGTTGCCATCGCTTGCGGCGGAGCCATTACACAAGAGTCGTGGGACCGACCGAGCCTGAAACTCGACCAAGACGAGTTTCTGCAAAGTCTGGTTCGAGCAACGACTGCGCAGAGGGCAGTGGGCACTTTGCCCCCCCTTGTTGTGACGGCGCTCGCGCCCGGAGTCATCACAGCCGACTGGGCAGAAACTGTGGATGCGGCTGTCATCGTATTCCTGGGTGGTGAACAGACTGGGAATGCCTTGGCTGATGTTCTGATTGGCGACATCAATCCGTCTGGGCGCCTTCCGGTCACTCTACCCATGTCGGAAGATGACATGGTTGCTCCTTGCCCGCACCAGAGGTGTGAGTACACGGAGCGACTGAATGTTGGCTGGCGCGCATTGCACCAGCAGCCCGTTCGCTTTCCTTTCGGCCATGGGCTCTCTTTTACGGAATTCGAGTATGCTTGGGCGCAGCGGCCACAACTCATGAATGCAGCTAATGCTACAATCACGTCAGACGCCCTCAACATGTCGGTCGTAGTAACCAACACCGGACCGGTGGCGGGCGCAGAGGTGGTACAACTATACCTGCAGTATCCGCGCGACGCAGGCGAGCCAGCGCTCGTGCTGCGCGGCTTTGCCAAGACACGGCAACTTGCTCCAGCTCAGAGGGCGACAGTCGTGTTCACATTGTCGCAGCGAGATATCTCGACGTGGATACCTGGCATTGGCTGGAGGATCGCCCATGGTGACTTTGGAATGATGATCGGCTCGTCATCAAGGGACGCGCGGTTGAGCACTGACGTCTCGGTCGACTAGGAATTGTATTGTGGCATCTTATTAACACTCAAAACCCTGTCTACACTGAGTACTCAGCCCGCTCGACAATCGGTGCTCTTTTGTGCGTCGTGTGTCGCATGCCGTGGGATGTGGAATATGTGTTTTGCGTGCTACGCTCTTCATGTCTGACGTGTATGATGTACGAACTCCTAGGGCGGTCAAACAGGGGCTTTGTAACGATTAGTAAGGGTGGGGCTGCATTTTGCATTTTTGACGGTGGCGCGATGCTCAATAAAGAACCTGGCCCGCCTCGTGCCCGCTGGTGTGAAGTGTGGAGAGGGCATTCTCGAAAGCTCGCCGACTTCCATGAGGACCAAAAGGCAAATCAATCGGATGACTCCCTTGCCCACTCCCTCCTCGCGGGAAAGAATTGTGAGAGAGTGTGGCCGTGTGGCTGGAGCCAGTGTGAATGAATGAGAAGCTTGTGCGCGCGAAGTCGCGCTCTTTACTTCTTTACTTCAACCCTAACCTTGATTACAATGACTAGCTTGACTACAACATACAACATTTTTGCCTTTAGTTACACCATGAAAATTTGGCTGTGGCAATAGTCATGGCTTGAATAATGGACTTTTGAAATAGTCAAGCAATAGTTGACTTTTTGACTATTTTTGACTACAACTACAAATGCAAATGCAAATATGCAAACACACCGTATGTAGTTGTCGCGGGTAAAGGTAAAGGGGGGGGGCCTTGTACACTTCCCCCACGTACGTTTCATTTTTAGGTCTTCCCGCGCGACTCCCTCTCCGTCGCCGCGCCCCAGCTCCCTTCTTCCCGTATCGTCCCGTATCGGTCCGCCCCCCCTCCCTTCTCCTCTCCTCTCCCCGGCTCCCCCGCGGAAGCCCTCCCCCCTCTCTCCCCTCCCGTTTCTCCCCGAGTGCTTCCTTGAGTTTCCGGCCTCCTTTTGTCTAGTTCTTTCCCGCGCGATTCCCTCCCCCCCGCGCGTGACGTTTTTTCCCTCGGTGTCCCAAGAACGCTCAGCATCGCCGCTCGAGCGCCCCTCGTGCCTCTCCCGTCTGCTCCTCGTCTCCGTCCTTGTGCTGCGACGCCCCATGTCGACCGAGAGTGTGCCCACGGTCCCAGCCCCGTCCCCGTGTGCTCCTTCGCTCCCTGTTGTCTCCCCTCCCACGCTCCAAGTGAGCCATACATCCCATGTTACTTCTCACCTCCCACTCACACCCAGCCGCACCACAGCCACAGCTCTACACAGCCCATCACAGTAGTAACGATACTAAGTAAAAAGTAAAAATCCCCGATCGAATCGAACGTGCGGCGGCGGCCTCTCTCTCGCTCACCTCGGCGATGGCACCGCCTCGTCGTCAGGTCCAGCAAAGGCAAAGGCGCATCACCTCGGTGTTGTTGCCGGAGCTGAAGCGACCAAGGAGCGCCATCGGCCGGCAAATTGCAGTACCGGGTTCATTCAGCTTGGGGCGGTAGCGTCACGGCCGCCGAGAAGTCGACGCAGTACAAGTGTGGGTGCCCCCAGGGTTCCCTCCCGCACTCCGCGCCCAGAGTTCCCCCGCGGATAGAGTGAACGCACGGCGTGCACCTTCATAGTAGGAGAAAAAGTTGTTATGCGCACGCACGGCGCCCCCGCGGGGAAACCGATGCACATCGCGCTGTGCGCACGCACGGCGTGCACATGGGTGATTGCAGCTGCTCATCGCTCATCACACCTGTCCCGTGAGAGATCTCTCTTATACTGCGCGTCGCCTCGAGCGACGCGCGACGCGTCCAGGGCATCGCGGGGCGCCGCCTCCGACGCAGGGCGCCGCGCGTGTCACGTGGGCGCCGACGCGCCATGCGATGCTCCGACGCGTGGGGCGGCGGCTCGGCGGCGAGCGACGCCCGGAGCGACGTCCGACTCGGTGTCCGCCCTGCGTCGCGCCAGAGTGCGCACGCCGCGCTCGCCGTCATGCGTCGGCGCCGCAGCACCCCACGGCGTCCGGGGCGACGCAGGGCGGCCCGCACTCCGGCCCGCCGTATGTCACGCGGCATGTCGTATGGATACTTCCGCGACGTGCGGTATAAATGTAACTTACGATAGGGGGGGTGGTCCCCCTGACGAATAGCGGATAGACTCGCCTAATCGCGAATAGCCCCCACACCGCGACCCGCCCAAATACCCGACCTCTGCACTCGGACCCGCTAAGACACAGCCACCTGCCCCCCTGATACAAAAGGACAACGCAACAAACCGATAGCCCGATGGCACAGGAGGAAGGAGAGGAAAACCTATCGGGGATCGGAGCACACCGTCTGCTACAGGAAACCCTATACACCCAACCCCTAAGTAGCGCACGAGGGGACGGGCCGCAAGGCAGGTGGAAGGGGAACGAGAGTAGCGGGCGTGGCTGCATAGTTAAGGTGCAGAGTCGCGCGCGCGGCGAGGCTATTAAAAAGTTTTGTTTTCTTTTTTGTCTTCTTCTATCACAGTACGTGTGAAATAATAAATAAGGCGTGTAAAAGTTTCTCGGAAACACAATACTGCTAAGGACCCTTCTCGTCTCACGGTGGAGCGCGCCATCTCGGTGGGTGCCACCAATGCGTGTTCGACTCGCAAGTGCAATAGCCCATTCAATGAAGGTGTTGATGTCAATGTGCACACAATGGACGCATGCATCACGTACATACACCACGCGACAGATGGCTCAGAGACAGAGCAACCATCACTTTCGCGGGGCCGTTTACAGAAAGCGGAGATCGCGAGCATGTGCTAATTATTTGAGGTTTGCACTTCGTGCTTCACAACAAATGCCCGAGGCAGCACCGGAGACTTTTTTTAGGGTTTTGGCGAGGCCGTGCGTCAAACGCTAACCTCAGGCGCGTGTGTCAAGTCTTCTAGAAGTTGAATGCGCGCTTCGCAGTGACAGTTGGCGCTCCGCCAAGAGGGAAGTTGGCCGTGATGGTGGCATCCAGGGTAGCGCTATCCGTGTATTCCACGATGCCAGTGCCGTCCGCAGGTGAGACCTTGGCACTGAGCGAACGGCCTTCGGTGAGCAGAGTGTCATACTCGACTCCATACGACATGCTAGACTGGAGGCCACCCTTAGCCCCTCCGGCTTTGGAGGAAAGAAGGCCCACTGCTTTGAGGCCACTTCCTAGCATTGTGCTCAACCTCAACTTGGATTCATTTGAATCAAGGTCGTGCGAGAGCTCAAGGTCGCAGTCCTGTTCACGGATCGAGACCGTGCGCGTCCCCGAAACTTTCGTCAGGCGAGTGGATAGGCCATTAATCTCGCCCTGTGCTTCGATGGTGGTTCCGTCCTCGGTCGTTGTCTGCATAGACATGTCCACCGGTCCTCCAAAACGTGTGGTGAGTTCATACTTGATTTTATCGACAGCTCCACTAACTGAGGCCTGCTTGAGGAAGTCACGATTTTCATTGCGATCATACTCCGCCGTCACAGTTGCATCGTTCCCGAGAAGTTTGAGGCCGTGGCTCCACTTGCCCTTGATGTTGTCAAGTGCCTTGACACCAGACCCATACAGGTCGCCAGAGACGAGCTCGATTGAGCCATGGCGGGTGGGTGGGCTGGGTGGGGCTGCTCCGCCGCGAGCGGCAAGTGCAACACCGGCGCACGAGAGGAGAACGGCAGACTTGACAGGCATGGGTGATCTGAGCGGAAGAGAGAGCGGGAGGGGAGGAAGGGGAAATGCGCGGGGGGGGGGGGGAAGAGGGCGAGAGGCACCCCGACGGTTTGAGTGGTTTTCGGGGTTCCGATGGTCGGGGCGGGATTCCGTCAGATAAGTGTGGCCTGGATTGCCGACGAACCCGACCGCGTGGACGGGAGATGGCGATGATCTACTCGTAAAACAAGTGAGGGGGTCTCGAGCGTTCATTCTGGGTCGGGGGCGGCCTTCAAGCGAGCATTCTGGGACAGTCGAGCGTTCTGGGTTTACGTTCGAGCGATCTGGTCTTGTCCGACAAGACAAGATAATAAATTATCTGAGCGTTAGTAGCACGACTGCCACTTAACACTAAAGCTAAAGGCTGAAGGCCGCGTTCCGTCGAATGGGACAGACTCGGTTGTCGGCGGTTGAGCCATCAAATGTCCATGGTTAATTTAGAATAGTTTAATTTATAATAGTTGATAGTTGGCTTGTCAGCATATACCATATGATAAATAGGGCGGTCAAAGAAAGGGAAAGGGCGGTCAAACACGCCTTTTAACTTCTAAGGGTGAATATTCACTCATTCAAGATTGTGACGAATTGTGATGGCCCATAGGGCCTGAGGGCAATGGCAATGAGGAGGGAGGCATGCCGGCGGCAGGCGCGGCTGAGGAGACGACTTCGGAGACGCTGACGGGCTGAGGCCCGTCAGCAGAGGAAGGCGGGTAGGCGGGCTTGGGCGAGGGCGAGGACGGCGGCGAGAGCGACATCGAGCGAGAGGCGAGAGGCGAGAGGCGAGGGTGAGTGAGAGGAGGGCTGTGTTGGCAGGGGCTGGTGAGGAGAGACGAGTTTGTAGGGTACGAGTATTACGAGAGCGAGAGCGACGAGAGCAAGAGCGACGGATGACGATTGACGACAGGACGTCGGATCCAACGATGCTGAGACACCGACTCACGAACATACCAGAATCATTCACCCAAACCAAGCAAAACATGAAATAACCTAGACCCCTAAACCGCCGATAACTCAAACACGTCGCGAGAGACGGAGAGAGAGCGCGCGCGAGAGAGAGAGAATCCACAGCGATGGCCGGAGCGTGTCTTCGTTTTAGATTTCCCACGAGGCGGAAAGTCGAGGAGGAACGTTACGTCGCGCAACCGCGGCGATCACTTTGGATACAGATCGCAGCGAGATATCCTTGCGATCAAAGAAATCTTGCTGTTGAGCGTGAACCTTCTAGACGTTTCTATATCGACCAACCCTGAGTAGCAACCAAGGGAGGAGAGAAAACCAAAAACCAACGGGACCAAGGGCTTTCATGCAACTTGCATCAAGGAGAAAGATAACCAAAAACCATAGCAGCGAATCTAAATCAATCTCCAAGGGGAGATGGCAAACCAAGGACCAAGGAGAAAGATTCCCTCACCCAAGCAGCGAACCTAGATCGATCTCCAAGGGGAGATGGCAAACCAAACCTGATTGGCCCCAGAAGCAGGTAACGAAACGCGGGGAGATGGCGAATTAAACCTCTTTACGAGGCGCCTGGGAGGGAGAAAGGTGGGGAAACTTCCTTTCTCTTCGAGAGAAAAAGAGAGGGCGCTCCACAACCCTAGATCCTAGGCGTCCACGCGAAGTTTTTGACCGAGAACGAGAACGAGAGAATTATTTATAACGATAAATACCGAACGAAGAGAAGAGAGAAGCTTAACGAGCGTCGATTCGCGAATGCGACAGATTGAGGTTTTATCACGCGATGTTTAGGGTATTATACTGGAAATGGGTATATTAGGCAGAATCTTATGAGAAATATGCACATTTTCGACGCCATTTCAACACACAGACCCGAAAACGTTTTCGCGTTCGTGCGAAATCGACGTCGACAACAAAAGTGCACCAGAGGTCGCGCTGTGCGACGTGCACCTGCGTTCCCCGGGCACGGTTACCCCCGGGTAGGTAGTACAGAGCGCTGCGCGGGCGCACCGCGTTGTCGCATTCATCCTAGATGATGCGATTTCCAGGCTCTTATTTCCAGGTCCTTCGCCGTGCGGCCACGCGGTGAAGCTCAGGTACATCTAGGTTGGTAGGGTTCGTCCCTAGCGACCTAGAATTCGGGTTCTCGTTTCGTTCTTTCTAGCCTGTTTGTCAGGTCTAGATTCCAGGTTTCCTCCTTTCGGGCAATCTCGACCCAAAGGAGCCAGGTCGCCTGTCACTCGCTGCGCGCTTGTCTCAGGCTCTCGGGTTACCTTGTGAAGGCTTATTTAGCTTCTTGCAAGGCTTGTCGTGTCTTGTTAGGTTCCGGTTCTTTCTTGGGACCTGCTAACTTTCGTTGTCGTTCAGGCCTGTTCTTCGTACGTAGGTTCTGCTTGGCCTGGTTAGGGTTTCGTTGCCTTCCGGCGTTTGGCGTTCGCGTTGGCGTTCGGAAATTTCCTCTCACATTCCCTAGGTCCGCTACCCTTGGCTTGTAGGTCCTTGCTTCTTTCTTCTCGGTCAAGGTGTTTGGCGAGCGAGTCGGTTGCTCTATCCGCTCGAGATTTGTTTGAGGTTTAATTTGCCATCTCCCCTTGGAGATCGGTGAAGGTTCGCTTCTTAGGTGAGGGAATCTTTCCCCTTGATGCAAGTTACATGCAAGCCCTTGGCCCCTTTGGTGTTTCTTCCCCTTGGTTGCTACTCAGGGTTGTTCGTTAGAAGCGTCTAGAAGGTTCACGCTCAACGGCAAGATTTCCTCCGTCGTGAAGATATCTCGTTGCGATCTATATCCGAAGTGATCGCCGTGGTCGCGCGACATGACGCTCCCCTTCGGACTCTCCGCCACGTGGGAAGTTACAAGGGAGACACGCTCCGGCCGTCGCTGCGGAGTCTCTCTCTCTCGCTCGCTCTCTCTCTCCGTCTCTCGCGACGTGTTTGAGTTATCGGTGATTTGGGGTCGCGGTTGCTTGATAATTTGCTTGGTTTGGGTGAATGATTCCGGTGTGTTCGTGAGTCGGTGTATCCTGTTGTTCTCAGCTTCGTTGTCCGTCGTTGTTCGCTGCGTCGCTGCACTCAAGCAGCCTAGGCCCCCTCCCTGAGGGAAGAGTTCTTTGTAGGTCTAACAATCTCTTACAATCCAACACTCTAGGGCCGCTAGGAGCGCCTCGCCGCCCCACAGCCCTTCGTTCGCCGTTCGTTCCCAGTCCAGACACCCAAAAGGGGATGTCCGACCCCATCCAGAATTTCATTCACCCGACTCCCGGCGGGGAGGAGGGCCAGAGCGCCGCGCTAACCGCCGGTGCCGCTCGCGACGGAGTGGCTCAGAGCCCTCCGGCTCCGCTCGACTCGACACGCGTCGCCTGCGCCCTCCACCTCGCACCTCGCCCCTGCTCGCATCTGCTGCCAGCCTCTCGCGCGCCTGCAGTGCGCGGCTGGCCGCGAGCCATCAAAATGACGGTGCTGCGCATGATGGGCTGGCCCATCACGCGCGGCACCGCCTCAGTATCAGTATGGTGGGAGGGGGTGCTTGCTGGCCTCCTGGCCGCGCAGACCCTCGCCAGAGCAGCCACAGGCCGCTTGCGAGGCTACTGGCTACTGGCGAGGCCGGCGACCATCGCTGCGGCCGCCATCGCGCGCCGCCGCAGGCAGGAGGAAAAGATCAAATTGATTATAGTTTTGCCAAATTATAACCTTAAACCTTAGTAATTCTAATTTTAGTCTTCATTTCACCGCCCTCGCTCACGCTCGCTACAAAAATGTCCGCTCCGTCGCCGCTCGCCATCCCACGGACACTTGTCGCCAAAACTGCCGAGATCCGCAGCGCCAGTATTGGCGCTTCCACTCGGCAGTGAAGAGTTCAAAAGAGAAGAAACAGAGAAGTGAACGAAGCCGTCGCTCATTCGCGCGCTGGTGGCGATGCAGCGGGCCGCGCCACGGCTGCGTTTGTTGCCCGCTGCCTTCGGCATCGCCTCGTGCGTACGCCACGCTGGGCACTCGAAGTGGCACAACACGCGCTTCCGCAAGGCTAAGCAGGATGCTGTCAAGAATGCCGCGGCCACCCGCTTCTCGGCGGCGATCCGTGCAGCGGTTGCAACAGGCAATGAGCTGGCAGTCGAAGATGCAGTTGATCGCGCAAAGCAGGCGGGCGTGACGAAGGACGTGATCGAGCGTGCGCTGGATCGGTCTCGGCAGCGCGGCTCGCTTACTGAAGTCTTGTACGAGGGCACGCTCAGCGGCGGTATCATTGTAATCGTGGAGGCCCTCACTGACAATCCTCGCCGCACGGCTCCACAAGTACGCCACATACTCAAGGAGGCAGGCGGTTCTCTAGGTGCGAGCGGGTCGTCCTCGTGGGCATTCGAGCGCCGTGGGCGCCTCGTCTACGCTGGCGTGGCAGGAGACTCCTTCTTAGAGGCCGCGCTGGATGCGGGCGCCGAAGACGTGGTTGAGGAGGCAGACGAGGATGCCGATGCGGGGGTGCTAGAATCGAATACAGCAGTGTACTGTGCGCCCTCAGATCTTGCTGGGGTGCGTGCGGCCCTCCACTCCTGCGGGTTTCAGGCACGAGAGGAGTCGCTAATTTACGTTCCCACCGGCGCGCTGGTTGAGCCTGTCGACGAGGAAACCCGCGAGCACATCGAGAACACCTTAGATACCTTGGAAGAACTTGAAGACGTGGAGGATGTTTGGCACAATCTCGCCCCAGCAGCCTCTTGTCAGGAAGACGGTGAGCAGTCGTCATGACGCTGAGCTCGCTAGGGTGCAGCCGATGGGCCATGGGTGTGCAGAGGCATATAGAGGCATGAATTTGGGGCAAGAGCAGGCCAATGGTAGAATCGTTCGTGCATGTGAGCGAGGGAAGTTGCTTGTTTTCTTTGGACTCGCTTTTTGTTCGGCAGCCTGTCCACGCATTAATGAAGACGCAACATCTCCAAAAGCCACTTAGCTCTAACTGCTCGCATTCACACCTAGCATGCAGTATATGTGCCACCTCGCATGATGCACGATGCACGATAGCCATCCACGATCCGCTGGTGCGCAAGATTCTTGCATCTTGCCTGCGCAGGTGCGCAAGCCGCAAGCGCAAGCTAGCCAGCGCTGCGCTTTGCGCGAGCCACGTGTAGATGACCCATGTACCCACCCCCAGGCTCTGCAAGGGTCTCTGCAAGGCCTGTGGGGGCATCTTTACCCGTAGCTTGTACCTTCATTCACCTGTCTGTGTCTCCGTGCAGCATGCTTCAGGCGGCTTGCCAAATGAAGGCAAACGACCTTCAACTAACTTGATAGTTGGTTGCCATGGAGCGCGCCGGCGAGCCTCTCCTCTCCTTCAGGCCTCCCGCCGAGGGCGGCCCCCCAGTCCCCGTGGAGCAGTCGTCGACAAAGCAACCGCATCCGGGCCATGCCACACACAGCCAGTGATGGGACGTCAGGGATCAGGTCGTCAGGTTTAACACCTGATATCAGACCTAATATTAGCCTAATATCAGGTATTATAAAGTTAGTAACTATAGTTACAATACTAACGGGAACAGAGCTAACAGTCATTTTCGTCCTCTGGCTCCTCCACAACCATCTCTAGCTCACAAGGCAGCACATGGGACTCCCAATCCCAATCCTTCAACAAATCCTCCAAGTCCAGATTGGTGTGGCACCTCACAAGCCTCTCTACTGTGGTTTCTCCCAATCTGTTGCGCTTCTTCGAGTGAATCCAATCCTCGACGGACCAAGAGCGCTCGCACCCTGCACCCTGACGCCGAGCAAGACAGCGCGAGAAGACGACACGCAGCCCACTTCAAGTGAGGCCAATGAGACAAGTACACGTTAGCCTATTTGTATGATGCCATTTTCTTAGCTCTATCAGAAAATGCAACATCATCAGTGAGATCAAATAGGCCACTAGTGCACGCCTCCTGAAAGTCGGCGAGATCCGCTAATATATCTGGATAAGAGTGATCCCTGGTCGCCATCTGCTTCAAACAAGCCTTTAGCTCCTTAAGCTCTTGTGATGAAAATTTGCGACGACAGGCGAGCCGTCCCGGTAAGGACGATCGCCGGCAGCGAAAGAGCAAAATCAGGCGTCCTTGCCGCCGCCTTCTGTGAACGAGGAGGGCCTTCCTGCTCCCCCTCTTCTATGCTTCTTGAGAAGAGAACAGCGCACCCATGAAGAGAGGACCGATGAATCCATTCACATGAACGCTAATTCCTGCCGCTTACTACAAGCTTGTATTCCTGTATTACACCCCCAGGATGCTTCGGACTACTACGAATGGAGGTGCTGCGTCTCTTCGGTTGCCTCGACGACGGGGGAGGGGAGGGGGTGAGAGGAAGTTAGAAAGCGAGGGGTGGAACGTTTGTTCCGTGTGCTGCTGGCAATGGATAGAAACGAGAGAGAAGAGAGAGCGGGAGGAGCCAGTGGCACATGAATAAACGAAATCGTTTTTTTCTCTCTTCTCCTGCGAATCCACCGGCCTTCCGAGGGGAGGAGGAGAGAGAGAGAGAAGAGAGCGAGAGACTCCACGCCCTTCCCTCCCCCTTCGCAACCCCCCCCCCTCCCCCCCCCCTCCCCTCCCCCCTCCACTCCCCCCCTTCTGAATGTCTTCCGATGCCCAGCCGCCTCCCCCCCCCTTCAACGGCCCCCAGAACTCCCTACAACGCCCAGGAGGCGTCCGAAACGGCTGAGGAGATCCGTCTCGCGAAAGAACGTTCTGAAGCCAGGCCACGATGCGGTGAACGGCAAGGTGAAGAACGTGCGTGTGCGGCTCTTCGTCAAGCGTCTGATTGCAATCGACCTCAAACAGCAGCAGTTCACAGCGGATGTCAAGCTAGAGTGCAGCTGGCTCTCTTCGGACGCCTTTTACGGGCTTTGTAGGATGATCGAGTTGGAGCTGGCGGAGGAGAGGAAGCTCCGGGGGGAGGCGGAGGAGAAGAAGCTGCATGGTGAGGCGGAGGAGCCGGAGACGACGAGGGCGGACGCGCGCCCCAGTCGAGAGATTCTCGAAGGCTACCTGCAACGGCTACAGTGGGACGAGGAGAGGACGAATCAAGAGCGCGGGCAGCTCGAGATCTTCTTGCGCAACCGGCATTCTTCTCTCAAGCGCAAGGGACCCGTCAAGGGTGACATCAAGCTCAAGCAGACGCTCTTCGCACCGGCCCTCTACTTCCGCAACCTGCTCGAGCAGGAGCTGTATGAGGAGGACTTCGAGTTCTACCGGGACTCCGTGGACAAGTCCAACCCCGAGGACAAGGCTGACCTGAGCACGCTGATTCTCACCTACGCCAAGTCCTTCCGCGGCACGTTCCAATCCAACTTTGACCTCCATCACTTCCCGTTTGATGAGCAAGACCTGCACATGGTGCTGGCGACGGCCTGGCCGCGAGAGGACGACGATTTCACCGTACGCCTTGAGCGGAACGAGAACGCCAGGTACGACTCGTTTGTCGTCGTCGAGAACTTCCTCCAAAAGGCATCGTACACGCTCTCTCCACACATGCGCTTCGAGCCGTCGATTTCTCAGCCTCGCGCATCCATCACTTCGTCGACCTACTCCATGCTCACCGTGACCATGCACGTCGAGCGCGCGTACAATTACTGGCTCGTCTCCGTCGTCGCGCCGCTCTTCTTTCTCACGTCCATCATGTGCACCTCGTTCGAAGTCCCGGAGACCGATTTCGCCGACCGCAGCGGCATCACGCTGACCGCGCTTCTCGCTATGGTCGCCTTTCAGCCCTCGATCGCGGAGAGGCTGCCCGAGGAGCTCTCGTACATGACGTTCCTGGATCGGTACATCGCCATCTCCTTCAACTTTGCATTCGGCGTCATCCTCTTTCAGAGCGTGAGCGCCATGCGCTCGAGCGAGTTTGATCACCCAAACAACGAGGGCTTGCAGCCGCCCGGCGAGCCAGTTTTCATTGATTCTTTCGACGGCTTTACCTTTGGGGTCTCGCGATATTACTTGACCACCCTCTTCTTCTGGGTCGGGCTCCACCTCGTGCTCCTTGGCGTCATAGCGCTCGTCGTCTGGCGGAGGCGCACTCATTGCCACCGCATCTGGCATTCGAGGTATCGAAGGTCGCTTTGGCTGGGGCCCCTCAACACCGAAGAGCTCAAGGGGACGGTGGGGCCCACAAGGTGTAGTCAAGGCGGAGGTATAGCAGACCCAGACAGTGAGTGGAGCAAAGAAGCGCGTTCCGTGGCGATGGAGATCAAACAGCGCCTAAACGACCTCCAGCCGCTGACGGATGCACGTGCACGCGTCAAAGATGTGCGCTTGTGGCACCCCCAGCACGCTCAACAGGCTCTACGTGCTGAGGAGAGGCGCGTGCTGCGCTCGCCGGGTCTTCTTTGGTGGGCGTTCGACTGGTTGTTCAGCATTGATCAGCCCCTACCACAGCACACAGTCGTCCCCACGAAAGCATTCGCTGTCGTCACAATGCAAAACGAGCGGGACGCCGAGGAGCTCCTCCAATTTGCGACCAATGAGCCACGAGCTCTTCGCAAGCACATCGAACGAGGAGAGGGCGGCAGACATCTGGGCAGCAAAAAGCTCTTCGATTCCAAATTCGCCATGGAACGTCTCAACCCCAGCTGGTACCCACTGCTTCGGCCCTCCGCCGTCTGGCGTAAGCTGAACAAGGTCGCCACCCGATGCTTCGTCTCGAAAGCAAAAGAGCAACTGCTGCAACTTCCCGATCTGATGCCAATCAAAGTGGGCGAAGGCACGACCGAGCGCTTGAACCTGCATGCAGTGGAAAATGAAGTAGGCAGCAAAAATAGCCGTAAGCGTTTAGTGTACACTGCCGGCGACTTCGAGGTGGCGGTGGACGTCTCGCAATTTCACAAGGTCTCGGAGGACTTGCTCGAGTCGGAGGCGAGTCGCAAACTGTATGGCATTCCCCCACAGGCGAAACAATTTGCCTTCTTCTATCCTCTTGCACAAGAAGAGGAGACAGCAGCCATGATGAAAGAGAAAAAGCAAAAGCTCGCAGCCGAAGAGGAGGAAGCAGCCATGTCGAAAGAGCAAGAGCTCGCAGCCGGCGGCAAGACCGAGCCGAATGCGACCCAGAAGAAAGCGCAGTCGCATACACACCAAGAGGAGCGCGCAGCCCCGCAGAATCAGCAGGTGTGCCCGACTGGCGCTGAGAACAAGCAGGATGGGTCCCAGAAGGAAACGCCGTCGTCTACACGACAAGAGGGGCACGCGGCACTGGCGCATGAGCGGGCGCGCCTGAGTAGCGGCGAAAACAGGCCGAATGAGTCCCGGAACCAAGCGCTGTCGTGGAAGGACCTTCTCAAGCACGGGGGCTTCATGTACACTAACGAGGAGTGTACTCAGATCTGCGGTGTGACTCGTATCGGAATAGGGCCTTGCTTCACGTTTCGACGACGACCCATGTCGGAGCAAGATTTCCTTCACCTGGTGCGAGGAGATCCCCAGGCAGAACCGCATCATTTGAATGAGGTTACGCTTCCTGAGCTTGTTGAGCTCGGGATTCGTAAGTTTTGCTGGATTCCACCCGCCAGTGAAGACTCCGATGGAACGCTGCGCCCCGACTCGGCCTTGTGGTGCGAGTACGGCGGCTTCGCCTACATCTACGACGAGAGTCGCTATACAAAGAACTTTGACTGTGTCTTCAAGCTGATGCCTGCGCGCCCGCACCGACGGAAACGGAAAGGACGGGGTAAACTGGAACAAGAACGCGAGCCGACATCTCAAGCTCCAGAGAGCCTCAAACAGTCGGAAGCTGTGAAAGCTGCTGTTGAAGCTGTCATGGTTTGAAAGTCCTCTTCAGACGAGGGCGAAAGTTGAGAACCCCTTACCTTTCCGAAAGGCTCTCTCTTTCGTTTTCAGTCCTCGACGCCTGCACCTCAAACCCGTTCCCGCCGTCCAACCTCCGCTTGGGCTTGTAGACAAGGTTCACCCAAGTAAAGAGCGCGGGCGAGCAGGCCATCCTTGTCCCAGAAGGTGGTGGCATGTGGGGCCACGCACTGGCGGCCGTCATAGCGACCGCAATGGTAAGCCACCCAGCCAGACTGCTGCGGAAGGCCTAACGCAATATGCCACCTCCGCTCACGTGCACCGGCCTCCCCGTAGGGCATGGTTCGGCTCCCACATGGCTCGATGGTCAACCGCTTCGAGGCGAGCGGCGTCATTGCGTCGGCCACCGACTGGATGGAGCAAGGTGCGCGCCCCAGCTCGTCGTTTGCGCTGCCCTCTGGTCGCGCCGGTGCACACTCCCATTGTCTCCACCCTTGGCTCGTGCATGTAGGCAACCTCCTTGAGGCGGTGCGCGATTTGCGCCGGCTTCAAGGACAACCGGCGCTTGCGTGTGAGGGCTGGCTCGAATCGACCGAGCGCCGCCTCCTCAACGAGCAGGTAGTGCCTTGCCCCGCGTCTGGCTCGCCATCTGTTCGCCCCCGCCCGTGCTCGGACTAGCTAACGCCAGGCACCGCTTGCTGCCGCAGGTGCGCGCCGCAATGCAGGCAGAGGTGGACATCGCTTTGGCCGCCATGTGTTGAGAGGGTTTGCCAACACGGCCTTCTCGCGTCTGCCGCACCCGGTTGGCGCCCTCTTGCGCAAGCCTCGCTCTCGGGCTCCGGTTTGCCCTCGCGTCAGCCCCGTGGAACCAGAGGTTGCAGGGTGCTGGGGTGCAGTACTCCGGTAAGCCGCATGTGACCCTCTGCTGGCGCCAGCAGAGCCGACGCCACCGCGTGTCCCGCCGAGCCCAAGGTGCCCCACGTGCCCGAGGTTGGCTCGCGGCATAGAGCGACGGCGCAATGATTCTTTCCGGCGGCGTCATTGGTGTGGGAGCGTGCGCATTGGGCCACGGTCTAACAGGCCACGGCCGAATCCGACGAAATGAAGACAGCGTGCGCAAAATGTCCGGACGAGGCCTACAGGTTGGCGCTTGTGCTGGCGCCGTCATGCGAGAGGCGCAAGCAAGCTCTGGGATGCGAAAGGAGGGCATTTATTGCTTTCGCGGCGGCTTCAAGGCACGTACTTCTCCATCACAGGCCTTGCGCGTACCACATCGACGCGGCCCATTCGGTGCCACTGCGAGGTCAAACAGGAGGGGCTCTCGATTCTATGACATGTTGGGTGTAGCGAGCCAGCGCCCTGCCGGCGAGGTCTGGGGCCCCATGCCTTTGCACTCCGTGACGGTGACCTTTTCGACGCGGTGGCCGTGGAGGCTCTCCTAGTCTCGCCGAATGGAGGTCTGCGTCCCCGGCGCGAGGTTGACAAGCGCATATTGATATTGTGCGCCGTGTGCCGTGTGGTCCCATCGCCAAGTGAAACAGAGTTCCAGAATTACATACTCCCGTGTAGTCTAGACAAAAATCGATTATTGACTTCACTCCTTATTGCTATCACTGCGCCATGCCCGCTGTGAAGAGTCATTCCTGAGGTGTGTGGCTGTCGAATCTGAATTATTCTGTTCACCTCGTGGAAAAATGGTGCCAGGAGAAGACGCGGGCGGTCCACGGGTAGCCCGGTCACTCACGCATTTTTAATTGACTACTATTTCCATCTTCCACATCCCTTGCACGGCATCAAGATGGGTTGGCTTGCTGGCTGTGCAGTGCACGGCCAGCCATCTGCTCTCGATCACCGCGCCAGCTGCATCGAAACGCCGCAGCCGCAGCTTGGTAGCTTGGTCATGCGCTTGTTCAAATAAATCGGGAGCGCCCACCTTGCTGCAGACCGTACATCGGGTCGGATTACGAGGCGACCGAATCACTCCGAGAGGGGAGGATAAGCCTCAACAGCGGGCAGGAGGCCCGCTTCTGCAGGAGGAGGGGCCTTGGGCCCCTTTGGCGGGCCCGGCGCGGGACGCGTCGACTTAGACTCTTCACCTGACGGATCCGAGGTTACCACTACCTCAGATGGGAACAGAGGGGACGGAAGGGAAGCGGCGAGAGGCGCGGCGGAAGTTGGGGGGTGGCCAATGACGGGCTGGACCACCTCCTCAGCAGAGAAAGGAGGGAGGACGGGCTTGGGCGAGGGCGAGCGCGACGACGGAGCGGACATGGCTGGGCGGGTCGGGATGGATAGGCTGAGGCTGAGGCTGAGGGAGTGGTGAGGTTTGGTATTGAGGTAGTGTTGAGAACGAGGGACGAGAACGGGAACGAGAACGAGAGCGAGAGCGACGAACGAGGAACGACAGACGACAGACGGCCAGAGGTGGATTGCCTTCATTTGGTCTCCTTTCCCTCCGGTTTCTTCCCCCTCCCCCAAGGCCGTGATAACCAATCAGTCATCAGATCTGCAGGTGTTTGAATTTGAGGCCGTCGACGAGATTGTCGCATTCGTATCGCCTGTAGGAGCGAACGACTTTCCGTATCCCATAAACATACAGAGGTTAGAATGAGCATCCACGATGCATGAGATGAACGCCACGACGATGGCGGCGACCACGGTGGCGACGACCACCGCGAGGGCAATCAAAAGTCGTTTCGATGGCGCCGAAGACCCTCGAGACGGGGCGCTCTATGCCGAGGCCGAAACTCCCGTCAAGGCGCATCGCGATGAGTTGTCGCCCAGGTGCCTAGCGGGCGGGGCACAAACTCAAGCGCCGCGCTACAAAAAAAAAGGTTTGGGTGTTGCGTGCTACGCCTACGGCGAATTTCCGAGATCGGCCGACTCATTGGGAAGACGCTCCGGCGCCGCTTGCGCCGGCAGAGCCTCCGTCGCTCACCGCCGCGGCAGACCGCTCGGAGTCCCCTTCCGGCTGCCATCCTGTGCGGAGTGCGGCGACGTCGCGCGGGCGGGTGGATCCCCGGGGCGCGCCGAAGCGAGAGAAGCGAAAGCGCACGTCGAAGCGAGAGTCGACGAGGTAGTCCCGCCAGGTGCCTTCGATCGCGCCCTCGGCCATGGCGCGCGTCCACACCTCGGGGCCTGCATACTCGTCGTGCCTTCCGCTGAGCGGTTCTCGGTCGCCGTCGAACGACTGGCCGATCAGCCCGTGCGGCCATGCGCTGAGCTCGTCTTCGGGCGCGCGCGGGCGCATCTGCAGGTCGAGTCGCTTGTTGGGTCCGTCGATCCGGTCGTAGACGTAGTTGGACGCGACGCGCACGACCCACTCCGGCAGGAGCAGCGTCATGGACGAGTACTGGGTGTCTCGCTGGGCGAACCTGAAGGCGAGGGTGGGGCGGAGTGGCATGTCACGAATGCATTCGTGACGACGTGACGCGCGGGCCGGCGTGACAGCGCAAGCCGGCAAGCCGGGGGAGAGCCTCGCCCGGCATGCTCTCTCGCTCGCTCCTCGCTCCTCGCTCCTCGCCCCCCCGCGCTCCCCCCCCCCCCCCCCCCGCGCCCCCCCCCCTTTATCCCGCTGGCTCCCGCCCAAATATGTACCGGCGCCCGGGCCCATGCCACCCAAATATGTAGTAAATGTGTCGACATATCAGTTTGCCAGAATCGTACCCAAATATGTAGTACGATATGTACATATTATGGCCTACCCCTACAAATGAAGGCAAACGACCTAGGGGCCGCTGGACCGACGAGATGACACTACACTCACGTCAACACTCTCCACACTAACTAACGTATGTCGCATTCGCGATGTCTCAGAGGCAAAAAGAAATAACAGTAAACAGTAAAAAGAACAGAGGAAGAAAGAAGAAGAAAAGTGAAAAAGAAGAGAAAAAAACCCAGAGTATATAGGGCGGTTCTCAGCCCTTCCCCTCGGCCCTATGGCTACGTAAACTCTCGCGTGGCATAGTGGTTCAACCCACCGCCTCCACCAACCTTTTGCTCTGGGTCGCGAGTTCGAGTCCGGACGGAGCGCTCTGCAGTTTGAGCCCCGCTCCTTCTCCTCTCCTCTCCGCTCTTCTTCTACAGTTAAATTCCACGCTCTTCTTCTACCGTTAGAAATCCTGCCTCTTCCTACTGTTGAAATTCCTGTCTTCCTACCGTTAAAATTCTGCACTCCGTCTACCGTTAAAATCCTGCCTCCGTCGCCTTGCCAAGACATTTCCTCTGCCTTCCTGCCGACTTCCTTGCCAGTTCCTTCCGCCCCGGTTTCCCGCTTGTCTCGAAAAACGGTTTCACCGCATTACGACCAAGCTTAGTGGGGAAACTCCTCGTCCAGTTCCGTTACCCGAAAATCTCGTTCATCTCGTCGGGCCATCAAGGCCATCTCGTTCATCTCGTCGGGCCATCAAGGCCATCTCGTTCATCTCGTCGTCGGGCCATCAGGCCATCTCGTTACATCTCGTTCACCTCGTTACAATCCAAGCTGCGGCTTTGATTTCCACAACGTATCCTTATCACTTATCACGGAACGCACAGGAACCTGCTGACAGACCGAACAAGGAAGAGAATGCCGACAAGAGAGCGACGGGGCGACGGACGATCCGACGGGGGCGACAGTTACGCACAGGAATAAGGAGGGAATCTTTCGAAAACCCTTAAGTGAGTTGATGAAGACCGAAGTAAGACAGCGCCACGATATAATCCAACGGCCAACACCTGAGGGGGAATCAGGGTCACACATGGGGGCGGTTCCTTGCACCGGCGATACCTGAACGCGCGACTTAGCCTAAAAACGCGGGGAGCACGCAAGGAGGTCAGCAAGGTGAGGAGCAAGCAGGCGACAAGGGAGGCGACAAAGGAGGCGAGGGCAACAAGTAAAAAGGGCGAATGGACGAATGTAGGACCCTGCGACGGTGACTAGTGGCTAGCCTGCAAGGAGGGAACATAGAAATAGAAACGCAAACAACTTCTAAAACAAAAAGGTCGATCGCGGATGCGACATATACATATACAGAGCGCGTGTGCTACCGCGGTCTGGTTCGTGCCTAGCATTAGGGTGCCTTTGTCGTTATACCCATTACCAATAGAATACCCTATAGATCTCGTGACAAAACCTCAATCTCAATCTTGACTTAGTGAATTTTCACCCTTAGAAGTTAAAAGCCCTGTTTGACCGCCCTAGCCCTAACCCTAACCATGTGGCTGCACGGTAATCGCATCATCTAGGATAGATGCGGCATGTGAATCACTAGAAAACGGACAAATTTTTATAGATGTAGCCAATAGAAAAGCGTCTCGTGCAAGAAGCCCCAGTCTTTACCTACCCACCTGCCCAGTAGGATACGCGGTGTACTTTACGGTTTTGTAGCCTGCATGCATGCTCGCTCGTCTCTCGTGGCTCGTGGCATGTGTGCTGGCTTCCTTCAACGGACTAAAATAGCGCAGAGGCCCCCGCGGGCCCTCTCCTCTCTCTCCTCTCTTTCTCTCTCTTTACATAGAAAGTATCTGAAATAATCACAAGGTCTCTCCGTCTCTCTCTCTCGCTCCGATTCCGTAAGCGACGTGGACCGTCTGTCGCGATGGCGCGCCGCAAGCCGTCCCCCGCGCCCGCTGCCGGCTCGACGTACAACCGCGCGGCGAGGCGCGCATGGCGCAAGCAGAAGAAGGCGATCGCGTCTAGCGACAACCCCGAGAATGTGCCCGAAGCTCGCGACAACCCACTCTTTGGGGACCGTAAGCGGCAGAGAGAAGAAGGCAGTGAGCCGAGCGAGAAGAAGGCCAAGCCGCAGAAGAAGAAGGCGCGGCCGGAAGTGATGAAGCAAGACCCGGCCGCGGCGCTCGCACGCCAGTCTAAGGCGGCAGCCAAGACCCGCCGCCTCGCCACCGGCGCTACCAAGAAGGCGGGTGGGCGCGATACCAAGCGCGGTAAGCTAGCAGCCGGTAGCAAGGCCGCAGGCGAAAAGGCAGGTGCTTCGACCCCCAAGAACACGCGCCGCCACGGCGACGAGGTGGATGTTGCGCTAAAGGCATGGGAGAAACTTCGCCAAGAGAGGACTCCGCCCGAGGAGCGCACGCGGCTGATCGACGAGGTGCTCGAGACGTTCGAGGGTAAGATTGTGCAAGTGCTACAAAAACATGACGCCGCTCGTGTCTTGCAGACTTGCTACCGTCTTGGAACAGAGGTACAACGAGAGGAGCTCATGCGTGGCCTGGGAACCTCGGTAGTTGCCGTCGCTCTCTCTCACTATGGCCACTTCTTCCTTCTCGCTATTCTGCGCCATGGCCCGCCAGCCCACCGGCAGATTTTGCTCTCACAGCTCACTGGCCATGTGCGTGAACTGGTGGTGCATGCTGAGGGCTCGGCTGTACTCCAGCTCGCTTACTCATCGGTTGCGACGCCAGCTCAGCGCGCAACTCTCTATCGCGAGCTGTGGGGTAAGGAGTACGCGTTGCTCGGCTCCGGCAAGGGTCACACCACGCTAGCCTCGCTTTTTGAAGCTGAGCCGACCGCAAAAGCACGAGTCATGCGCCAACTCGAGATCCTCCTCTCCAAGGCGGCACAAAAGGGGCTGGCGATGACGACCATCGTCCAACGGGGGCTGGCCGATCTTCTCGACTTCGGCGAGGACGCCCAGCGAGTGCTGCTCGCATCAACGCTCAGTGGTGCTGCGGCACACATCATGCACGAGCGCGATGGTGCGCGCATCGCATGCGCTTGCTTGCGTTACGGCTCCCCTAAGGATCGAAAGGGGCTGCTGAAGAGCCTCAAAGGGTACGTCGGTGCGACCGCTACACACGCAAACGGCACACTTGTCCTTTGTGCCGCGCTCGAGACCGTCGACGACACGGTGCTCCTCAAAAAGACGCTTCTATCTGAGATGATCGACCAACTGGCTTCTCTTGCCTCTCACCCACATGGCTCGCTGCCTTTGCTTGCTGTACTCGCTCCACGCGCCCCGAGATACTTTTCTCCGGAGCAGCTGCGAGTGCTGGGTGCGGATGCAGCAGCTGGCAGCTCGAAGAAGGAACCGGCCGTGCGGCGAGGCGAACTGCTAGGAACGCTTTTACCGCCCCTTCTGCGGCTGGTGGAGGCGGCGTCGGTACAGCTCGCACGCTCGCCCCACGGCGGCGGCGTGGTGTATGAGACGTTAGCCGCAGGGGTTGAGCGCGATGCTGCAGCAGCCTCTCCAGCACTGAGTGCTCTTGCCGCTGCTGCCACCGTGGAGGCAGATGGCGAGGACGATGCCGACGAGGACGCCCAGTGGGCACACCTTCCTCTCATCCTTCACCCATATGGAGGCAGGCTACTGAAGCGGCTTGTGCAGGGGGTGACCGGTTTTGCTGAGGCTCTTCTTTCTGAGCTCTTGGGCTCACTGAGCACTTGGGCAACACGGGGTGGTGGATGGACAGTTTTGGCCTTGCTCGAGCACGGAAAGACCGGTGGAGCAGTGAAGAAAGAGCTCACTGGGTCCTTAGCCAAGGCCATTGCGAAGAGCGGGGCGCCCGGGTGTCGTTCGTTGGCCGCGGCCCTTGGTGTCTTAGCTCATGGTTCTGCGAACACCTCCGTTCCCACACCTACTCCTGCTACAAAGAAGCGTACGCTTGCATCGGGTGTGAGCAAACCTGCCTCGTCGGCGAAAGCAGCAAAATCACCTTCCGTGACGCCGCCCGCAGGCGCAAAGTCGATTGGCGGCAAGAAAGCAAAGAAGCATGTCGAGGTTTGAGGTTGCACTTCGCTAGTCTCACTTTGAATCTAGGCTTTGGCGTTCACTGAAAGGATGACTGAAACGGCTGCTTACACGGTTGCTTACGGCTGTGCGCTTCACGTCACCACAACGGGCGTGGAGACGAATCTGCGGTATGCGGTGCGTGTCATGTGTGCTACCCCTTGCGCGTTGTTGCTTTTATGAGTGATGAGGGATGTCTTCCCGTGTCTCAGATTTACCTATGGCGTTCATTCTTATTACTAGTAGTACATTAAAACATTATCCGGACACATTGGGCAAAAAAAACCATCCTGAAGATTCAAGTAAGTACCTTCTACTGCTAAAAAGAAAAAGCCCGTTTAAATAATATTTTCTCGCTCGCGCACGTGTCACAGGTCGGTCCAAGTGGCAGGTGGAGGAGGGGTTGGTCAGAGCGATGGGCCGGCCAGCGTGGGCCGGGGCGTGCATGCTGTGCCCAGCTCTCTAGGAGAGTCCGAGTCTTGGCAGACGACAAATGAGGTGAATCGTCGTGAATCCCCCCTGCGCCGCCATGTCGTATTCCATACGATGACAGACTTTTAATGTCGCGGGTAAAGGGGGGGCCTTGTACACGTCCCCCTCGTACGATCCATTTTTAGGTCTTCCCGCGCGACTCCCTCTCCGTCGCCGCGCCCCAGCTCCTTTGTTCCCGTATCAACCCGTATCGGTCCGTCCCCCCTCCCTTCTCCTCTCCTCTCCCCGGCTCCCTCGCGGAAGCCCTCCCCCTCTCTCCCCTCCCGTTTCTCCCCAAGTGCTTCCTTGAGTTTCCGGCCCCCTTTTGTCTAGTTCTTTCCCGCGCGTTTCCCTTTCCCCCCCGCGCGCGTGACGTTTTCCCTCTGTGTCTTGACTACGCTCTGCGCCTCCGCTGCAGCTCGTATTTCGTATTTCGAGCTCCAATGTTTGGCGAACGTCTCGGAGCGCCGCACCTCAGCTCGCGCCGCCTGCAGCAGCCCTTGCAACCTCGCAATCTGCTCTGCCTCGGCCTCGCCCAGAGGGTCGCCCCTCATGGCCACCTCGGGGTGGGGGGCGGGGAGGGCAGGGGAGAGGGCTTGCTACCGGCCGGGCACCACGTTGAGTCTTTTGGTGAACTTCGACGTCGAAGTAAAATATATTATACTCTTGATACTATGATTACTGGGCGACGGAGCGAGGCGACGGAGCACGCATGCGGGAGGGGAATTCGTGGCAACGGGGGGGCTCACCCGACGCGAATAAAAAAACGACGAACTTATATTTCTCACGCCCTTTTATGAGGAGTTTCCAAACCTGTTGATGTCTTCGTCGCCGTTGATAGCACGGGTGAGTGCCTCCGTGGTTAGGAGAAATGTGAGCGGTGACAGCGGGCAGCCTTGTGGCATGCCGCTACCCACGGTGAACGGGTAACTTCTCCCGCCGTTGCTCTTTATGGTTCGTACCGGCCGGGCGTCTTCGCTCGTGAGCGCCTCCGCCAGTGTCCGGAAGTCCTTCCTCCTTCCCGAAGTTGAGGGGAAGTTTCCGTCGAGAAACGAGCCTTGGCCCGCCGAAACATAAAGATGCCAGCGGGTCGAGTAGGCCGCCTTGGACACAAAGGTGCCTGCTCCGCCTTCGAGCTTCATGCGCTCACGGTTGCCTTTTAGAAAGGTTAGCCCAACCTTTTCGATCGCAATGATGAGCGCGCTAAGATTGATTTGGGCCGCTTGCGCCAGGCCGTCTGCCTCGACGACTAGGTGCGCCGCGACGTCTTGGAGGGCGTTGTAGAGGGCTTTGCGAGAGGTGGAGCCTTTCTTGTTGATTTTCTCATCGATTGCTTCAACTTTTACGCGGACAGAGATGTCGGTTTGGATGATGCGGAGGGTGGTGTTGTCACCGTAACGCTCTTTAAATTGCTGAGCGCAGTCCTCGTTCACGGCGATATGCCATGGCCCGCGGATGGACCGGGCCCAGAAGTCCGGCTCCGGGTCGACTCCTTCGAGCTCCAAGAGGAGCTCTACGATCGCGGCGTAGACGGTGGCGTCCTGGAAAGTGTAGTCTCCCTCCTCGTGAAAGGACAGCTCATATGTTGCGTCCGACTCAGTGTTGCCTTGCTCCTCATCTGAGGGCGGCTCCTGAGTGGCAGGGGAGGTCGGGGTATGTGAGGCCATGGGTGGGTCCGATCGATCGTGTGGCGGAGGAGTGTGATGTGCGCCCCTAGACGCACCCAAGCAGATTCCCTTATGTGTGGTCTAAGACTGTGAATATATTAGACAACTATCTAGATAGTAGGCTATCTACCCGCGAAATGCACTATTTACCTCTATGTAAATAGTGGAGAGAACAGTATTTACCTCTATGTAAATAGGGCCGCAGCCCGAAAAGTATTAACAAGGTATTAATAGCTCAAAGCCTCAAACACACGATACACGCGCCGATGCGCCAAGAGCTCTAGCGCTGCGCGCGGCGACAGACACCGCCACACCTCACAACAACAACCAGAAAAGTTTCCTCATCTCTCGATCACTCGATATTCTTGCCCGCTTGGAGGGAATGGGAATGCATCAAGGTGTCATCAAATTGCAGATTGTAGATTGTGTAGCCTTGGCATCATCATGCAGGCGCCCTGCCAACGAGATGCGCGCTACACACACACACTTGCCCGCCTCTTGCCGCCCATCCATGCTTGCGCTCGCGCCAGAATTGTTCCCGTTGCCCCCGCTTCGCCAAAAAGAGAAAGAGGGGGGGGGGGGGCAAAAGCAAAGGGAAAATACAGTAATATAGTATTACATAGAATATATATGTAGAAAAGGGCAAGTAAAGAGCGAGGGGTCCGTGGGGGGACAAGCTGTTAACTTTCTACTGGGCCTCCTCCATGGACTGAAGCCCCGCCACGTCAATAATTTTCAAACTAGTAGCCTTGTTGCCTTGTCCGACACGCATGTTTCTTTCCCAGTAAGTATGCAACTAGAGTGTACACCTAGAGCTAACTAACTACTAACTACTAACTATCTTGATAATACCCATAATACCCATAATAGTCTGGACGTAGCCACTATTAGCCTCAATGTAAATAGCCGAAGGGCCACTATTAGCTTCAATGTAAATAGTCGGTGGGCCACTATTAGCTAGATACCTAATAGTCGAAATCCAAACCTATTCACAGTCTTAGTGTGGTCATGTGTTGTGGTGTTGGGGGGTCAGTGCCATTGTGCGTTCTGCTGTTGGTTTTGGATTTGTGCCCATAAGGGCCACCCGGTCTCGGGCCGCGCTGCCGGGGCAGCGCGGCCGTCCCTAGGGTGGGAGAGGCCTCTGCCATAAGGCATGCCTGGTGGCTGTGTTGTTCGTCTTGTGTGGTGTTGGTCCTCTGTGTTCTACAGCTTGTGACCCACCATGGGGAGGGCCAGCATGGCTGCAGTGGCTGGTGTGGCCGGGGCCACGGGCCGTGCGGCGCGACCGGGGTCTCGCTCACCTGCTCGGCCTCTGCGGGCGGACGCGGTCGCTTCGCCTGCGACAGCTCCATGGGTGCCGGGGGGGTCCCCGCGGCGGGGGACCCGAAGGAGAGGTGGGGAGCGGCGGCGCGCTCCATGGCGACCAACTATAAAGTTAGTTGACCAAGTTGAAACTGAGTTGCCTCGGCCTCTATCTATGAAAAATTGTTGTTTTAGTTTGAGCGATGGATAGAGCGCGCAGCGCGCGCCGACGGCTCCCCCTTCCCAGCCTACCGCAGTCGCGACGCCCCAACGGAGCCGCTCCAAGCCGCCGGAGCCGAAGCGCTCGCAGGCCTCTGCCATACCCGACCACAACGTCGACATGGTCCCCCCGCCCTCGCCTCCCCACTAGCCGCTCGTATTGCTGCGCTCGGTCATTTGTTTGCCTATGCCTATACGACGTCGACATGCTTGACGGCAAGAAGGCTGGTGCCGCGCTCGGAATAATGTACGGCTACACGTTGCAGCTCGATCATTTCTGCGGCCACACAATTGAAGGTCTCGACGAACGCGTCCGTGTCTTCGAGGTGCTCCTTGGCGTCGATGAGCTCGCGCGTCGACGACAGTGTGAGCTCATGCAGCGTTGCCATCCCAGTGCGAAGGGGATGAGGGTGTAGGGGGGGGGGGGGGAGTGCGGGCGGAGCGGGTGTGAGTGCGAGAGGTGACTAGAGACCCCGGGTGGGACGAGGGTAGAGGGGGAGGGAAAGGGGTTGAGGGGGGGCGGGGCGATGAGAGGGGGCGGGAAAGCTAGACGCAGAGTAGAACAGCAGGGGAAAGGAGAAAGTGTAGTTTAGTAGGCGTGGTGCACGAGACGCGAAACGTCTTTTTGCTCCTACGAGAAGTAGAGTAGATGAACGCTGATGCCCGCAGTATGTCCTCCGACGAGGAGGACGAGGGGAGCGACGGGCTCTCGACGCGGGCACAGCAGATGCGGGCGCATGCGCAGGCCCTCGTCAATATAGAGCAGGAACGCCAGCAGCGCAAGATGATCCGCATGCAGAAGCGCAGGGTCAAGGCAGTGCTCCATCAAGCAGAGGAGATGAAACAGCAGGTGCGCCGCAGTCTCCTCAACTCAACTGACCTTACACTCATTGATGGCCGTAGCTCGTGCTTCTATATGAACTCCGTTGATATGGCGAACTCTGACGATGTCCTCTAATGTTCTCGCAGATCCTGATTGAGGAGGGTGCCGGAGATGCGAAGCGCCCTTCGCAGACCAGTTCAATGCGGAAGCCTACTGGAGAGAAGCGACAAAAGTTGAGCGTTGAGCAAAAGCGCAACATCCGCAAAATGTTTGACCTCCTAGATATCAACAAGTCCGGCTCCATTGACGTAGATGAGCTGGCCAATGCCCTGAGCAAACTTGGTATACGCTCCTTGAGAGACGAGCTCGAGGATGTGGTCAAAAATGCAGACATAGACCGGTCTGGTACGATTGAGTTCGAAGAGTTTGTCACTCTTTGGTCAAGTTATCGTCTCTCTATCGAGGTGGAGCAGATTCCAGAACTTATAGCGCTTGAGGAGATGAGGAGACCTGGTGTGCTCGACTGCTTGCCATCCATCCTTCGCGCCAGGGAGACTCACGCTGTGATTGATAAAGTCATTGGTAACACCTCCTCCGGACATAGAAAGCCCATGAAGGCCGAGCCACTTTCGACGAATTCCTCGACAAAGGCAAGTCACCGTGCTACATTAGCCACAGTGCTGAAGCCACCAGCGTCAAGTGGCGAGTGGCTGCAAAGCTACTTGGATGAAACCGACCGACTGTTTGGCGAGTACCAATCTCTTCGCAATCAATACGATAGCAAATACCCTCAGGCACGACGGAAGGCATCCCCCGAATCTATGCCCACAATCAGCGGGCTACCTGATTCGACCGGTAACTCGAACCATTCGGCGATCCATCCGCCGAAATCCCGCGCGGCATCACGACAGGGAAGTTCTTCCCTGCCCGCCATCGCTGCTGATGGGATGGTGGGCTCTTCGCTTGGGGCTCGCGCCGAAAGGAAGAACAAGATGTGCAAGGCGGAAGAGACAGTGGTAAAGCGCGAAGAATCGCAGGGAATTGGCTTGCCAGTCCTATTGAATCGCAGCAACGTCGGCAACATCGGTGAGGGGATACGAGGGGGATTTGATGCGCTGGACAAGAAGCCATCTGCCAAGGGCGAGACCTCTTCCTTGCCAGTACTGAGTCATAGCGCGAGCGCAGAGAATGGCATCGTTGCGAGGCGACCGGGAGCTGCCCGCTTTTTGCTAAAGTCTACGGCACCAGACAGCAAAGCCCCGATCCGCTTCACAATGGCCGGCCTTGGGTTGGAAAGGGAGCTTCCATTCGTTTTTGCAACATGAAGCCGAACATGAAATTGCACAATTTGTCCAATCCTCGTGTGGAACTCGGAGAGGCTGGCGCTCTCGAGGGCGCATGCTCAGCTAGAGCATAAATACGACGATAATACGACTCCAATGAAAAACAGGAGCGTGCGTCGAAGGGCACATATCTAGTGTTGATGGCGTGCCGCAAAAGCGTGTACTTCTCCCTTATAGCGGAATGACTACCCTTCCCCCATGACTTCAAGTTCGTGTGAGACTATTGCTGCCTTCGAGGGGAACGGCAGACCTTTCGCCCCGGCTGCCGCTAGAAGCTTCTGGTTTTTCCACATCTTTTGCACGTCCATGTGTGGATCCTATATCTCAACGTGTGTGCAGAAGGAGCAAGCATCACTGCTTCTATGAACATTTTAGATATAGATGCTCGAGTGACCAATGAGCACTAGGATTCTTGGCTATGGCGCGCTAAATAAAGGGAGAAAACAATTCTCAATATTCGCACGACACCCGCGGCCTTAAGGTTGTGCTCCGTAGCCCGTAGTCTCGCCTGCATCCCTTGCGGTTGCTGCCCTCGTGCAACAGGCTTGGTACGGCTGCGGTTGTATAAAATATCGGAGCGTTAGTACCACTACTCCCACTAACCACTAATAATAATAGTAGTAAGCTAATATAATTGAGCATTAGTACCACTACTCTCACAAGCCCGGTACTAACATGCAACCCTCAGCGCACCTGCCTGTGCGCCTCGACGCATGTTCTTGCTGCCACAGATACATACACCTATGCACCCCTTCAGATCTACCTCCCCGCAGGCCCCCGGCTCCCATTCATACGCTCCCATTCTAACTGCCCCCAGCAAGTTACAATGGGTGAAAACCCAGTAAGGTGGACCGACCTACGTCGGCCGACTCACCAGGGGAAAGCACCGCGGCGGGAGGGTGGACCTCTCGTCCGTGAAGCAAAACGGCCGTCACAGCTCTCGCCGCGAGCGATCCTCGAAAAATAAGAGACTGCGCCTCGAGATACCCTGCCACAAGGGTCCTCGTGCAGGCGTCTTGAGGCCCGACAAAAAGGTCGATCGCAGATGCGACAAGAGCGCCCACATTGTCCCCTATTACAACAATAGATTAGAGATCTCCGTAGCTAGCAGTAGTAGCCTAAATCTTAAAGAGCTTTTTCTACGACAAATCCCACGATCGCTCATTGACTCAACAAGACCCACGATAGCATAGACGCAGTCGACACTAGCCACATGTTGCTACATTTCCTAAAATCAAGTGAAGGCTTTCGTTCAACACTCAACGTACGACAAACTTGTCAGACTACAAGTCGTGCTCGAAGTGTACACAGGGAGAACAAATCGCTTGGGTGACTGTCGCATCTTGCTCATCGAAATGCTGCTCAGATGACGTATCGCCCAAATAAGGTATTCGAGAAGAATATATGGACTCGTTTTGGGCATGTTCTTCCTCGGTCTCTATTAAATAGGACCCTCGTGCTATCCATACTCATATCAATCAAGATGCGCTGGTGGTAGACGTGCGCTCGTGAGCTTGATGATTGTCAATCACGTCCTGCTCTCGATCGTTCGATCTACTTGAGCATGTGCTGCTAGCAGCTGGTTCGGACATCTCCACAACGGGAGAAAAATTATTTTGGCGACGGGGATGATTATTAGGCCGACGAGCCTTGATAGGTGCAATCGCACCTTGCCGAATCCAGCTAAAGTCCCGAAGATCAGGAGAAGGGGGATTCTCGTCAAGACCCTCGTCGACAACTCGTCTTGCCTGGACGCGCACAGCCTCCAAAAATTCTGCCACATTCTTGGGCCCTGCAATCACCGCCATGACCTTGGATGCTTTCTCACCGGCATGACGTCCCAACATGCATAGCGCTTCTTCCTCGTCCTTTGATTGTCGGACAGTGACAACAAGGTGATCGGGCCCTGAAGGGCAACCGCAGCTTGTAGTGCTGGAACGCTCCAGTCCGATGCTCTCTAATTCTGCGAGTCGGATTACGGTGCGACGGTCGAGAACATGTGTGGCGTCTCCGCAGGTGGCGCCGCAGGGACCGCCCAAGCATGAGCAGCAGCCACCTGGCCAGCAGCACGTTGGAAGATAGGAGCCGTCGCTTTGTGGTGCCGGCAAGATGTGCTCATCCACTTCGAATAGGAGAGTCTTTTCCCGGAGGACGAGTCGATGTGCCCTCGCTGCGGCACGCTCTTGGTGCCGAAACCGTGTGCACATATGCAACGAGGAGCAGCAGACCAAATTATACACCAGACAAGCAGGAGGGCACCAACATCGCCAGTTGCTGAACCAAGCTACCTGATGGGCCCTGATCCGGGCGTCCACATCCACCTCAAGCTGTTGTAGCACGCGATCGGTCGAGTAGTGCAAGACGTACTGGTCGCCATCTGCCTCGATGCCGCCGAACATTGGTGACGCCACCGTCTCTGACATCATGGCAGCGATGTGGTCTGCGGCCCGCTCGGTGCGGCGAGGCTTTTGCTTGGCCGTCCCGCAGCAGCAGGAGCAGCAGCATGCCATTGTCTGGCGGACCGTATGTTCGTGCGTCCGCCTGCTCGCAGCAGCAGGACAAGGAGAAGGAAGAGAGGGTGCGTGGACGAGCGAGCGCGGAGGGACGGCGTGGGGGGAAATCCGCGAGGGAGAGGGGGCCTGTAGAAAACCGCGAGGGAGAGGGAGGGCACAAGGTGGTGTTGCCGAGGATGGTCGGTTCGGTAAGGACGTACCGAACTGATGACGGGAGGAGGGTGGGGGTTCACGATCCAATCTGGGAAGGAGAGACCCCTCTAGGGTACTCTGAGGGGGGGGGGGGGGGGGGGGGGGGGAGGGGGGGGGGCGGGGGAGGGGGCGGGGGGGGGCGGGGGGGGAGCGGCGCGACGAGACCCGAGAGATCACAGAATAAGGAAAGACACGAGCAGACCTACTTTAGTTAGGAGTTAGGAAACAGGGGGAAAGGAGGATGTGTCCGAATGAGTTTTGTAGTATAGTGACGTCGGTAGATCGGAAGGAGTTTATTATTGGGATCTCTTGTGTGTCTCGAACCCTCGCCGTCGCTAGACTCATTCTCTCATGCTACATGCTACAGCTCCTCAAGCTACAGCTTATCGCCCAGGCACTATCGCAGTAACCTGTTGTATTCCTGCCCATCTGAAGGTTGTAGGCATGAATATTCGTGTAAGGTACGCGCTCACAATTACAATTGAACAGTTCCCCGTGTTGCCACTGACGCACAAGACACACAGATTCGGATTCCCCATGGTCTCAAGTCCAGGTTTGCAGGTTTTGGTCTCGAAATTTGCGATTCGAATTTTGTTTTTGCTGTTACCATAATTGTTGGCTCGTTTAAGGTAATAAATCGGCATGACTTCGACTTCTCGTTCTGCAGTCGCTCTGCGAGACTCTCTCTCTCTCTCTCTCTCCGTCCGCCTCTCCTCGGCCGACGGCAAGAAGATTCGTCCAAAACATTCTCCGGTCCCAAGATATCTCGTGGGGGGTCTCTCCGCGCTCCGCGAGGGAAAGGACGCGATCTCGCTCCGAGATCGGCCTCGCGCCCTCCCACGCTGTCCCGCCGTGCCCTCGGTCCCTCGCCCCCCCCGCGGCAGGTTCTTTCCCTCGGCGTGCCGTCCGTCGCCTCCGGCCGTTATATTAATCCCCCCCCCCGCGCGAGGTTCTCTTCTCCCCCGCGCGCGGTTCGTTTCCTCCGGCCGTCGTTGTTCCCCCCCTCGCTTCGATTCCTCTCGCGGTTCCTTCGATGATTGCCTCCATCTCGTCCGTTCTTCTTCGCGATCCTCGCGGAGGGGGCACCGACGTTTGATGTTAGTTTCGTCGCGGTTTCGATGAAAGAAAGGAAGAACGAATGGCACGCGCCTCGCGTCTCGCGTCTTGTTTCGTCGCCCCTTGCTCGTCGCTTGTCTAGAAGGTCTCTCCGCACATCGCCTTCTCCCCCTGCGCGAGTTTGGATCTCTCCTCGACCCTCCGCGTTGGCTTCAGCGGACGAGTTCCACTTTAACGATAGTTCGAACCCTTCGGTGGCGTAGTTATGCGCTCTCTTTCCGTGTATCTTCGCGCATGACGAGCGATCGCGACTTCAGCCTTCGCCGCGCGGGGAGGGGTTTGTTTATCGTATGATTCCGGAGTGTTTACGTTAGTTTTCTGAGCCCAAGGACTTTGGTTTTTGGTTTCTTGTGAGTGGGTTTTGTAGCAACTTCGTCGAGTCCCATCGTGTTCCCAAGCGAGCCCCCCCGAGTCCCCGAGTCTATACCCCGAGTCAACGAGTCAATACAAGCCAAGCACGCGCCTGAGCCACCCCCAGTCGCCTGCCACTACCTCCCACAAGCCTCCTTCCACACTTCCGCGCCCTCCGTGCGTCGTGCGTCGTGCGTCGATCACCATGCCCGTAGCCACCCCCGAGGAAAGCTCCATGAGCTCCCCGCAAGAAGCGCATTCCGCGCTAGCTGCCGGCGCGCCCTCGCAGGCAATCTCCAAGAGTGAGATGAGCCTTGCTCTGACATAACCAGAACGCCAGAACCAGGGCCAGGGCGGCCGAGAGGAGGGAGAGCGGCGGGAGAGCGACCTACATGCGAGATACGGCCCACAAGTCCCCGAGATACGGTAGACGGTAGATACGGCTGTATCTCGGCTTTCTTCTAGATACAGTAGATACGGGATAGGGGCACGGGCGCCAGTCGGCGCCCCAGATACGGTAGACGGTAGATACGGCTGTATCTGACCCGTTCCCCAGATACACGGTTCTGTTCCCCGGGCGCCGTCGCTTATTATTCTGGCGGTATTCTGGGCAGGCAGGCAGGCCTAGGAACAAGTAACTACTTTTTCGAATTTTTTCTGCAAGTTTGGGTGGTTGAGTCGGTTACGGCGGTTGAGTTGGTTACGGCGGTTGAAAGTAACAACACAGATTTCGCCACTTAGGGGCCTGCGAGGGGGGAGCTATGAGGTATAATCAGATAATCAGGTGCATACGCATACATTTTTGTGTGTGTGCCTTGGGTTACTATAATGCGGTCATGTGTGTCGTGGCTTGGCGTGTTGGTGCATGGCTAGTGGCAGTAGCGGCACTAACATTGAGTTGTTGTATTATTATTAGACTTTGTTCTTGGCCTATCGCCTTGTTTTTGAGGGGGCTCGATTTCTCCGCCTATCGGCGGCCCAGTTCACTTACTCTACTTTAGGCTACTCTACTCTACTGTAGGCTTGTCGTATCCGGACTCGTAATCTATCCCCATGTGGAGTCGGCGGGTGACGTCCCAGAGAGAGAGAGGGCGAGAGCGCGAGCGAGTTGGACGAGAGCGTCGGGCCATCGGCGCACGCGCTACGATGGCGCTGGCGCTTCTGGCACTCTTTGGCGCAGTGTCGGAGTCAGAGAGCGAGGTGGCGTGCCGATGGTCCTGGCGACCCCTTGGCTGCCGAGCCACACTCAAAGCCCAAGACGGGCAGGCCAGCTCTCCGTGCCGACTGCAGGTGCGGGGCTGGTTTGGTAGGAAGAGCAAATGTGTCACCAAGAGTTGCACGTCCCCAGCTCAACATTCGATTAGTGACTCGCGAGGTGATCTGAATTACTCCTCCTTCTCGGCCGTTGGGCGCGTTGGAGATCGGTACATAATTTCGGACGCTCAGAAGGAAGAGTTTTTGAGACGGGGGTTGGCCATGCTTCCCGATCTGCTGAGTGAGGCGGAGGTTGCGGAGATCGAGGCGACGTACGAGCGTTTCATGTCGCGCGAAATCCCGGTTCCGGGCAAAGACTTTTGCGATATGTCCAAGCCTTTCGGCACGCCATTTGAGGAGTGGTCCATCATCAATTGCATGCTCCCGACCCGGTACATTGGCCCGGCTGCATTGATGATTATGGTCCCGGCCCTTCGAGCACCACGCTAATTCATCTCAAACATCTGATTCCACCTGTAATAGGTACTACCCACCACTTCTTGGGAATGTATATGAACGGCTAGCTGCGGACATTGCGTCGCAAATATTTCCGGACGTCAAGATGGCCAAAGATTATGACCAGCTTCTAAACAAGCGGCCCTCGAAAGAAGATGCCATTTTTGGTTGGCACCAGGATATGGCATATTGGCCGCCGGCTTCTCTGACGAACGACACGCGCACGGTGACATTTTCTCTTGCGATCGACTCTACAGACGAGAAGAATGGCTGCATCCGGTATATTCCGGGCTCTGGTGCAGCCAAGACTCTCCGCCCACATGAACCGCTTGGCTCAAGCCGGGATGAGGCGCATGCAGTACAAGCGGTAGTCAACATGGAGTCCGAGGAGGTGCACTTAGCTCCTTGCCCTCGCGGATCGGCGACCATCCATGATGAGTGGGTTGTGCATGGGTCAGGTGGGAACAATAGTCCTCGCCAACGGCGTACTTATGTCGTAGCCTTTCGCACCGTAGATACCATTTCAGTGGAGCGTGCAGTAGGATTCACTCATTCCCACAATGATGAGGCAAATTGGGATACATTCAACGGTTGGAAGAAGTGAGCCCTCCTGACGAGCCTCCGACGGGCTACACCCGCGAGTAATGGACACTTGACAAGAAGGTCAGCGGAGGGCCGTAGCCAGATAGCGATTTGGTGCCTGACCTTCACAAAATTCGAGGAAGAAGCATGCAATATCGCCACGACGCAATAAAGGCCCAAGGGCCCGACAAGTGCTTTGATGCCAAGTATGAAGACGCGGCGTGTGAGTCTGAGATCTGAGGCCTCTCTTAAGTCATTAAATTAGGTATCAAGGTTCTGATTGGAATGTGCCTGTGCCTGTGCATGCGAATCCTACAACTGCCCTGATGGCTGATGGGCCCCTTCCCTTTGTCTATTGTGCGGACCGCTTGGCCTTGATTGACCCAGCTATCGCGACTCCTACCCTGCCAGCCACATGCAATTCATAAGCTAAAGTATTATTCTTTCAGGAATGACCTGGAAAATGTGACCATTCTCGATTTTGTATTTGTACAAAGCTTTCTCGATTCCACTTCAAGACTTCTGTCTTTGTGCGCCACAGCACACACACAAGGATATGCGAATGCAAATGAAAGCTGGCCGACATATTTTAATTTGCTATGCAGTGAGACTCTTAGCCGAGAGAAAATAAGATCATACGCGTTCAGATCAAGATAGCACACAAGGATATGCGAATGCAAATGAAAGTTGGCCGATACTTTTTATTTGCTATGCAGTGAGACTCTTAGCCGAGAGAAATAAGGTCATACGCGTTCAGATCAAGATAGCAGTGATTGATGGCTCCTCTAGGCTGCCAGTGCATTCAGGGTGAGGCGGGAATGCTGCTGGAGTGGTTTCATCGCAGCATCAAAAGGCCTGCTTCGAGCTGCATCACCAGAGGGCTTGAAACACATTTGCTGGCTGCATCGGAACGTTGCCTTTCAACAAAAGTGGTTTGCTAGTCCACGCCAGGACTAGCGTTTCCTCAGGCCTCGACTGTCCATCCCCCCTTCTGGATTGCAGCCTTCACGTCATCAAGTGACATTGACGTATCGCCCACGAGCGTCACTTTGTTGACAGGCTGGGGCTCGGCCTTGATCGAAATGACCCCCGGAATCTTCTTGACGATCGTTTCTAGGCTGCCCGAGCACCCGCCGCACATCATACCGGTGACGGTGAGCACGTGCGTCTGCTCTCCCATGACGGCGGGCGCGCGAGAGAGGAGCTGCTGCGCGGGCAGAGTAGGAGGCGATAAAAAGAGGGGGGGGGAGAGGGAGAGAGGGGGATCACAGTGCGGAATAACAAAAGTGAACGTCTTGGCTCGCTGGGGAGGCCTGTCGCCAACAGCGGGGGTCTTCTGTCTACAAGTAGGTGGTATAAAAAATAGTCGAACGCGAAGTCAACTCAAACTTTTTTATCGTTTGAACATAGTCAACTACCTATTACTCCCTTGACAAGCCCTTGAGCCCTTGAGCCCCAAAGTGACCACTCTCAAACCCACTGAAAATTTCCTCGCGCCGCGTTAACGCGGCGCTCAACCAAGCGAAACCACGGAAAAAAAAATCTGAAGATTCTGGGCTACACACCTACTAATAATGCCTGGGTATCCCCTCTCTACTCTCACCGCCCTTATATCCCCTCCCTCCACCTCTTTCCCTGCCCCCCTTCATTCCTTGGTCATCGGTTTCAGGGGTCCGGCCCTGGTGCCCTACCTAAGGCCTGGTTCGGAGTGTGGGGGCTGGGCAGGCCTGTTGCCGTCTCTCTTGATCTGCGTGCCCTCACCAAGCGACCAAGCGAAACCACGAAATGCACCCCGCGGCTGCGCCGCGAACACACCCAACTCACGGCGCGCGACAATGAACACACGCCGTGCATTGGGCACGGCGCGATGTGCATCGGTCCCCCCGCGGAGACGCCGTGTGCGCATGTCGACTTTTCCCCTATGCGTACCACCTAAGGCCCACAACTACGTAAACTAGCCATATTAAAAAAAATCTTCTTAAAATTCCCCGCTACGTGTGCGGCGTGAGGCAGTGTGCTAGTGTACCTCCCTACTACCCGACCTTAACCCCTAACAACCCCCTTCCCCTTTCCCAGTTCCCTCATTTTCGGAGAAGCTGGTTCCGGGGAGGCCGCGCGCGCTGCTTCGGCCAGGAGTTGGAGAGAAGGGGGCGGGAGACTGTGGTTCGTCCTTTGTGTCGGTGTTGGCTCAGGTTATCCTCACTTAAATCTCTTAGGCTCCTCTTTAATAAGCGCTGTGATTCCGACTAAGAGGTTAAGCTACTTTAGGTGATGTGTCGTAGGTCCAGACCTCTTGCCGCTTGTAGGAGGTCCTCCGATGTTCCTATGTTGAAATCCTTGTCCACCGTGTACAGCGGGCTTACCATCTTCTTAATATGTTTGTTGCTCGGGGCGTGTAACCCCATATTCTCTCGTTGTTTTTTTAGCCTCTGAAAGAAACCGACTTTCGCCGTTACTAGCAGGTGGTATCTCGTAAGTGTCGCTCTTAAAATCGACTTAACGGACCTGCCGTCCGAGTTGCCATACTGGATGTTGTAGAAGTCGGTTAGGATGTACCTCCACGCCAGGATACCTAAGTATCCTGAGGAGGGGTGCGGTCTATCCACCTGATAACAGAAAAGACGTTGGGCTGTTTCGGATCCCGGCCTAAGGCTAATCCCCAGAAGTCCTTCTATGAATTCAAAGACGGGCTCCGTCGCGATACATGAGGCCAGGTGAGTGGAACTCTCAGGGGCTATGCCGCAGAAGCGGCATGTTGGATCGTCAGCAAAACGGTTCGCCGTAGCTATCCTTCTATGTAGGACATGTTTGAAATGCAAATAAGAGTCTCTAGGCGTTAAAAAGTTGTATTTATACAATTGCGATACTTGTTTCCACTTTCCCGAGAGGACCGGTAGCCTTTTTTCCCATCTTAGCGTGGATTTTTGTGCTTTTGTTTTCCTCAATGCGAGGAACGCTTTAGTCAAGACCCTGACACTTACATCCTCTAGCGTTGTATGCGTGCCTTTTAGCGTGTATTCTTGGGGTATCGGATACGCCGTTTCCGCCGGGCCGTCGTACGCTCGTCCCCACTTCAGCGGAGTGTATAGCTCGTCGGGCACGTAAACTAGCCATATTAGAGATGTTTCTTTACGCAGCGCGTGTGATGATTTGCAATCACATTGTGCACGCCGTGCATGGGCACGGCGCGATGTGCATCGGTCCCCCCGCGGAGACGCCGTGCGTGCGCATGTCGACTTTTCCCCTTTGCGTACCACCTAAGGCTAAGGCCCACAACTACGTAAACTAGCCATATAAGAGATGTTTCTTTACGCAGCGCGTGTGATGATTTGCAATCACATTGTGCACGCCGTGCATGGGCACGGCGCGATGTGCATCGGCCCCCCCGCGGGGGCGCCGTGCGTGCGCATGTCGACTTTTCCCATCTGCGTACCACCTAAGGCCCACAACTACGTAAACTAGCCATATAAGAGATGTTTCTTTACGCAGCGCGTGTGATGATTTGCAATCATATTGTGCACGCCGTGCATGGGCACGGCGCGATGTGCATCGCCCCCCCCGCGGGGGCGCCGTGCGTCCGTCGATGCGTCGATGTGGGCACTCATCGAGCCATACATGGGCCGTTGGTGCAAAGCAAAGCTCATGCTCGTCGGCGACTACTCCGACGAGTACGACAGGATCCCCAAGACCAAGTACATTGGAGACGAGGCCGCCGTCGCGTACCTCTGCATGGAATACATCACGGCGGTCGCGTACGCTGAAACGAATCCCATGGTGCAAGTGCACCGAGCAGCTGGCAAACTCTACATGGAGAACAAGAAGGCCGTCCTCGCACGCGTCACGGACCTCGCCACCCAAGATCAGCCCAGCGACAGCGTCGCCTGCCAGAAGAATGACATCGACAATAGGATCGAGGAGGAGGGGTGTGAGAAAAAGACGAAAAGGATGAAAACTCAGCCTGCGTAGCTTTGGTGTGTTTTGGTTTTGGGGAAGGGGGGGGGGGGAGTTGCTATGCTCACGCGCCGCGTCCTTGTATGTCGTGATTAGCTTTGTACTCATCTTTGTAATAATAATACCCTGGAGACTGGTTGAAAAAAAACATATCTGGGTAAAAAAAACAATCACCTGGCCCTCTTTTGACGGAACGCGACTTCGATGCGGAAGCTGTGGCCGCCGAACTCGGCGGGCGGGAGGCCTAACGCAGAGGCGACGCACTTAGCGTACTTATTCATGTCGGATGTCGTCATGTCCATGTCCTCCGTGAGGGCGGGCCGCGGGTCTGCGGTGCGGGAGGCGAGGCGAAAGATGGGTGACTGACGGTGACGGTGACGAGGACGAGGCCTCGGTGCCTCCAAAGGCACTAGGGCGATGAGCCGAGTCCGCGGTGAGTGAGGAGGCGCGCGAGGGCGGAGTAGGCGCAAGCTGCATCGTTTGGGCGCTTCGGCAAGAGAGTGGGAAAGCGCTCCGGGGGCCATGGGGGCCTGGGGCCCACAAGGCACAGGGCACCAAATATTATGAATATGGAATAGGTGTTTTTGTTTTTCGGGGGTTCTACCGCTTTACTTTGGTATGTTTCCTACATCCCTACTTTTTATTTTAACACCCTTAGAAGTTAAAATGATGTTTGATCGCCCTAAAAAATGAATGCCGAGAGACAAATACAGCAGACGACACACAAGCACGGACACACCATGCTCCATGCCCATGCTCCATGCTCCATACTCCATGCTGGCCGTCGTACCCGGTGACATGCATTAGCACAACTTAGCAATCTATGCTCTATGCTGTCTTCTGTCTTCTGCCACATGATGATATACAGACACAGAAGCAACGCCGATGGCGGCATGGCGGCGGCCGCGTGACCCAAGCTATCTACTACTACTTGCTAACAAACGTCTTATCGTCTACTCTAATAATCTTGTGAGTTCCCAGCTATCTTATGCCTGACGTAAGTACGATAATCCCAGCCGGGGCTCTCGGCGCCCGCCGTCGCGCGCCGCTATGGTGGAGCCTGCCTCCGCCGAGGAGCCTAGCGACGTGGAGGGCGATGTGGCGTTCCGGTCGGAAGGAAGCGCGGCTGCAGCCTTCCTCAAGCTCGCACGAGCGCAGCAAGAGACACTGGGGCTGCAGACAGCTGACCTGGAGCAGGCACACGCTGCAGCGATCGAGGAGGCTGTTGCAGCTGCACGCTGCCAGGCCATTGAGGAGGCGGCCGTACGATTCGCACAGGAGCGGAGCGAGGAGATTATGGAAGCGGTAGCAGTTGCTATGCAGAAATATGAGGAGCAACGGCAGGAGGACAAGAAGGCGCACGACGCCGAGGTCCAGCAACTTAAAGAGCAGCACGAGGCCACCATCAGAATCTCTGCTTCCAAGATTCGGGAAACAGAAGAGCGCGTACGTGCGGAGGAGCGGGAGGCCGCACAAAAGGCGGTAATGGAAGCTGTGACCGAGGCGACCGTACGCATCAAGGTGGAGGGGCAGAAGGCGTTAGCAGAGGCTCAGCTGGACATGTCGGTGAAGCATGAGGAGATAAAGGCCAAGGCCATTGAAAATGCCATTGCAGAGACACGCGAGGAGATGACCAAAACGCTTGGCGAAAAGTATGAGACGCGTCTGAACAAGCTACTTGCAGGTATCGCCAAGTCAGAAAACGCAAATGACGCACGCTTTCGGGCCTTACAACAGCAACTGGATACTGCTAACGAGGCCCTCAGGTTGACGCTAGGAAGGGTGACTGGACAGAAAGAGAAGCGTTGATATTGGCCTTGCCACTCGCTTCAGGGGCTCTCCTCGCACTGGTACAGGTTTGCCACTCACTCGGTTTCGGATCCACCTTGTTGCGGGGCCGCTGATCCTGAGCCTGTTACGAGGTGATTGCTTGCGCATGTCTTTCTACTAGCATTCGATGCAGACCTCAACTATATTGCACTACCCCCATCACGAGCGGTTTTGTGTGCAGTGTGTCGCATGCATTCGGGTCTTCTTGAGCGCCGCAGAGTCCCTGCGTGATAAGAAAAGATATTGACGATTTGCGCCCGCATCGTGGCTTGCCGCATTGAGAACGGGACGTAAGCGCAAGAAGTAAACTTTTAGGGTCATGCGATCAGGCTAGGATGGCTCATGGCACAACGCCCCACTGCATGCGCAAACGCAATAACTGTTGCGGGTAAGGAAGGGGCCTTGTACATTTTCCTCTCCCTACACGCTCCGATTAGGTTCCCCCGCGCGACTCCCCTCGTCCGTCGCGCCCCGACTACCTCCCGCCTTTCCCCCGAGTGCTCCCTTGAGTTTCCGCCCCTGACGCCACCGCCACGCCTACACAACCAACATTCTTGTTGTGGTTAGGGGGAGAGCCGCCCTTTAGGTTTCCCAAAGAGAGGCCCTTTCTCTCTCTCTCTACCTGTTTTCCCGCCTTCGCGTGTTTTGGTTTCTCCCTTCGGGTTGCATCCTCTCCGTTCGATCGGGATCCTCCGATCCCGATCTTCCTCTCTTCCCCCGTGTGTTAGGACAGGGGTGATCGCTCTCGATCCCCCTCCCTTGTTTTCTCATGTGTGCGCCCCCTTTCTTTCCTTGCGCGCGCCCCGTGTGTTTCCCGCGTTTTCTCTCGTCCCAGAGTTCCGAGAGTCGCGCCCATGGCCGCACTCCCTGGGGCTCTGGGCGAGCTCTCTCGACCGCCGTCGCCCCAGGCTCGTGTGAGCGGTGCTCCCGACGGTGCCATGCCTCCCTCCAGCCCTAGCGCTCCCTGTGCTCAGCCCTCCGTGAGCGCGGTCGCCCCTGGAGAGCCCCACCCTCTGTCTCAACAATCATTAGAGCTCCAGTCCACAGCCACAACAGCTGGTTCATGGGCTACACGACGGCCCGCGAGCTTAAGCGCGTCGGCATGTACAGCTTCGGCGACGTAAAGACCAATACGAAGGGCTACCCCACAGAGGAGATCAAGATGGCCACGGCTAAGACCGACGGCTCGCACGCGGTCTACTGTGGAGATGGACTGTTCCCAGGATCCGGGTAAGGCTCCTGAGACTCCATCCTTGGCAACCCACGCGTCCGTAGGCGGCCTATCGACTTGGGTAGCGGGTGAAGATACTTGGGAAGGCTTGGGCACGGGTGCAGTGGTGACGGGGTCCGCGCGCGGCGGCGAGGGCGAATTTTGCGGTGCAGAGGGTGGTGATGGGTCCATAGGAACAGATTGAATCAATCTCTAGTGGGTGATTTCTAGCGAGAGACCACACACAAGGCAGTAGGGGCTCAAGGGTACGAGGGGTCACGGTACGGCTTCGATCGCAGAGCGCTGCGACGGCTGCTGGGTGCGTACGAAGACACGCCACACCACTTTCTAACATAAACAAGGGCAATACGTAATAAACACGGGAGCGAAAGCCACGGTGGGTCAACAGAGAGAGCAAAGAAGGAACCAATTGGCCAGAAGAGAACTCGTCGTCCTAGAGAAGGATTGCACACAGAAAAGGCGCGAAAGGGATTCATCCATGCTTAGTGAAGATCCTACAAGATTCATCGGCGAATAGCGTCTCAACGCGAGCACAGCGGCGTGCACTTTACCTATAGCTTTACGTAGCTTAGCCATGGAGTAGCTGGTAGACTTAAAAAGTCTAGAAGCTTACAGAGGTGTCAGACTTACAGAGTCTAGATGCTTGAGGTTCTTGAGGGTGTACTTTAGCAAGCAAGATGCTCGCTACTTCCTTGGTCTTCATCGACACGTGCTTACTACTCCCTTGATCTCCATGCCTGGGTGATCAGTGATCAGTCCAGAGCTAGAGCATATTCATATTCCGAGTAGAAAGAAGCCTGTAGAAGCTGCTTGGCCACGTGGATATAATGGTAGACCAACATTGAATGAAGTGTAGTGATTGATAGAAGCGTGGAGACGTCGTAGACGTATAGATAGACATGAGAACGAAGATTGGTGATTTACCATCGCGGTTATAACGGTAGAGCGGAAAATAGCGGAATAGCCTGCAGAGGCTCGCGAATGCGACATCTACACCACCAAGGTCGACCTCGGCGACGGCACCAAAGCTTTTGACATGTTCTGCGTCTCTCAGCGCCGCGGTGATTCCATCCACACCTTCATCAGCACACACGGCACGACGCTCAACGGTGATCCCGTTCGTTGGGCGCAAATCTTGGTAAGGTATATGGGTATATGTTGCAGATTGACACGCACCTTCGGACAGGCACTATTCCCGGCTTGGATGCACAAAAGAGGCACAAGGTCCACGAACTATTCATGGCTAGATGGGAATACTTCCATGTCCCAGTCATGACAGCCGCATATTGTCTCGAGCCTGAGTTCTGTCGTCGCAAGTTTTCGTCAAATGAACAGAAGGAACTGAGGATGTGTTTTCGGCAGATGGCGACACGGGAGCACCCTTACCCGGATATATTGGCTGAGTATTCGGACTTCCAAGAGGCTTGCATCAGTGGCTTCCATGATCTTAATGATGAAGTGGCATTCTCCAATCGCGCTCGAGTGATGGCTTCGTACAAATGGGCGAACATTTATTTAGCGTCATGGCCTCATCTTCAATGGGCTGCTTGCCGTTTGCTTGCGCTTTCGTGTTCTGCTTCGGGATGTGAGCGGTCGTGGTCTGTGCAAGACTGGATCCACTCAAAGAAGCGCAATAGGCTGGGTGCATCCACGGTGGAGAGGCTTGTGAGGTGCCACACAAATCTTGTGCTTGAGGATTTGCTGAAAGATTGGGAGTCACACGTGCTGCCTTGGGACCTAGAGATGATAGTGGAGGAGCCCGATGACGAGTGATATGTTGTTATATGTTGTTATATGTCGTAAGCGTACACTACCTTATAATCATTATAACATTACAATACCCTTATAATACTAACCTGATATTGAACCTGATATCAGGCTGATATCAGGCTGACATCAGGTATAAGGCCGGCGAGCCCTTACGACCTGATACCTGACGTCCCATCCGGGCCAGGCAGCGCACGCATTTTCGGTGGCGCTGCTTCTTCCCTCCCACCCCCGCCCAGCGCTCGACACTCACTGTTGTGAGCGGTGACTGGGTGCTGCAGATGGGCTTGGCGCCCGGCTCCCGGTCTGTCCACTGAAGAGAGGAGTTCCTCGGTCGGCGGCGAGCCCGCCAGATGTCGTACCCCCCGCCATACATGGTCCTACATGTGAAACACAGCCAAACTTAGAAAAAAAACAGCAAAAACAGTATGTTTTTTGCCGTCGAAATAAAACAGTGTAAAAAACAGATGTGCGGGGTAGGGGGGCCGCCCGAAATAAAACAGCGAAAAACATATGTTTTGGGCCTCCGAAAAAAAACACTGTTCCTGTGTTTCACATGTAGGTACATGGTACATGGAGCTGCAGAGGCCCTCTCCAAGGGGAGCAGGTGCCTCACGGCCCCGCTCGGGCCACCAGCCGGTCTGCAAAAATATCGGAGGGGGCAATCCGTGCGCCTACCTTAATGAAAATGAAGGGGTGCCGGCCGAACTCCCGCCCCCCCCCCCCCCCCCCGAACCCCACTCAGGTTGTCAGGTTGCACCTTCTCGACAACGCCGGGGCGGCCTCGGTGCCGAGCCGACGGGGAGCTGCTCGGATGGGCCTCGCACGCCGCCAAGACGCTCGAAGGTGGGAGAGTCCCAGCGCGCCATCTGGCGCGCCATCTGGGCGCTCGTCGAAGCTTCCCTTTTCTTGTAAGCGGCGGTCTGCTTTGTACGGCCCCCTCCCGCGGGCTTCAAGCTTCGCCCTGTCGCCTTGCCGTTTGGCCCCCGTCCGTCCGCCGCCCCCCCCCCCCCCCCCCCCCCCCCCCGCCCCCCCCCGCCCCCCCCGCGCCCCCCTCCCCCTCTCGCTCCCTCCCGTCCGTCTCTCCTCCCTCTCTGCCTTCCTCCTCACGGTCTGGGGGGGGGGAGGGGGGGGAGGCCTTGCGCCACCCGCGCTGTCTGCCGCCCCTTTGTCCCTCGTTTGTCAACCTGCGCGCTCGCGTCAGACCTGATGCTATTCAGCGTGCTGCTAGTGTGCGCCGCCGTGCGCCACGCCGGGGTAGGCGCCGGCTCGCCTGCCCGTCGGCCAGCGCCGCCGCGCATGAGCGCGCAAGCTGCCGCACACGCCACGCACGCTGCCACAGGCAGCTACGTGCCAGCGGGTGCGCAGGGGTACATAGGCGTTGCCGCGTCGACCCGCGGCCGCTTATCCGGACGTAATGTTGCGTCGCGTAACCCTACGATCCTCGTGCAGGGTGGCTCGCTCCGCACCTGGTCGTATCCGTCTCCGGCCGTTGAGCAGGTGCGCGTCGAGATTGGCACTGAGGGCCGGCCGCTCGACGCCGATATTGAGCTGTGGAACGGGCCAGACAATACACCATCTAAAATGCGAGTGTTTGTCGAGAACGGGCGAGTACGGCCATTTAGCGCCGTAATCGCCACGCCACGAGGACCCAATACCATCGCTGTGCGGAATATTGGCCAAATGGAGCTGCCATTTAGTGTCACGGTCTTCTCCAACACCAACGACGCACCATCAGCTGACTGCGATGAGTGCTCGCTTGTCGTGCAAGGCGGTGCGCTTCGCACTTACCCCTTCGACCCGGCCATCGACAGCGTCGAGGTCTTGCTTCGCACAGACGGCCGGCCACTCAATGCACGCATCGAACTACTTCAAGGCCCCAACAACAACAAGCAGGTCATTGAGCTCTATGCGGAGGACGGTACGGACAGGCCCTTCTTCTGCGTCCTCAACACGCCTGGCTCAGGCAATGTGGTTCGGATCATGAACACCGGCCCTGTCGAGTTTCCCATGATTGCCGCCGTTGTGCCGCGCTCCGAGACAGCGACCCTGCCGCATGATGCCGTGCTCGGTGGTGATGTTGTTGACTCTGCCAGCCCAGGCTACCAATGAGAATTTGACGCGTATGAGCAGCTAGATGCGAGCTAGAACTAAGAAGGGAAGGGGAGGGGGGCGCCCTCACCAAGGGCCGGCCGACGCCTGCCGAGAACCTCCCTCCCCTTGTAATGATGATGATTGATGATTAATGATGAACGATGATGATAACCCAGGGATGTGGCACTTGGTCAATCCAGCCAAACAGATGAGGTCTGAGCATTGGCAGCCCTTGCCCACCACCCCTCGTAGTCGACATTCCACACAATGACGCCGTGACCACGGGCCCTTGCCTGCTTTCGCCACCGGTTCCCGCAGCCAACAAATCTACATGATGATATCATCGTCACAAAATGGAGCGTGTCAGGAGTTGATGGCATATTCCTATATTTTCACAAGCGACTTGGCCTCTACAGCGGGGGGCCGGGTGTGCCGTCGTCGAATGCCTTTCTTTAATCCATTTCTTGCCAGCATTCTATCTCGATGAGGTGTGTGCGGCTTGAGCAAAAGTAGTGTGGCGCGGGGGATGTTTATCTTGCGTGTCTGTATGCAACGTGTTAATCTCGTGCGATTTGTGGTCGCCTAGGCCTTCTGAGGGCTGGATCTGCGTGCATGTGCGTTGTAATGTAGTGCGATGATGAGTATGCATGGATATGCGATATAAGGTGGCGTTCCGTCGAATATGGGGCATAACTAAAGTTGAGCCATGGTCCGTTCGCAATAATACTCGATTGTGTGTAAACGTAAACGTAACACTATATAATGCTGAGTCCATTGCTACCATACGCCTGGCGCTCCATGCTCCCCCGCCTCCATCTTATTCGTCTTCCTTTCCTTCTCTAAGGAAGTCCAAGACCCTCCCAAGACCCTCCCTTCAGGTGTATCCATCAACTTTGTGCCCAGTCCGTCATGCGCAGCACCGTCACTTTGATGGCTCGCGGCCAGGCCCGCGCACTGCATGCGCGCGAGAGGTTGGCAGCAGATGCCAGCAGGGGCGAGGTGGAGGGGGCAGGCGACGCTGTGCGCCCGCGCTGGGCCCTGGCCTGCATGCCCGATGCCCGGGGGTAACCGTGCCCGGGGAACGCAGGCGCGCGTCGCACAGCGGCGCCACCTCTGGGCGGGTTCTCTTTCGTGGTCGACGTCAATTTCTAAAACAACTGAGCGTTAGTACCACTACTGCCACTAGCCCGGTACTATCACGACACCCCTCAACGCACTTGCCCGCACGCCTTGAAGTGATGGCACAGACACATACTCATATGCATCCCTACAAATCTCTGTCGCATTCATCTTAGATGATGCGATTTCCAGGCTCTTGTTTCCAGGTCCTTCGCCGTGCGGCCACACGGTGAAGCTCAGGTACATCTAGGTTGGTAGGGTTCGTCCCTAGCGACCTAGAATTCGGGTTCTCGTTTCGTTCTTTCTAGCCTGTTTGTCAGGTCTAGATTCCAGGTTTCAGGTTTCCTCCTTTCGGGCAATCTCGACCCAAAGGAGCCAGGTCGCCTGTCGCTCGCTGCGCGCTTGTCTCAGGCTCTCGGGGTGCCTTCAGGAGGCTTATTTAGCTTCTTGCAAGGCTTGTTGTTTCTTGTTGAGTTCCGGTTCTTTCTTGGGACCTGCTAACTTTCGTTGTCGTTCAGGCCTGTTCTTCGTAGGTTCTGCTTGGCCTGGATAGGGTTTCGTTGTCTTCCGGCGTTTGGCGTTCGCGTTGGCGTTCGGAAGTTTCCTCTCACATTCCCTAGGTCCGCTACCCTTGGCTTGTAGGTCCTTGCTTCTTTCTTCTCGGTCAAGGTTTTTGGCGAGCGAGTCGGTTGCTCTATCCGCTCGAGATTTGAGGTTAAATTTGCCATCTCCCCTTGGAGATCGGTGTAGGTTCGCTTCTTAGGTGAGGGAATCTTTCCCCTTGATGCAAGTTATATGCAAGCCCTTGGCCCCTTTGGTGTTTCTTCCCCTTAGTTGCTATTCAGGGTCGTTCGTTAGAAGCGTCTAGAAGGTTCATGCTCAACGGCAAGATTTCTTCTGTCGTGAAGATATCTCGTTGCGATCTATATCCGAAGTGATCGCCGTGGTCGCGCGACATGACGCTCCCCTTCGGACTCTCCGCTACGTGGGAAGTTACAAGGGAGACACGCTCCGGCCGTCGCTGCGGAGTCTCTCTCTCTCTCTCGCTCTCTCGCGAGGGCGGTATCGCGGCTGTGTGGGGGCCGGGCCCGGAGGCCTCCCCTGTTGGAGCGTTCCTCTGGTGTGATATATGTGGTGTGGCTGTGGGCTGTGCTGGAGATGTGTTGCATGCTGTCTGCTGACATCATGGTGGCCTTGTTCGCGGCGTTCGTGGTGATGCGCGGGCGTGGCCCGCTGGGTCTTGTGCCCACCTGGCTGGGGGGGTCATCCTGGCGCGGTCGCTTCGGCGACAGCGGCGTGTCCATGAGTTCTTCGTCCATCGCGGCGAGGGCAGCGGCAGCGAGAGCGGGCGGCGGCGCGCGCTCCATGAATGACCCTATCGTTTTAACGATAGTTGCCTGTTTACAGGATAAGACGAGACAGAGTCGGCCGCCCACTCGGAGACACAGGAGGAAGGGGGGGAGGGGGGAAAGATCACCGGGGGGGGCGCGGGCCACCGGACCATATCTAAGCCCTCCACCCCAATCCCCCTAGTAGTGTACGGGGGGAGCCGCCTGATGGCGGGGGGAGAAGGGCCGGGGGAATGGGGGTGTAGAGAGTATGTGTCGCATTCGCGAATCGACGCTCGTTAGGCTTCTCTCTTCTCTTCGTTCGGTATTTATCGTTATAATTCTCTCGTTCTCGTTCTCGGTCAAAAACTTCGCGTGGACGCCTAGTATGGCCATCGCCGTGGATTCTCTCTCTCGCTCTCGCTCTCTCTCTCCGTCTCTCGCGACGTGTTTGAGTTATCGGCGATTTGGGGGTCTCGGTTATTTCATGTTTTGCTTGGTTTGGGTGAATGATTCTGGTGTGTTCGTGAGTCGGTGTCTCAGCATCGTTGGATCCGACGTCCTGTCGTCAGTCGTCATCCGTCGCTCTCGCTCTCGTCGCTCTCGCTCTCGTAATACTCGTACCCTACAAACTCGTCTCTCCTCACCAGCCCCTGCCAACACAGCCCTCCTCTCACTCACCCTCGCCTCTCGCCTCTCGCTCGATGTCGCTCTCGCCGCCGTCCTCGCCCTCGCCCAAGCCCGCCTGCCCGCCTTCCTCTGCTGACGGGCCTCAGCCCGTCAGCGTCTCCGAAGTCGTCTCCTCCGCCGCGCCTGCCGCCGGCCTGCCTCCTTCCTCATTGCCCTCAGGCCCTATGGGCCATTCCAATTCGTCAGTATGCTACGTGCTATTTGTAGTGGGTAGTGGTTCCATTCGCCGCGAGTGCGGTAAAATTATTTAAAGGTTTTTTTTCTTCGTCTCGTGACCAGTGCCACCGCTCGATCGAGCGCTCCCGTGCCCCTCCCGTCTGCCTGTGCCCTCCGAGCTCGTCCCGCCCGTCCTCATGCCGTCCGAGACCGAACCCTCGGTCTCGCCCTCTCGCCCTCGTCCGCGCGTGCCTCCCCCATCCGTGTCACCCCATCCTCTGTGCCCTCCTCCGTTTGTACTTCACATGTTACTACCACACACAGCCCCTCCACATCAACACACACAACAGCCACAGCCTCCCATCACTCAGCACAACCACAGTATGTGTATGTGTCTAGTGACAACGTGACAACGCACGTCAAGGCGTACGGGCAAGTGCGCTGAGGGGTGTCGTGATAGTACCGGGCTAGTGGGAGTAGTGGTACTGCTAACCCTCAGATGTTTTATATTATAGCATACCCTAAGATCTGCTTGTGATAAAACCTCAATCTTGAGGCAATTTTCACCCTTAGAAGTTAAAATAGCTGTTTGACTGTCCAACTCCGACATCGATCCCGATCCCCGTTGTCGGGTCCGTAGCAACGGCGCTTATTCCGGGGAAGAGAAAGAGCGAGATTTACATGTAAAGAAAGCTGAAAGCTGAAAGCTCTCGGGGCTCGGCGCGGAAGAGGAAGAGGAAGGAGAAACGAAGAGAGAACGAAGAAGGAGCGAAAAGAAGGAGAAAGAGAAGAGAAGGAGGAGAAATGAAGGAGAGAAAGGAGGAGAGGAGTAGCAGAAAAGAAGCAGAAAACAAGGAGTGAGGTGGAGACAATATTTCCCCGCCAATAGTCAATAGGGGAGCGAGCGAGCGAGCACGAGGTGCGGCGCACCACCCCCCGGGATGGAGGAAGGTGAGAGGCCCCCCGCCCGCCGGGAGCAGCGGGCGCAAGGGAGGACGGGCGGGGGCGGGCGGTATGCTCCTCCCCCCCCCGCCCCCCCTCCCCCCTCCCTCTGCGCGCGCAAAGCCGAGCGGGGCTCAGTTTCGGCGTGTTTCGTCTCCGAGCGCGGTTGCCGGCGCCGCCGCACCCCATCGGAGCCGCCGATCCTCCCTTCCTCCCCCCCTTCCCCCCCTTCCCCTTCCCCCCTTCCCCTTGGGCGAGTCCGCCGCCCCGCCATCGCCTGAAGTCTTTTGACACGAGGGAGAAGAGGAGCACCGAGCGCTTCTCCTGCCCGCCCTACCCTACAATACCCTTCCTTTCCTCCTCCGCCTATGCTAGCTCGGACCGCTCTCTGCTACCTGCCGCTCGCCGCCTCTCTCCGGGTGCCGCACGGATCCTCCCCACAGGGCGCCGCCGCTCGCACCGTCACCTCACCCTCCGCCTACGCCGAGCCAGCCGCGGGCCCCGCCTGCTTCCTGCTCAACGAGTCCCAAGCGATGTCCGCCAGTAAGCCATTCGCCCCTGCTGGTATGGCTGGGGAGTGGTACGCGTGCACCGGGCCGGCCGATGATCAAGAACTTACCTGCTTTCTCGCCCCGGCTTGGATGGGATTGCCCGAGGGCCAGTGGGTCTGCTCCACTGACCACAGCGTTGGACATCCTGAGCAAGGCGACCTTTCGGCGGACGACAGCTACTGAGGACCTGGCCTTGGCCGCGGTGATCGTCTCCTTTTCCACTCAAAGGTTGTGTCCATAGGATGAAGGACAGTCTCGCCCAAGGCGTGCCGCCCTCGGCCGCACGTTTTGCAGCGCTGGTGGCCAGATCCCTAGACTGAAGGCGTCCATTGCGATGCCACTTGACCTGCTCGGCTCTCGACCTAAATGGGACGGCACTGGATCGGCGCTCCCGAACACGTCCAGTGTCGCTGCTTTCTTGTAATAAGCATGTCTGTCCATCGTCATCCGTCCTACACTGTCTATTCGCATCTGCATGCCGCATGGACCCATCCACCTCTGTTAGGCTCCTCCACTAGGGACGGCCTGCCCCCCGCCCGCCAGAACGGCTGTCGGGAGAGGGCCAGGCGGCGGCGCACCGCCACGGTGGTGTGCTGCCTTATTCTCTTTGATTGATTCGGATTGATGCACCTGAAGTGCAGCGCGGCGTCACCAGTGATTGCTCGAACCACCGCGCAGTACCTTACCGCTCTAGGCTCATCGGACACTCGACACTTTGTTCTCCTCTCTTTTGCTCCTTCTCACTCGCTTTCGGCATCCCTTCCCTCGCGGTGGTACACCCACCCCGCACTACCCGCCCGATTCCTGCCAGTCACGCGTAACGGTCTCCCCTGTGCCGGTACGGGCGTTTCAGAAGGCGACGCCGATATGATTTCTGGTTACATGCGTTGCGCTAAAAGCAGTTGTGAAGAATGCAATTACTACTACGAGCGCGATAGGTCAATAGGAAGCCCAGCCCCTAGAATATTGTTTTAGGTTGGGCGAGTGCCGCGCTCTAGCCCCTAGGAATCCCCAAGAGAAGCTCTCCCTCTTGCCCCCCTCCCCCCCCGTTCGGTACTCTCTCTTTCGGGCTATTCGCCCGCCCCGCACTAATGCGTGGCTGCGCTGATGGCCAAGCTCGCGCGCCGCCCGAGCACCAGCGCCGCCCGAGCACCAACTCTCCCCCCGCCCGTCCGCCCGTCGGGATGCTAACCAACGCCGGCGAAGCAGCGGAAGATTCGTGCACAAGGCCCATCCTGAACCACCTCTCGATCTAGGCCCAAACTAGCGCACATGGATCTCAACCCCGGGCAAACGCCGCGAAGGGCGCAATGGACAGCAGCAGCGGCAGCACAGCGCGCAGAAGCTCACTCAAGGGCCAGCGCGCACGGGAGCAGGGGGAAAGAGGACAATGGAAAGGGAGCGGGGGCAAAGAGGGCGATGGCGTGTTTGGTACCGTAGAGTCCTGTGGCTGTGATAGGCAATAGCCGGGCTATGTTCAAGAATGTTTTTTGCTGACGTAAAGCTGGCATTGGCGCCAAAACCGAACGCAAGTACTAGTACTGGCGACCCAACACTGTTGGCAACGGGCGTGTTCGCTCCCAATCCATGGCTCACGCTGCCCACAATGGACATGATTTGCGCGCTCTCACGAAGGAGCGCCGTGGGATGGCACTAGAGGTGGCGCGGGGAGACCTCCGCCGCGGCGGCGACGCTGCGCTGTCACGGTGGTGGTGTCGCTCGAGCCTGGACCCCCTGCGCTTGCCAGCACAATGCTGCGAGCGGTGATCCGCGAGTCGATCGCGCGCACGCTGTCGACTCGGTGCTCAGAGGCAAGGGCGCCGCACAGCAGTGCGTGGCGCGTTTCATCGGGCAGACCGAGAGTGGCGTGAGCGAGCGGCGCCGACGCATCGGCACGTAGACAGCACGGTAGTGCCAACCACGCCCAATTGCACGCCTGCGCAAGGCCGATCGCGTCGGGTGTGAGCTCATTGCACCCATGCACGCAGATCAGCAAGCAGTCGCTTTGGCGACGCCAGCGCTCAAGGACGTCAAGGCCACCGCACTCGAAGCTCAGGTTGTGCAGCGGCGTGCCACTTCGTATAAACGCCTCGCGCTGCGCCTCAAACGAAGAGCGCGGACTGAGGTCAACTGAATGCACGTGCACCGCCGGCATCGCCGCAGCACATAGCATGCCCACCAGCCCGTGGCCGCAACCCACGTCAAACACGCGCGAGACACGTCGGTGCGCAAGAAGCCGTGCGACGTGTGTATATGTCTCGGCTGACTCGAGAATCTCCTTCACGCGGCAGTATCGCGGGTCGAGAACGTTGAGCATGGCGGTGAGCGCGAGGGCGGGTGGCGTCGGGCCACGCCCGGCGCGAGCACCAAGGCCGCAGCAATATCGGAAAAGTGCTGCGCGCTTGTCGTCCGAGAGCGCCTGTATGACGAGGCCCGGGTCGAGCTGTCCGGATTCGCCCGCACCTAGCACACGGCCAGTCGAGCTGCGCGTTCGGCCTGGCAAGCCCTCGACAAACCGGTCGAGCGAAAATGCGCGGGTCGCCTCGCTTCGGGGCACAGCCGGACTGTACCACATACCGCTCCGCTGATACTCGCGCCACACATCCTCCTCGTCATCCAAGCTGGCTGCATGTCGCTTGCCGAGAAGGTGCGCCTCATAGCTCTTGCGCTTGTCGAAGCAGCAGGCACATAGCTCGCACTGATATCGCCACGCGAGAGCTACACCCAGCCAGAGGATGAGCATCCCAAGACGGAGGCGCATCTTGCAGGACCCGGGCTCGTGGCGATCCGCGCAGTGGCTGCGTGCGAGTGGGTGAGCAAGAGAGGGTTGGCACACGCGTGCAGCTTCGGCTTGTGCCAGCAGCGGATCGAGCCAGAATACCAGTGAGCGACGGTGCATAGGTGAGAGAGTGTTTGTGTGGGTGAACCCAAAAATAGAAGATTGGTGTGAGGAGAGAAGAAGAGAGACAGAGGAGAAAAAGGTTCAGAAGGGACGAGGGGGGACGGAGGGACAAGCGGAGAGGGGCGGGGCGAGGGAGGAGGCCTGCTGGCGGACCGGCGCACGGACGTGGTGCGAGGTGCGCTGCAAGGCGCGATGGAGGTGACGCAGGCGGACCTAAGGGCGCAGTGCGCGGAGCAGCATGACGCTTTCGCATGGTGCGTCCACCGTGCTGGAGGAAGTGTGAACTCTGCGCAGTGCGATGCTGAGAGGCTCGCTCTTGAGCGGTGCGCTACAGGCATCGTGCAGATGGTCCGAAGGATCAACGAGGCGTGTGACAAGCAGTACACAACCTTCGAGACGTGCGCAAGGCGAGCCAAGCAGCGGGGGGAGTGCGGGGCACAGGAAGAGGCCTTCTGGAAGTGTGCGGAGCCCTTCACCAAGGAAGTCATACGAGAGTGATTGAGGGGTGTAAGGACCGCGCATCCACCGGATCTAGTGCAGGGTGGAACTCCAGTAATAGCGCTGCCGCCGGATCTAGCTCATGAATGAGCCGGACCAGTTTGCGGGATCAATGGGCATCAAGAGCGGATTCTTGAGAGTTCTCGTGCACTAGCAGGCGAGCTCATCGCAGCAGCGAGTGGGGCTTGTGGCAGCAGCTGGTGCGATTGCAGCGAATGGGCGGTGCCGCCGAGCATCAAAAGCGAAGCGTGACATCTTGAGAAACCGACGTGATGTAGAACAGCGCGTGAGGGGCGTTTCAAACCCCGGGCCGTGACGGCATATGTCATATGATGCCTTGTTCCTCGGGCTCCAACCTACGGGACGGGACCAAAAACGAAACGCTCGAGTCGGGGGGGGGGGGGGGAAATCAACAGAGGTGATAAAATCCGGAGCGCGAAGTTGTTGAAATGAGTTCCTGGTTTTTCAAGAACCCGGTTAGCTCAAGGAAGCACAGTGCGCCCTTCTTTCACCGGTCTTCGGGTGAAAGAAAAAGAAGGAGAGCGAAGCGAGCGAGCGATGGCGCATGGCCCGAACGAGCAGCTCCGAATGACGAATGGTCGTGGTGCAGAATTCTTTGGTTGTAGTAAGTTGTTTACGCCGCAGCCACCACCTTTACGGGTTTGGTCTCAGAGAGGGATCGAGTAACGAGTAACGAGCGAGATTGTGCGAGGGCCAGAGCCAGACAGAGATGTCTGTGTGTGTGTGTGTGTTGGCATTGGCGTTGTATTCGTATTCGAGCCTTTTTGGCATAAATATTCCGTTACGAGCACGCACGAGTCTTCGCCGCTACAGAGTGTCTTCCATGGCTGGCGTGGCCACGCACATGCAGTTTCGGCGCGGGTTCTCCCTGGACTCAAGTTCTCGTTCGTCGTTCGCCGATTTCCGATTTTTTGGCTCGGGAGAAGGAGAAGGAGAAGAGGTGGTAGAGGTCGTTGTCGAGTATGAGTAAGAGCGCGGGCGATTCCAGCATTCCCCTGCGAGGGGCGGGTCGGGTTGGTCGGGGCGGACTCCCCTGTGGCCAAAAGGCAGCCGTGTGCACACGTTGTGGGTTGTGGGGTGCCCGGGGTGCTCCGCGAGTGACGCCCCCGTCACATGTGCTCTAGGCACCAGATGAACGTCGCGCGCCCGATAGCGCATAGCGCGGACGGATCTCCGATCTCGGGGGAATCGCGTGTTATGAAACAACGGCCCCGAAATAACCTTGTTGGCCCCGGGGCGCGACGGCGCGACCGCCCGTTCTTTACCGTTATTAGCCGTTAGAGCCCTAGCGCGTAGTGTGCAGATAGGGGGGGCGAGGGCGAGGGGCGAGGGGGATTGGGGGGGGGGGGGTAAACGGTAAAACCCACCCTTTTCGTGCTCGGGAATTTTTCGTGGCGGCAGGTGAACCCCAGAGGAGTTTTTTCTGGGGCTATGGAGAACTACGGTCAAAAATGCAAGCCGCTTGCAAGCCTCCAAATTTTAGTAGTAGTAGTTCTAAATCACTGTTTGATGTTTGATCGCCCTACAAGTTGTTTGTAGTTGTAGGCTGCCTGTGGCCGACTGGCGACTGGCGACTGCGACTGGCGACTGGCGACTGGCGACCGGCGACTACGACAGGGATTTTGGATCATGGACTATGGCCCTCGAACACCTGGCGCCGTTGTCTCAGCCATGGGCCATGGGCCGTTCGGGCGGCGCGGTGGGGGGTGGAGCGGGAGAGGAGAGGAGGGAGGGAAGTGGATGGAAGTGGGGCGCGCTCCATGACCCTATTGTTTAACAATACTTGCAGATAGACGGTTGTATTCATGGATAGGCAAGACAAGGTCGTCACCGCGCACCCCCCCCCCTCCCCCCCCCGCGCGCTCCCAAAGAGACGCCGTCCATCTTCTCCTCGTCCTCGTAGGCTGAAAATACCACTCGCGACGTCTTTTCGCCCACCGACGAAGAGTATTCAGAGCTTTCGCTCTCAACCGGAGTGGATTTCGTGGGTGCGCCGCCGCCGCCGCTCTCCCGCTCGGCGCGCCACCCCTTCTCAGCTCAAAGATCCGCCCTACTATTGTATTCAGACCCTCCCCCCTGCCTGGCGATGTCTACTGGAAGGGGGGGGGATTGAGTGCTCCCCCCCCCCCCCCCCCCCCCCCCCCCCCCCCCCGCTGCGCGCGCTCTCCCGCGATCCCCGTCGTTCACATTGATATTGGTATTGGGTCCGAATAGGAATAGAGTAAGAAAGATAGCCGGCAGATCGCCCGGAGTGGGCGGGGGGGGCGTCGAGGGCGCCGCGAAGCAACTTCTCCTCTCGTTTATCCACTGAAGAGATACCCCCTCGGAGGCTAGGAGAGGAGAGACTCCGGCGGCGGAGACGAGAGGAGAGAGGGGGAGAGGGGGAGGGGGAGAGAGACGAGGAGAGGAAGAGGAGTGTTCGAGAGAGAGGCCCTGCGCCGGCCTAACCGCCATCCCCTCTGACCATCCACCAGCCCCCCTCCCCCCAATCCCCAGCCCCACCCACCCCCGCCTCACGCGAGACCCACACACTCCACACCCTACCACCTGGCTGGCCCTCACGCCTACCTGCCACAGCCCATGTTCAAGGCTGGAGGGCTGCCGTTCCCTCGCGGCGTGCGCGCTTCGCTTAGTCAGAAGCACACTTCCAAATCGGAGGACCTCGCGGTCACCGTCGCAGGGCCTGTGAGCGCTGCCTTTGCGGTCTACGACGGGCACGGTGGGCTACAGGCGGCACAGACATGCGTCAACTCGCTGACACCCAAGCTGCTGGCGCTCTCTTCGCTCGACGATGACGAGGCCATCATCGACGCCTTCTGGGATGTTGACGCCGAGCTCGGAGTGCGAAAAATTTTTGACGGCACGACTGCGACTGTGCTACTAGTCGCCAACGGCGAGGACGACGACGACACCGTGGGCGAGTCATCAAGCTCGTCGCTGCACTGTACTGCGCGTCCGCTGCGCTGTGTGCTCGCGCACGTCGGCGACTCAAGCGCCATCCGCCTCAACATGCACTCGGCAAACTCAAGCGAACTGCTGATCTCCGAAACGACCCAGCACCTTGCCTCCAGTGTAGATGAGCAGAAGCGGATCAGGCATCTCTGGGCGACGCGCAGGGCGCTGTGGGGCAAGGAGGCGGTGAAGAAGAATGTGCGCCGGAGCTCTAGCGCTGAGGAGCTTATGATATCCGACAAAGACACCGACGGCCTTCGTTCGATTGATGAGTCCCTCGTGCTTGACGAGCAGACACGGCCGCAGCGCCTAGAGAAGATGCCAAGCATCTACGGCAGCCTTCCCGGCAATACGCCTTACATGCACCCAACACTGGCAGCCGTATCGGAGGCAGCCATTGCATCTGTAGAGGATGGCCAGGAGCTTAGCCCTGAGTACCTCAGAGTGCTTTGGCGGGCGTTTCGCCGCGAGACGGCAATCAACGCCCATGCCCGCAAGGCGTTTGGTGTGCGAATGGAGTCGGGCATCCAGCGGCGCGGCCATGCCCGGGGCCCCTTTGCTATCTCTACAACGCTACCCAACGGCCAAATGGGCGCCAACACATGCGTATCGCGGAGCATCGGTGATTGGGACGCCGCCCGATCCGTGTTGCCCCATCCGGACATCGAGCACTTTAAGGTGCCCGCTGGCGAGTTCCACCGTGTGGTCATCGCTTCCGATGGCGTCTGGGACCACATGACGGCGGAGGAGGTGGCCAAGATTGCGCGGACCACGAGGCGGCGGGCTCGGGTGCCGCAAGCGGTACTCAGCGTGGTGCTCGATCGCTCACGCCGCAAATTTGGCCAACTCTCAGACGACTCGACTGTCGTATGCATCGATCTTGATGCAACAGGTGACAATCTCGGCCGCGCCACCCGTGAGACAAGCGTCGATAGCAGCGGTATGCTCTCAATTGATGGCAACGACAAGTGCTGCTCAGTGCAATGACACTGCTATCGCCTCCCCGCAGTCGGCCCTTTCTTGGTGTCTCGTATTCTAGATCGCAGTGCACATTGCCGTCGCCGCCCCCTTCCCCCCGACATAGAGAACATACACTCGTGTTCCTTGCTGTTAGCACGCGCCTTCTGAGTTGTGCCGGCGAAAGATACTCGCATGGCATGCAACTTCTGCATGGCCGGGTTCCTACTCAATACCGCATTCTCCGCACCCCGTTCCCTCCACGGCTCTATGCCGGCGCTCCTGCGGCCTGGGGTATTGTCGTAGCAGGCAATCCGCACAGTTTGTGTAGCCGCTCTCCGATGTCAGTCTTTGGCTCACTATACCGACATCCATCCCGACTCACCGTTGCCCAGCTGCCCAATGACCGCAAGGACTCTCTTTGCGGCTCTCCGTTGGAGTGCAAGAAGGGTGGGATGGTCCACGTGGGAAGAGGACTGCCGGCAATGTACTCATATCCGCAGGCAGTCACAGCAATCCACTCATACTACGTTTTGTGCCGTGGCAGAATTTTCTCATCTCCGCGACAACGCGTCATTAGCACGTACGCCTGCAAGACTTGCGACTACCTGTCCATTCATCTTCAGAAGTTCCATGCATAGCGAGACTTGGGTGATGCTGCTTGCCTTGCATTTTCCCCGTCAGTCTGCGCGTGTGTCGGTGTTCACGGCTCGTGTGTGTTCTACTAGCTAGTTCTTTGGCTAGCTCCTCTAGTACGTGCGATGAATGTTCAACCGCTATTTCCATCTCCTACGTCTATGTTGCTGGGCGTAGCGAGACGGAATTGGCTATGGAGTGTAGTACTAATAATGACGCTGAGCATTAGTGCTGCTACTCTCACTAGTTTTGCACCAACACGACGCCAAGCCACGACGCACATGACCGCACCAAATCCCGAGGCGCACAAACAGAACTAAGTACCTGAGTACCTGATAATACCTCTCCCCCCCCGCAACAGGCCCCCGGCTCCTATGAATGAGTTAAAATAACTGAGCGTTAGTGCCCCTACACCCACGAGCCCGGTGCTATCACGACACCCCTCAGCGCACCTGCCCATACGCCTTGACGTGCGCTCATGCCACAGACCACAGCGATACATACACGCGTATGTACGCGCCTTGCCAAAACTCCAAAACTCCTGCCGCTGCAGCCTCCGCCGCTGCGGCCCGCCGCTGCAGTCGCCGCGGCGCCAAGCCCCCGCATCGGGGAGGTTTCGCCCTTTTATGATCACCAAGTAGTTTTATGATTTTCTAAGTAGTGTCGTTGTCGCCATGCGCGCACCCTGGCCTGCTCTCAGAGGTCCTCTGAGTGGCGATGAGCGTGAGGGCGCTCCCAGAGGCAGAGGGCCAGCAACCAGCAAGGGCAGCTCTGGGCTCAGGGGGCAGTGGAGGCTGGGGCTCAGCCTCTAGCACGGAGGCAAACAAAGGTACCGGATCAAGGCAAGCCGCCTCAGCCTTCTCGTGCAAGTTCATCTGATGCCCTTTGCAAAGGGAGGAGTGCTGTCATGCTGTCATGACCATGTGCGCCTCATGCGCCGCAGCGCATAATCCTCGGTCGCGGGATGTCAGCAGGTCAGTCGGTGCACGTGCTCAAGGGAAGATGATTTGCATGAAGCGCCACTCCAAGCGGCTCCGCAACTCCTTCCGACATTTGGTACAAACATGAAGTGGTGGGACCAAATAATGAAAACTTCTCGCTTCTAAGGCAACCCTCATGCTCATGCGGCGAACAAAGGGCCCGCGAAAGCCAAGTAATTTTCCTGCTAAAATCTTACATCTGTTCTCAGTGCGTGCGGCATGCTGTCTACGCAAAATCGACCATATTTCCACGTTCATTTTGACAGCACAACTCCTTGTCACAGCCACATGCACTCTATGCCAACGTAAACTACACTACGTCCCACCCGTAGTAGTAGCCATACAGGAAGGTGTAGTATGTATTCTACTTCTAGCTTCTAGCGGTGTCCAGTCACCGACGATCGAGCAAACACCTTCCTGTCCGCCGTGATTGTGCCTGAGTGCAACAACGCGATCGGCACTGAATAGAGCGTGGGGACTAGCCCAAGGTAACAGATGTGAGGCGGTGTCCGCCTCACTACTTTGGAAACTCGATACCTTTGACAGACCGCAGCAACACGACGTTTTGGTCGGAGCAGCGCGTGGCCACCGCTACGCCGTGCGAGAGCTCCAGGTTATGCTGTGCTCCGATGAAGTCAGCAAAGAGAGAGCGCTCCATCCCTGCGTGCACACCCCACGTGCCTGGTCCCCACGGTGTGACAAGCTTGCCGTGGGGTTCAAATATGAAGCCGGGCACGCCACCCCATGCCCAAGGCGACTTGTTGAGAGCCTCGAGCACGACAGACGACCCTGCGTCTGCCTCGTTCCAGAAGCGACCAGCAGGAGTGCATGGGGCAGGCATCGAATTTCTAGTATCGGATGGGGACAGCGCACGCAGTGTCGCTGTATTGCCATCTACGAAGGCGGCAGACGCGGCACGCATACGCACTGGTGCGTCGGTGTGGTAGTTCACATTCACAAGCACGGGTTTTTTCGAGGCGTATGCTTGCAACACCTGGCGTGAGAGCACCTTCGAATTCGCAAAGCACAGGTAGTTCATAACTCGTAGGATTGCTCCCGGGTTCACATATTCATTCCGAGAAGGCAGCCACAGCTCGCGCGAGAATGATTCACGCTCAGTTGTGGCGATCATCAACGCGATGTCTGAAGCCGAGCCCGAGTGCACGCTTTCTCCTGCTGCTCTTAGGCGTTGCGCCATACGGTCGGCGAGCGAAACGGTCTCAGGAGTCGGTGACGCGTAGAATAGCCGAGGCTCATATCCGACAATGCGCGACCCATGGCAAAAGCGAGTAAAGCCCATGGAAGGGTCATCAATGACGTGATTGTATCCGTAAGCAGACGGATCGTCCCAGCCCAAACTCATCGCTTCGATGTCGGCGTCCCTGTACAACGAAGCGAAAGGATTAGAGATGAAGAGAGTACTTGCAGACGAGACAAAGACAGCGAGTCCGGCCTCAAGTAGACCTCGCAGCAAGAGCCAGCGCATTTCGGCCACGCGCGCAGTGGGGTTGTCTGAGTGCGCAGGAAGGAGCGCAGAGACATCGATGACAGGAATAGTTCCTGTGTCGCCAAGAGCGTCGCTAAGGCCCGCGTCGGCAGCACCCACGACAATATTGGTGACACCTGCATGCGCCGCCGACGCAAGCATCAGCCGCAGCGCTTCTGTGTCCGACAGCTCGGCTACTACGAACAGGATTTCTTCTCGCCCATTCGTCCGTTGGGCAACTCGCCTTGCGGCGGCGCACAAAGCGTCTCCACTCTTGCATTCCGCGACGGCTAGGTAGTGCAAGTTGACGCCAACTCCGTGGATAGATGGTAGCACAGGGCAGCCTTGGTTGAAAACGGCAATTGCGTTCCGAGTGTCGCCCCCTGAGACAAAGCCGTCGTTGATGGAGTGCAGAAAATTCTTCTCGAGCTCTGGAGCGGGCACCACCGTCGTAGGTTCACCACTGAACACTTCCAGCCCTTGGGCCTGGCCCAGGTGCCAGCGGTTATAAACGGCATCCATCCGAGGTTGTTTGGGCTGGTGATAATTGGCGTGCACAACCACCGGTTTGTGCGTCGCCACTTGCGGCTCGATCCGCATGCGTCGGAAGACTGTTTTGGAGTTAGCGAAACACCAGTAATTTAGTGCGCGCTTCACAATCCCAGCAGCGTGATGGGCATCGCGAGCCGGTCGCGCAACCTCCTCGCCGAAGGCGGCCTGGTCCCATGTCTTTGGCTCATGTTCCATCCGATATGCAAGAATTGTCATCAGCCGCAATGACGCGTGCGTTGCTCGAGCATACCACAGACCGGAGTTCCAAGCGGTGATGCGCATTGCAGGGCGAAAGCGGCCAAAAGAGCCGAGGCTCGGATCGTCCAGCTCTTCCATCCAGCCATAAGCTGAGCCGTCGTCCCAGCCGTCAGTGGTGCCCTCGATGTCAGCGTCGCGCCACAAGAAGGCGAAGGGATTCTGAAGGTAAACCACGTCAATGTCTGACATCAGCACTGAGACGCCAACAGACAGGAAAGCGCGCACAAACTTAAACTTTTGGGCTGAAATCTTGTGAGAACCCAGCGCCTTGTCAGGCCGCGCCCAGCACGCCACGCCCTTGCTCTTGAGCCACTGCGGGAGCTGGTCGTCGATTGCGACAATAAGCATGTTGCGTATTCCGGCGAGCCTGTTCGATTCTATCCACTTGTCAAGCTGCCCGCGCACGGCCGAATTCGCGACTCCAACGAGCACCTCTCGGTTCACAGCCGCTTCCTGTACAGCATCGCACAGCTCCTCATTGCCAGCGCAGTTAACGGGCCAGTCCTCGCTGTCAGCCTGCACGACCAAGTCTAGTCTACGCGATGGGAGAGTGCGCTCGTGCCGTGGCTCGCATTGCACGTCCTCCTCGCCATGCAAACGATATGGCGCCACTGCCTCAGGCCCAATGGCACCCGCTCCTCCCATCGGCACCGCCATCTTGACCTCATGGACGGTAGGGATGGCCGAGGCGACGATTGCAGCCGACGGTGGTGCCGATGACCACGCGCCCTGCGTGCTCTTGTGCTCCGGCTCGGGCGGCACGACCTCTCCACCAAGGAGTGAAGGGCGTGCTGGCAGCACGACGGTCCTCGGCGACGAGGGGAAGAAGAGCGTATGCGAGACCAGGAGAAAGAGGGCGGTGAAGACGAGGAGGAGGCAGGAGGACTTGCGGTAGAAGCCGGCCATCCTCTGCACCCGCCCCGTGGCACTAGAAGAGATAGGACGAGGGGAGAGGGGGAGGGGGGGGGGGGAGCGCGGGCGATGCCTCGCTCGCTCTGCTCGTTGGCGCGCGGACTTCCTCATGAGGAACTCCCCCTCCCCCCCCTTCTTTACGTAAAGTGAGATGGGAGCACTGTGCCCTCGGTCTTAAAGGTCCGAGGGGGCTTCCCCCCGCAGTCAAAGTCCCCATCTGGGGCGGGGATATCATAAATAAGTCGGAGCCCAAACCGGGAGAGGGAGGCCGTGTCGCACCCCCCCAGACGCCCGCCGACGCGGGGCTTAGCGACTATTTAGGGACGCTCTTGGCGACACGAGAACTATTCCTGTCATCATCTATGTCTCTGCGGTGAAGGCGCCACGGACTGCCTCCCTCCTCCCTCCCTCTCGCCACAGCCCCCAGACGGGGGGGGGGGGAGATGGGATCCCGCTAGCAGCCGCCGCCCCGCCCCGATGCCGTTTACTAGAAAACCTACAGAGCAAGAGTCTACCGGTACTGTAGCGAGTGAGTGGGGGGGGGGGGTGGTAGAGAGAGAGCAGGGGGAGAGGGAGAGGGGGGGGGGAAGACAGAGAGGCGGAGAGAGAGAGAGAGAGAAAAGGAGAGAGAGAGAGAGAGAGAGAGAGAGAGAGAGAGAGAGAGAGAGAGAGAGAGAGAGAGAGAGAGAGAGAGAGAGAGAGAGAGAGAGAGAGAGAGAGAGAGAGAGAGAGAGAGAGAGGAGAGAGAGAGAGAGAGAGAGAGAGAGAGGAGAGAGAGAGAGAGGAGAGAAGGAGAGAGAGAGGGAGGGGGGGAGAGAGGGAGACGGAGAGAGAGCGCGCGCGTCGCCGCGTCGATCCGTCGCCCTCTGCGCGCGGCGACGAAGGGGCTGGGCTCTCGAAAGAGAAGGGGAGCGGGGAAGCGGGCGGAAGGCGGGGGGGGGGAGGGAGTGGCGGGGGGGGGGGGGGGACCAGACGGAGGGGAACGCGGGAGGAAGGGAGAAGAGCAGGTGAGGAGACGCCAAGGCGAGTTGCGTGGTGAAGTCCGCCCTCCGGCGTCAGCAAGGCGCAGGCATAGATGGCTGGCGCTCAAGAGGGCGAGTCGGCGCTCGAGTTCATTGAGCTCGTCGCGGACGAGGAGGGCGTAGGGCCGACGACTGCGGACGGCCAGCCGGGCCCAAGCGGCGCGGAGCACTGGAGCACGACGCGTCGTTTCCATAGCACGGCGAGCCTTGAGCTTGCCTTACATGAGGAGCTTATCGACTTTGCAGAGGCCTACCGCCCAACGCGTGCTGAGCATGCGGCGCGTGTCGATGCGATCGAGCGGCTGCGCGGACTTCTCGCTGGTCTGCCCTCATTTGCATCTGCGACGGTGCATTCTTTTGGCTCCTTCTCCACAGGAATCTACCTGCCGACCTCTGACATCGACCTCGTGGTGCTAGACTCGGGTAGATTAGACAAAGCCGATCAAGTAGCCGGCCTTCATGAAATTGAAGCTGCTTTGCATTCGGCTCCGTGGCGCGCAGAGGACATCGAAGTCATTGGCACCGCCAAGGTGCCCATCGTCCGATACATGGATGTGGAGAGCGAGCTTGCAGTTGACGTATGCATGGAGACTCGCGACGGGCTCCGCAGCTCAGCTCTGGCACGCAAGGCTGCTGAGCGGTTCCCTGCATTCAGATACCTGGTACTCGTGCTCAAGCGCTGGCTTATCTCACGAGGTCTCAATGACACTTTCACGGGCGGGATCGGCTCCTTTCTCCTCTCACTGCTTGTCATTGCCTCGTTGCAGCAGCCTCCACTCCAGGAACCCCCGCTGCCCAACACCGAACACAACCTCGGCCGTTGCCTGTTGCACTTTTTTGAGCTATATGGCATGCGACTGAACACCACAGCTGTTGGCGTTCGGGTCGCCGATGGCGGCCGCTTCTTCAACAAGGAGCAGCGCGGCTGGTTAGATGAGGATCGGCCATGGCTATTGTCCGTCGAAAATCCCATCGACTCCACACACGATGTTGGTGCTAACGCTTACAATTTCCGGTCAGTGCGCCGCGCTTGCGCATTCGCATATTGCGCGATCTTGGCCGCGGGCGCACGTCAACAGAGAGGAGACGATGTGGATCGTGTCGTTGGGCGCCACGGCACAGCACGCGGATTTGTGCCCTGGCATGAAGGGTCTTCAAGCAGAAGCAAGGCCGAGGTACAGACACGACTGTGTCTGCTGTCGTCCTTCCTGGATATTGAGGATGAGATGGGTAGACGTTTTGAAATCCATGCCGCGGAGGCGGATGAGCCGCTCACCCGCTTCCCGGCGAACGAGGATGAGTCCGTCCAACGTCGCTTCACGGAAAACAGTGAAGACGAGAGCCAAATGGAGAGCCTTTCTTCAACACCACAGAGTGAGAAGCGACCGCTGCACGAGGATGACTTGGACGAAGATGACGGCGACAAATCGGAAGGTGAAACTCTGGAAGAGAGCTTGTCCAGACTTTCTGAGCTGAGCGACTCTTGTGGTGAAGACGGTAGTGACACGGAGGTGAGCGTTGGCAGTTTATCTCGCTCTGCGCCGAAAGTGGTCTCTCGTAAAGCGTCGATGGGCAAATCGCCACCTCATGAGCGACAGCGCCTCTCAGCCACGGCAAAGGAACGAACAAAGAGGAAGAATGGCATCGGGCCGGTGCGTGCTATTCGGAAAAAGGCCAGCGCATTGCTGAAAGTTAGCTCAGGTGGCGCTTCCAAGAAGAGGGCGGACAAAGAGCTTTCGACCGGTGCTCGTTCGTTGAGCGCCACCGCCTCAAGGAATCCTACGAGCAAAACAAAAGTAACGCCTCGAGGCGAGGATGTCGTGCTTAAAAAAGCCAGCCCCTCACAAAGAAAGAGAAAATTGGGAAATTTGAGTTCAAACAGCGACCCGTCGAGAACCTCCGGAAGGAAACAGATCACTCCATCGTCGAGAAAGCGTACTCAAAACCAATTGAAGGGTGTCACGAAACGTGTGGGTCAACGACTTCCCACGCAATCTAAGTGAGCAAATTGCCGGGTTCGTAGTGTGATCGCAATTCAAGTCGCCACGATTTCTAAAACCTTGCGTAGCCAGATCCAAGAGGTCTTTCGTCATTTAATGGCCATTTTAACACTCAAAATCAAATGAGGAGTTCAAGGTCAAATGAGGTCTAACGCTTCATTAACGTCGTTCAAGCCGTGGATACCTATGCGTGTGTCATAGAATGGTGACATTACTATGTGTGTGGAGCAGCTGGAAGCTCAAGCGCACGTTGGCCATATGGATACCGTATGCCTACAAATATGCGCGATCGCACCCACATGCCATGTGTCCAAAAACGTTAGGACGATCCCTTGCTGTCTGTGGCGACCATACGCCTTATATTATTGCGCCTCTTGCATTAGTCGATGCTAGTGAAAATAACCTGAAATTCGGGGCTAGCGCCTATATGTATATACACGCAATCATGTATATTGATTTAAGGGCTGCCAGCTGTCGGCGCGCCGCATGCGCGTGCTAGGCGCGTAGGCGAACAGGCTGTCTTTTTTTTTTGTTTGCGGGTCCTCCTAGATTCGGATTCAATGCCCGAAATATATCCAGTCTTTCGAAAATTCTGGTTGTGGATGGGTACCATGACAGGTGCCATGAGTCCTCGCGGTACCGGCCCACACAACCTGCGCCAGGCCAGCTTGGACAGCTTGCTGTGGGTTATATGTTTGAAGCGGGGCGCAAGCAAGATATTGCTCAGGCGCTGCGGGTCAATGGCTCCACCGAGCTTGCGACACTGCAGGAAGCCGAGGTCGGATTCGGCACTCCTTGCGACCCTCATGCTCCAACTAATGCTGCCCCAGCTGCCACCTGCTCAACTCACCGCTTCGCCACCTCTGCCCTCATACGCCGCATGGGCGCCCAAGAGAATTAAGGCGGAAGGGGAAATCCCGATCAAGGTCAACCACAACCAGAGGGTGTTGTGACACCCTGTGTCACTATTTCTGCCCGGAAGCGACCGAAGTACTCACGCGCCAAGCATGTGACATGTGAGTCTCTTGGGCACGTGTGAGGGCGCGGGGTACGCACGGATTGAGCGAGGGCAATCTCATCGTTCAATAATACATTGATCGGAGGCTTCGTGCTGTCGAGATATCGTCCAATGAAGACATGTGAATGGTAAAGAATCAAAATGAAATTCCCAACACCCAATGACCGCGTTGCTGCCAACATGCGCACGAATCATTGATGCATCCTGGATCATGCGCAGGCACAATTTGCTCTTCTCAAGGAATATGAACCATGAGTTCAGCATTGGCCCAATTCCAAGAGTTTCACAGGATGTCGACGCCACCTGATTCTCTTTCATTCACCTTCAATGAATTTTGATGGAAGCTTACTGAAAATCAGCTTCCGTGAACGAGCATGGACATGTACATCACATGCTACATGGAGCGCAACAAAGAGCTTCAAAAGATATCCATCCCATCGCGGTGCATTACATTAATGGCGGCGATCTGCGGGATCCTCGCGCGCAGGTACCTCGTGACTCTGTCTAGGAGCCCTTCGACATTTGAAAAAGCTGGTTTCAGCTTGATCACAATTGTGCCTCCCTCATTGACCTTCACAGATTCGAACATTCCCTCAATAGTCCCGTACTCTGTGGCGGACTGCGTCGCCACAAAATTGAAGACCTGCCTGGCGTAGGTAGACTGAACGAAATCCGTCAGGACCTGTGCCACACTTGGCACATTCAGTGGAAGGGGTGGGAATGCCTGCGACTGCTGCACCTGTGCCTGCGGCTGTGGGGTGGAACTCTGCTGCTGCCGGTACATTGCAATGGCGCGTGCCTCTCTCTCCTTCCACCAGAGGTCGTATGCGTTCCCGTCTGAGGCTTGAATGGCTCGAATGTCGACACGGAAGTGTGTAGACACTGCAATGCAGACCGGGCGCTGCGGCGAGCCGTGCCAATGGACGAGAGCTGGGAGGACAACGATGACGGCGAGAGCGGTCATCATCTCGCCTGATCGGCCTTTTTTTTGTATGGCCAACATGTGTTCATTAGCCATCGTCGGAGGAGACCATGGACGGGCTTTTGGCGCCAGCCGGCGGCCAGTAGCAGTAGAGTACATAGGTGGTTGGGAACTGGCACTGGGCACCAGCGGATGCCACTCTGCCACCCCCGCAGGCGGCCGCCAGGCGGGGACGCCGACATCGGCGGCCGCAAGGGCTGAGGCGACTACCCTCTACCCTCCCCCTCGCCCCCTCCGCTCGCCATGGCCGGGGAGGGGGGGGGGGGGGGCAAAATGCAAAATGTAGGGCGTAGGGCGTAGGGCGGTTAGACAGCTATTTTACCTTTTAACTTCTAAGGGTGAAAATTGATCAAGTCAAGGTTGAGGATTCATCACGAGATTTTTGGATATACTGACTGGATAGGTGTAACTAAAACTACTAGCACACTAGACACTAGCACATATCCGGTGCTCCGGTGCCCTTTGGGCCCCAGACCCCCTACCCCTACGCCCTACGCCCTACGGTAGCCCCAAAGCCCACAGCGATGCGTAATAGTAACAAGAACAAGAAACAGAAAACGCACAAACAGTGTAGGGCCAGAAATCACTATCACGGAGGGCCGACGTCTAACGCGAGCGCGGGCGAGCGCGTCTGGCCGCTAATCGACGAGTGACGAGTCTCCGGTGCAGCGCTGTCATGGATGTCCCGCCGTCCTCTCCTGTATTTACTTTCTAAGTCTCGTGAGGTCTCTCTCTTCACGTGAGGAGAGTCGACGGGCCCCCTCTCTTCTTTTTCTCTTTTCCCTTTTCCCCCCTCCTCACGCGCCCACTCTGTTTACTGTTTACGTTAGTTTCCTACGTGCCTACGTGTGTTACCGTGAGCGTCCGTGAGTGTGCGTGAGACAGTGGTGTTCAGGGTTTGCGTAGAAAGAATTTTATCCGGTTCCGGTTCTACGACGAAGAGAGCGCGAGCGATGGCGTCGCTCCTCTCTCCCTCTCGGCCGCCCTAGTCACCGCGATGGTGTCAGGGCGTTATGCGGAACTGCTGCACGGGATGGGATGGGTCCCACTGGACCCATCTATCCCACCGGACCGCGCCCGCTCGCCGCATCTGCGTGTGCTCGTTGAGCCACTGCAGCCGGAAACCTTCCCCTCCTCGCTCAGCCGCATGGCTGCAGCGATGGAGTAAGGTTGGGGGGGGGGCATGTGGAGAGGCCCATGGCCTTCTCCATGGCCCCACTGAGTGGGTCACTCCCATCTGGGTCTGCCCCCTTCATAGCTCCATTGGCCATTGGGCCACCCCTTGTTTGGGCTGACCCCACCTCCACCTCCCATCCTCTCGCCTCTCGCGACTCACGAATTTGTGTCGCGACTCGCAGGGCGTTTCGGACTGATTCGTAAACGAGTGTGCATGGCTCTCGCTTCCCTCGTTACCTCCCCTCACCCACATTAAGAATTTTTCTTTTGTATTCAGGCCTTTCTTTTGACATGAATACTTCGGCATGAGCACGAGCGCCTTCTTCGTTATATGCCGTCTTCTATGTTCGTCGTGGTCGCGCAAGGCGGGCAGATTCGGATTCTCCCTGGGCTCAAGTCCTGGTTCGCGGTTCGCCAATTTTCGTCTCGAAATTCGAAGATTTAAGATTTATATGTTTACCGTTACGGCAATTGTCCACTCGTTTAAGGTAAGAAATGGAGGTGGGCATGCAACGCGTGCACCGCCACCGCACACCCACCGGCCGAGACCGCTCCTATAACCTATAAATATTACTGAACGCCACCTTACATCGTTGCGGCAGCTCGCAGCATGACCACATTTATGCCACACACTGCCGCACACTCCTGCCTCCCCCCTCCACAAACCATGCACGATGCCACGGTGTCGCTCAAGACAGCGAACACAAACGCAGGCCCGAGGTCCGAAGCGTCCATGAATCCGGCATGCCACTAGCCATATGCAAAGAGCTTGCGCAGGGACTGACAAAAGAAGCAGCAAAGCAACATGTGAGCAGGACAAAGTTGGATCGGCGTCTTGCTGTATCATGCGAGGTGAGAATATTGAGGTGATCGAAGGTATTGGACAGCTAGAAGGAGCCTACACAAAAAGCAAAGCCACAGAGTGTATGAGACTGATTGTGAACCCTCTTCCGACACAATGGCCTGCAGTGAGATATCTCTCCGAGGGCGCGAGAGTGTAAAACTTGCATCATTAACACCGTTTGCGCATGGCAGCTTAGAGGCGAGATCAAAGATTTTGGCAAATAACATGCATAACCCGCCTTTGTAGATGTAGAGCGGCTGACCCGCTGCAAGCGAGGACACGGTGGCGCAAGTACGATGGTCGCCATTGTCATGATCTCCGCGACCATAGCATGGTTCATGTCACTGATTGCATATGTACAGCAATGAGAAGTCGTATTGAGGACTAGAGCGACTTCACCTTGTCTCGCACAAGCAATTGTGTGGCCGCGCCGCCAAGCTGCCGCTGTGTTGCCTGGCTGTTTGGAGCGATATGAGCGGGCTGTGAGCATTTCTGACTGTCGTCGGCTCCGATGACGGTCACCGTGCGCGCTGCAGTCATCTCTGCAAGAGGCACGTGCCATAACGCGGCTATCCACTACTCTAAGAGGGCAAACAGCCTCACAAGGCCACTCGAAGGTTGTTTGGGAATCGTTTGGGCTCAAGCTAGTCGGAGTGTAGACGGCCTCACAAGGCCACTCTGAGGTTGTTCGGGTATCGTCTAGGCTCAAGCTGGTCGGAGTGAAGCTCGAGCCCCAACGAGGCACCGTCACCATCACCCCAGCCATAAACAGCCCCATACTCGTCCGCTGCAACGGAGTGGAAGGCGCCACCGGCGACTGCAATAATACAAATGCCTTCAAGAGCCTCCACGCGCTTTGGCACCAACTGCTTCTCCTCATTGCCGTGCCCGAGGCGGCCACACTGGCCCGCACCCCACGAGTATAGGACACCATCGGACGTGAGCGCAAACGAATGGCTCGCTCCAGCCACCACCTGTGCAATGTCTAGCCCTGCAAGAGCGCGAATTCGCTGCGGAATTTGGAGATGGGTTTCGTCGCCATGTCCGAGCTGGCCACCGGCGCCGTCACCCCACGAGAGGACGGCGCCATCGCGCGCTAGGGCGAGCGACCGCTTGTTGCCAGCCGTGATCGCACTTATCGGCTGATCCTTCAGCGCCTCGATGACACGAGGCTCAAGCTCAGAGGCGCACGAGCCATGGCCAAGTTGTCCAAGCGCGCCTCGGCCCCAAGACAGCACTCGCCCTTCGCTGGTCAGCGCGAGTGAGGATTCATAGCCTGCTGCGATGGAGCGAATGTTCTTGCCCTCAAGCATCTTGACCACCTTCGGTTCTGCCTGGTGGTCCTCCGTACCATGGCCGAGCCGGCCATCCCCTCCAGCTCCCCATGAGAAGACCTTGCCCTCGGCGGTTAGGGCAAGCGCGTGGATGAAGCCAGCTTCCACAGCCACGATGCGCTCGTCCTTAAGCGCAACGATAGGGCGGGGGGTCGACTGGCCATGTGTGGTCCATCCGTGGCCCAACTGCCCCATGTTGCCCTGCCCCCACGAATACACCTCGCCTTCCTCAGTCACCGCCAGGGAGAGGGAGACCCCGGCAGCAACGGAGCGGATCTGGATGCCACGGAGAGTCGGAATGAGAGTGGGCACGTGGATCGAGCTGGCAGGGACGTCCTCTTCGGCGAGCTCGCCGTGACCGAGGAGGCCCGGAGTCGGATTGCCGTCCACGTCCCACTCCGTACCGCACGAGAGCAGCTCGCCCGCCTTGGAGATGAAGAGTGAGTGCGACATGCCAGCAGCAATGGTGCGCCTGGTGAGTTGCTTCCGCCTCCTCTCAAGCTGGAGAAGTTGGTGGACACGTGCGCGGCAACTGGTTTCCTCGGCGAGCTTCTTGGGCAGATGGTGTCCCGCCTCGTCCGCGCGCAAGCGCAGGGCCCCCTCGACGGCCGGCTGGAGCTGCTTGCATGTGCGCATCAGTGAGCAAAAGTCGGTGAGCTGGCAGTGCTTGAGGATGTGCGCGACAATCTCGGTGGGAGGCTCGAGGAGGAGAGCGGCGGCGGCTTGACGTGCGGCCGCGCGCGCTGCCCGCCGCGTGACGGGCATCGCGAGGCGCGGAGACGAGCGGGGCGAAGAGGGACGGGGGGGGGGGCTGCGGGGCGGGGGGGGGGCGGCGCTTAGGGGGCGGTGTGCGGGGGGGGGAGGGCGAGAGGCTGCCGTGAGTTTTGGGGGAAAAGGGAAAAGGGAAAAGGGAAAAGAGAAAAGGGAAAAGGGAAAAGAGGGGGGAGGGGGGGAGGAGGGGGGGGAGGGGGAAGAGGGGGGAGGGGTCGACTTGAGAGAGCAGAGGGATGGCGCCGAGGAAGAGGAGGAGAGCGGGGGAGCGGGGGAGAGAGAGCTCTAGGGTCCGAGGGGGGGGGGGGGGGGGGGGGGGGGGGGGGGGGGGGGGGGAGAGAGAGAGAGAGAGAGCTCTGGGGTCCGAGGGGGGGGGGGGGGAGGAGACGGGGAGGGAGAGAGAGAAAAGGGAGGGAGGGAGAGAGGGAGGGAGAGGGAGATTGGTCTCTCCCTTCTCGCGCCTCGTTTTCTCTCTTCAGCTCTGGTCAAATTTCAACCCTGGAGCCCGCAAGGACGGTTGGAAGTCTTTTGGGGCAACCAACTAAGGAAAATCGCCGCTCTCTATGTTAAAAATTTGGCGTCCCAACCACCGGCACACATTGGAATGTGATGGGCAGAGACAGGAGAGACAGAGGGGAGACACAGGAGAAAGAGGAGAAGGAGAGGGAGAAAGGAGACAGAGAGTGAGCACAGGGAGAGAGAGAGAGAGAGGGAAAGAGAAAGAGAAAGAGAGAGCACAGAGAGAGAGAGAGGCTGAGAGCACAGAGAGAGAGAGAGAGAGAGAGAGAGAGAGAGAGAGAGAGAGAGAGAGAGAGAGAGAGAGAGAGAGAGAGAGAGAGAGAGAGAGAGAGAGAGAGAGAGAGAGAGAGAGAGAGAGAGAGAGAGAGAGAGAGAGAGAGAAAGCACAGAGAGAGTCAGTAAGAGTGAGAGAGAGAGAGTGGGAGAGGGAGGGAGGGAGGGAGGGAGGGAGGGAGGGAGGGAGGGAGGGAGGGAGGGAGGGAGGGAGGGAGGGAGAGAGAGAGAGAGAGAGAGAGAGAGAGAGAGAGAAAGCGAGAACGAGAGAGAGAGCGAGAGAGAGAAAGAGAGAGAAAGAGAGAGAGCACAGACAGACTGAGAGGGAGAGAGAGAGAAAGAGGGAGCGAGAGCGCGCGCGAGTGAGAGAGTCTGCAATGCGTCAACCCCCTTGCTTCTCAGAATACAACTTCCGATATTCGGGGGTTTTTGCGGGGTTGAAACAACGTTGGAAGAAGGTTCGAAGAGCTCGTTCAAAGAAGTCACGATCCTCAATCCTTCCTTAAACCGGAGAGTTGGAAGAGGCCCAGTGCGCGCCTCTTCCAACTGTCTGCCGGTGGAAGAGAGGGAGAGAGGAGAGCGAGAGAGCGATGGCGCCGAGGCCGGTGAGGGCAGCCCGGCGGCACATGCCAACCGCGAGCCAAGGCGCCGGCCGAGCGTCACAAGGGTGGCGGGGTGGCGATGATGGGGCCCCAGCCCAGCCAGCAGCGCTCACAACGCCCCCTCACTCGCCGCGTTCCGCAGGAGAGAGAAGCGCGCAACAGCCGCTTCGACTGGACAGTGGAGCGCAAGGTTGCGCTGCTCAAGCAAGTGCTGGAGGCAGGCGACGAGGCGTTCAAGACGTTCAAGGACGGCAGCACGACGGCGAAGAACGGACACACCCAGAAGTGGGTGTGGACGAACGAGGAGAATGGCATCTTGCCCATGGTGATGCGCGACGACTCCATGCAGGGCGCCTCGTTGCCATCGTACGCCTCTGTGATCGCCTCGCTCAAAGGTTGGGTTCAGGTGTGCCTTGCGATTGCGGCGACAGGCTTGCACGCGTGGCTTCACCACAAGCCTTGCCTGGGCCTTCAGGCATTGTCTCATCCCAACAGGCAAATTCACTGCCCCCCCCCCCACTTGCCTGCCTGCGGATGCAGGCAGGCGCGCATCTCTTCACCGCTGGCAAGGAGCAAGCGGAGCCGATTGAGGAAGACGACCCCGAGGACACCTCGGAGACCAAGTCGGAGCGGCCTCTGTCGGAGTACGAGACGTTGATCATTGAGGTGAGCGAGCTCCTCAAGTCGGCGTCCCAAAACTCTGCCAAGCGCAAGGCAGAGAGAGAAGCGGATCGTACCGCGAATGCGGCACAGAACGAGGCAGCAAAGCAAGCGTACCGCGACCTGAGCGAAGATGAGTTGCGGGTGAGTGCTCGGCCCCAATGCGGCATTCTGCCTGTGCTCGCACGCCCGCGCAGCACGTCTCACTACTCCCGTGTGCACTCGCTCGCAGGCCGCACAGCGCTCGGGGTCAGGCAGCGTGCAATCGAGCACCGAGTCGCTCCCCGACCGCATTGAGGTCGAGTCCTACATGCTGCACTACTTTGAGGAGGAGCTCGCGGAGGGTCTCGACTTGCAGGACTTCCTCAAGGACGAACCAAGGTGGCCTGCAGGGTTCGCGTTGGACGGCCCCGACTCCGGAGGTAAGTACCATTTTGTGCGTAAGGAGGACAGCGCACAAAGCGCAAAGAAGGTGAAGCCCGCGACCGCACGTAAAGCGGCACATGCGCGCGATGCGCTTGTTGACATTCTTGAAGCGCACAAGGAGGAGATTGCGGCGAGTGCCAAGGCGAATGACGCGCTAGCGGCTGCGCAGGCGAGGCGCGACGAAATGGCAAGCAAGGCACAAGCAGAGGAGGCCTCATTCCGTGCGCGAGAGCTCGCGCATCGGGAGCGCACGGAGTTGGCGGCGTTGGAGCGTGAAAAGGAGCGTGACTTGCGCGAGGAAAAGCGTTGGGAGTACGAAGTGGCGCGTGAGGAAGCGCGCGCGAGGCGTGAGGCGGTAGTGGATGAAGAGCGCAGGAAGTGGAAGGAGGAGCAGGCTAAGCGCGAAGACGCGCGTGACGAACGGCAAACGCGGATGATGACGTGCATGATGCAGCTAATCGAGAAAGCATTATCCAAGTGAGACGGAGAAAGACAGAGAGAGATGAATGGAGAGAGGGAGAGAGGGGGGGGAAGGGAGGGGAGAAGCGAGTACGAGAAAGGGAAAGACGGAGAGGGGGAACCGGAGCTAGATATCGATACAGGGATCCGGGGGCGTACACGTTGTGCCGCACGCGGACTCGGAAGTGCACGTGTCATATGTCAAGTGCGAGCACAACGTGCGATGTACTCACGCCTATTCTATATGATTCTTTTTGCGCCGTCCCAAATCAAGAATAAAGTAGATTGCCGGCGTGGCCGTCACGGAAGGGCTCACGCGGTAGGGCCTGACAAGAGTTGCCGGCAACTTTTTGAGCAACTTTGGGGTGTTTGAGAGGGCGAGCAACTTTTGAGCAACTTTAAGGGCCACAGGCAACATTGAGCAACTCGAGCAACTTACCTAGCAACTTACCCATAGATAGGCCCGTTAGAGGAGCAACCTACCCCTCCTAGATCTATAGATAGGCCGAGCGGGGGGGGGGGGGGGGAAGGGGCGGAGAGAGAGAGAGAGAGAGAGAGAGAGAGAGAGAGAGAGAGAGAGAGAGAGAGAGAGAGAGAGAGAGAGAGAGAGAGAGAGAGAGAGAGAGAGAGAGAGAGAGAGAGAGAGAGAGAGAGAGAGAGAGAGAGAGAGAGAGAGAGAGAGAGAGAGAGAGAGAGAGAGAGAGAGAGAGAGAGAGAGGAGAGAGAGAGAGAGAGAGAGGGATCTGGAGGAGAGAGCAGAGAGGGGGTTGTTGAGAAAGAGAGAAAATGCCGTAGGGGGGCCCTCTCACCCCTTCACCTTCTCACCTCTCCCACATTGGTTTTTTTTTCTTGTAGAGGGGAGAACAGAGAATAGAGGGGCGGGCAAGGCACACTTACATTATTTGAAACTTGCACCCCCGAGGTACAAGCCCCTCGTTACCTTGACGTTGAGAGCTATGGATGCTGGCCTTCGCGGGGGTACATAGATAGCCCTAATATCCGGATACCTAGGTACTAGATACTAGATATTTAGATAGCTTTGTATCACATGCATAGCCTTAGTACGGGCCGCCGGCCATGTAAGCCTCTAACGAAGGTGGATGAAGGTGAAACTTGGCATTGACAATGGAGCCGTACAAGCAGGTGTGCATGTTAGTGAACACATTTGCAACGCGCAGATAGTTTCCCAAGTCACGCCGCAAAGGTTGCTGCGCTTTGCCAACGTCTATCCACGGCCACAGCTTGGCAATCTTGCCGAACCCCCACTCGACGCTGACCCGAAATGGGCTCATAGCTTTGTTGAAATGAGCCTGCCATGGTGCAAGCACGCCGCGGTAGATCCTGTAAAGGTAGGCCGATTGTGGATACGCCGAGTCGCCGAACAAGCAGTACGTTTGCCCAGCACCGCAGCATAGACGCATTATGTGCAACAACCCCGACTGCCGGCACAAAAAGGAGTCGTGTCGAGAGCCGTGCACAGGGCCGAAAGGCCAAGGCTGTATGCCATTAGGGAAGACTAGACCCTGAATCTTCACCCCATGACACCTCTTGTGCCCTGAATAATAGAATTGTTGACCACGCACAGGCCGCGCAGTCTCCCACAGCTTGCCATCAACGAACCCCACCAGGTTCGGCACTGGGACCCCCACCGAAAGAAACGCAGAGGCAAAAAGTGGAAACAAGGGGGCAAACGATGAAAAACTCCGCGAGTCCACCAGGTGGGGGAACTTGTTGTGAATGTGGGTCACTACGGTCGTGTGCGCCTCCGAGATGGCCGCTTCGCTTCGCCCGCACTCCCAGGACAACGTCGTTGCACTCCCTGCACAGAAGTGTACGGCGAGGTTGGGGTGAGGAGAGGGAGAGAGAATGCGTAAGCAGGTGATGTGATGCACAAACCTGCGGTCCTGAAGCGCCGCAGCGTGATGAGAGCGGCCTCTTCTCCGCTGAAGACATGCCCTCCGCGAAGCCGAAAGCCAGGCGGGAGCTGCAGTGCTTCGATGAATCGCGGCAGATCAGCCAGCCGGATACCGAAGCGCGCGTAAATGTCGCGCGTCAGTACCTCGTCGCTGCCGCCCGCGGCCGCTGACTCTCGCGCCAGCCGAGCGAGCGACAGCCGCTCTGGCCCAATGCGCGAGCGCGTGACGCGCACCAACGGCTCTGCGGCAAAGACGAGGAGCGCTGCCTCGATCGCACGCGGTCGCGCCGTGGCGCGCAGTCCCGAGCCGTCCAATCTCCTCTGCCTGCGCCGTCTCCACCTCGCAATGCACACCTGCAGGGCTAGGGCGAGGCGAGCATCCTCCACCTCTTGCACTGTGAAGGGGCGCGTGGGCATCTCGCGGGAGGGGCCCGACAGTGCGCGCGCTCTCTTTCAACCACTTGTTGGAACCAAGAAGCGAGTTTACATTTTGTGGAGCAGTTGCAAGAGCCCTCCACAGAACTATTTCAGGCCCGTTCTTTCAACCTTCCTAAAACCCTGCAAAAGACCTCTATTTTTATCAGAGCACTGTTCCTTCCTTTGGATTTTATACCCTTTACTGTGCATGCGCAGCTCTCTTATTTTCTTCATACCCTCCTCTCTCTTTCTCACCCTCTCCTCGTCGGTAAGAGTAAGGGACAGCAGATCATCGGGCGCACGGGCGCCGAGAGACGAGAGATGAAATCCCTCTTTTCCCAATATAGCAGCAGGCGGTGTGATGAGCGGAAGGGGGCCGACGAGCCGTCCAGAGCTAGAATCGCCAGAATCTGTAGAGGCCCCACCCCCCATTTACTAGCGTAAACGGTAAACGGCTCGCGTTTATATCTGTCCTCGGTTGTCGGTTGGTGTCGCGTTCATACTTTGTTTCTTGCTTGAGTTTCGCGGTCTTCGTCTGTTGCTCCCGGCTCCCGCCTCCCGCCCCATGCCCACTATCGGGTGTCTGCCCCTGCCGTCACGTCAAACAGCTCGCGTCCGACAAAATGTGACTCCCCGCAAGGCTCACAAATCAGACTTGCAAATCAAATCCAGAAGGAGCACTCCACCCCTCCCACGCGGCGAAGTCCCCGGTTGCCGGCCTCCATCGCTTCGATCAGCGCGAGGGCGGACGTGTCCGGGGAACCTGGGAAGCGATGTCCTACGCTGCCGGCTGGCTAGCGGCATACTCACACAGCTTGGCCAGAAGCCAGAAGCCAGAAGCCAGAAGCCAGAAGCTCATGCTGTTTGATGTTGAATGTTGATGTTGATGTCGTGCTGCACGGCCTCCCTCATCAACTCGCACTCCTCGCGAGCACTTTGCGCCTCCTAGATGTCGTACCACTTGTGCCGCTTGCCGCGCCGCCTGCACTTGGGGGAGGGCATGGCATGGCATGGGCATGGGCATGGCGCATGGCGACCTCACACCCATGCACCCACGACTGCGCGGCCGGTAGGCCGACGCCCTAGCGGCGACTTTCTCTCCGGTCTCCGTCCGGGGGCGGGGGGCGGGGCGGTCCGCGTTCCGAATTTGGCTCGTGGGTGACCTGCTTCCACATGCCATGGCACTGGGGAGAGGTCTACGCCGAGCCTGACACTCCTCCCTCGTCCCGTCCCGTCGCCGCCGCATTTATCCATGCTCCCGTCTAGTCATACATGCGTCCATCCCACCCACTCTTTGCACTCACACACCACACCGCACTTGCACTCCTCTGCATCACAACAGCGTTATGCGTTATTGTTTTGCACAACTGTATGTACACTGCCGCCAATATGTGCATGTGCTAGTCCACCTCACACATGACGTCAATCAATTGTACATACATGTATATGTGCACGTGAGGCCTAAAGTGACGAACACTTCACGAGTCGCCACACGTAGCGCCGGGGACCGTCGGCATTCCACCCCAGCTAGCCTTTAATCAACACTCCATCATCAATGGCCCGCGATGAGCGGCCCTAACAATAGCATGCGGTGACGCCTTGGTCTCCCACTCGCGAGCATCTTGAACCCTGCGGGCTCATTCTCCGTTGAGCGGCGCCTGTGCCGTCAAGGGAGGTAGCATTGAATGAGTGGTGGCCGCGGCCACCCCACGTTAAAGAAGAAGAAGCTCTGAACTCGCCGCGTCATGATTTGGTCCTTTGGACGTGGCATTTGCAATCGATGGAGAAGGCACGCAGAGGCGGAGATCAAGGCCTCAAACACCCCACGCACCCCAGTTGAGCGACCCTAGCTGTTCTCGGCTCGGCAAGCTTTCGAACTCGGCGAGCCGTTCGAAGCCACCTGCAGTCTCACAGAGCACATGGGCGAGGAAGGGACCATCATAGTGACGCAACACTGCGCCTCGCTCAACGGGGCGATTAGAGGGGCGTTGGAGTTGGAAGATGCCGCGATAGTAGTAGACAGGTTCGCCAAATGTTCTTACAAAGTCACGGCACGCGCTTGAGGTGGTGATGCCGAACGTATATGAGAGAATCGTGTCCTCCAGGTCAGGATTGAGGAGCACCCACGTTGCGCCTGGGACCTGCGACGTCCAACGATTGTGGCGGTGAGCGAGTGCGGAAGGCGAGGGTAGCTGAGAACGTGGCCCTGGAGTGGAAGCATGTGGAGCCATCGAACCTTTGCCACAGCTTGCTGAATCGCAAGGACTGCGGCATCTCCTCTCGAGTTTGCGGGTGCAGCGAAGAGGTAGACGTCCGAGGGATCCGTTGGGTCAACGGTCTCGGCAGTGAAGTCGTATTGCTCCTGAATGAGCTCACGGGTGACAGCGCCTGAGACAGAGCCCACCCGCACGTGAGAGCCCACCGGCCGGCCGAGAGCCTGTCCAAGGGGCACGCGAGGGTGGTATTTTGGTGAGTCCCAGAAAGCGTAGGCCGGTGATGAGGGCGGGGAGAGGCCGGGTGTCTCATCGCTTTGGGTAGCCGCACTTTGCGAAAAGCATCTTGACCACCAGCAGCAGAGCCTGTGTCCGGGAAGACGACGGTCACCCTCAGGCCGCGCAACGCCTCGGCCAAGGCGAGGACCGACAGGCCAAGCAGTGGCTCCGAATAGCTATGAGAGTTTTCGATGTGGCGGTTCAGCCCTGGTGGCTGTAGCTCAATGCGGAGGCGAGGGCCCTGCTGCCCCTCCGAGCCTGTCTGCTCTGTGGGACCCATCACTGGCAATGGAAAGTAGGTGCCGGCGGATCTATCCTTTGCAAGGTCCAGCTGTGGCGTAGCGCCATCGTCTGTACTGAGCACACGCGCCGAGTGCGAGGCCTCGACCCGCGCACATACGGTGGTGGCTGTGCCCTGGCCTTGCTCCAAGCCCCTCACAAAGCCGGCTTGCTGCCTTCCCATGCGGACGGCTGTAACGAGGGACGACTGAGCTTGCAGCAGCGCCAGCTCCGCCGACGTTGGAACGATAGAGAGAAGGGGCGACTCGGGCGGGATCCACGAGTCGGCGCGCAGATACTCAGACAGGCTCGGTGCGGAGGGCGGGGTTGGCGGTTGGTGCGAGCCTCCCACCGAGTCCCATGGCATGTCAGCGTCGCCACTTTCGAGCGACATCGAGCTGACGCCGTGGAACGGGGCGTGCCACTGCCTGAAGATGGGGGCTTTCAGTGCAGCGAGAGCATCTTCGCTGGCCTGTGACATGGCAGGCCCCTCTGCCTCGGCGGCTGCCGGCATGCGGCACTCTCCGATGACCTCCACTCTGCTGCCTGGCCATCCCAGGGCCGAAATGAGAGGTGTTGGCTGGCTAAAGGGTGCCAGCCGCTCGTCCTTGTCCAACTCAGCCAGCCGGAAGGAATAGCTCAATCCTGGTTCCAGGGGGAAGGCGTAGCTTGTGGTAGTTCCGTCGAGAGTGACCGCCGCTTCCCATTCGGACCACTCAGCGCCCGTAAGCGCCTCAGGGCGGACTCGCCCCTCGAGGCGCCAGGCGGCTGGCGTCCCAGAGTCTGGCTGCCATGTCAGTACTGCACATACATGGACGACGCGTAGCACTGTGAGGTACGAGGCTGTCGATCGTGTGGGTGCCGTATGAAGCGCTGAGAGCCGCACGGAGGGCGCGGGCGCACGCATTGCGGCGTTCGAGCACCGGGAGATGGGCGAGGCACGGAAGGGAGCTTGCCTCATCGATGAGCCAACGGTGGTGATGGGGTGGGCGGGCAGAGGGGGGGAGGGGGTGGGTTTGTGGGGGGGAGTGGAAATGGGAGAAGAGAGCGAGGAAGGCAGGGAGGTAGGAGGGGAGAGACAGAATGGAACCCAGCCTATAAAGGGCTGAGAGAGAGAGAGAGAGACAGAGAGAGAGAGAGAGAGAGAGAGAGAGAGAGAGAGAGAGAGAGAGAGAGAGAGAGAGAGAGAGAGAGAGAGATGAGAGAGAGAGATGAGAGATGTAGAGGAAGATCTGAGAAGGGAGTATCTATGGAGAATATGTTTGGGGTTGCTTATTATATGCTTTGGAAGGGGGCTGCCTGGCGGGCGGGAGAGAGAGCGGAAAATTCTCCTGATGCTTTCATGACGAGACCAGCACAATCGAGCGTTGTTCAGATAAGAGAAGACAGAGAATGCGGTGAGTATAATGATATAGTGAGGGGAGGGAGGAGAGACAGCAGAGCGCACGCGCAGCAGCAGAACGGCTGTGTGAGGCGGATGGAGTATTATTGTCGTATCAGTATTCTAGTACAGACTAAAGATGTTGGTTCGCTGGAAGCAGAGAGTGGGAGACGAGGAGAGAGAGAGAGGAGAGGGAGAAGATTGGACGGATCCACTGCCGTAAGACACAAGACGACGGAACTCAACGGTAAACAGAGAAGTCGCATGAATAAAAAGCACTCTATTCACGCCTTTCGCTTTCATCCACCTTTTTTTGCCTTGTTCATGGCACACACTCGTAAAGGTGTTAGGGTACTTTTATGATTGATAACAACGGCGGTAGTGAATTTCATGGTTCATGGAAGCTTAGCCTGACCCCCCTTGCCAACAGTCAGGAAATTCAGTAAAAATTCGCGAAACGCGCGATTTTTGTATAAAATCTGGCAGGGCAAGTTTACTCACTCTAGGGTGGTAAACCTCCTCTCGTTGGCGAGAAAATTGCCGCTCACGCTGTGGAAAATCTGGCCTCTCGCTACCGGCTGCGACCGGCGCCACTGAGGTTTCCCATTCCCCATGGACTTGACGGATTGGAGGTTACGGATGGGACGGAGGGAACCGGAAGGTACGGAAGGTAGGCGGCGGGAGGCACGGTGTACGGTGTTTTGAAACTGGGCGGGTTACGGGCTGATCCACCTCAATGGCGGGAGGGTGGATGGCGGGCAGTGGCGAGGGCGAGCGGGGCGACGGAGCAGACATAGCGGTAGCGAGTAAGGCTATGAATATGATACCAAGATATCCACTACTAGATATCTTGGCATCTAGGGCCCTTTTGCCTTTTGGCTTTTGGCACTATCTATATCTATCTAGGGTCAGGGTCAGGCCAGGATATATCATATGTCATGTATGTTTGGCATATTTCGGTAGATATTTTGGCATGCATATATGCAACATATTTCGGTGCACAAAAGACCACTGTACATATATGTCGACATATATGTGGCGCGCGCGCGCGCGGCAAAATCTTCTCCCGCGGCGCGAGCGAGACCCGAGACCCGACGCCACCAGCCACCAGCAGCCCCCATGCCCCCCCCCTCCATACTCGCCATGGCAGGAAGGAGAGGTGCGAGTAGCCCGATGCCCGCCCATCCATGCACGCCTGATCTTGATGCCTGCGCGCAGCATCTCACGCACGCCCTCTCTCTCTCTCTCTTGCCCTACACGCCAGGTAAGCGACTATGTCGCCGCGGTGGCTCAACAGACAACGCGGACGTGCTGTGCATGCTTGAGGAGTATGAGGCGGAGGACGGGGATGAGGACGGCGATGAGTCTGGCGACACGCTCAAGCGCATGCGCGCGGGCCTTGACAAGGACGGCGACAACGGCGACGACAGGTCCTCCAACTCCATCGAGGTGGTCTCTGAGGAGGAGGACCATCGCCCGCATGTCCAGGTCGGCTAGCCCGTCATCCACGACCTCCTTGGCCGCGGGGTCATCTCGGCGCTCGGCCGCGGCACTTTTTTCGGCGAGAGCAGAGTACAGCTCGACTACTTCTCCAAGGAGAGCCAAAGGCGCGTGCGTCGGTGCCTAGTTCTCGATCCAATCTACACCGAGTGGGTGCAGTCACAGCCTCGGGATAAGAAGGAGAAGGCCACGGAAGTCAAGCGCATCTGTGTGGGATGGAGTGGAGCTGTGGCTGTGTTGCATGTGGGGGCAAGAGGATTGATGTATGTAACATGTGAGGTACAGTCCAGAGACATGGGGCACGGGCCACCGGACACATGGGAGGCACGCGACGGAGGAGCTGAGGACGAGCGAGGGACCTCGACCGGCATGCGGTCACGCGAGACGAGAACGAGGACGAAGAGCACACAAGGCAGGAGGCCACAGGAGCGCTCAAGCGATAGCGCTGAGCGTGCAAAAGCTACCGGAACGAGAGAAGACACGCGGGGGGGGGGAAGGAGAGAACGCGCGGGAAAAGAAAGAGACGACAGTGGGCGGAAAACACTCAGTGGGAACGGGGAGCGTGCAAAAGCTACCGGAACGAGAGAAGACACGCGGGGGGGGGAAAGGAGAGAACGCGCGGGAAAAGAAAGAGACGACAGTGGGCGGAAAACACTCAGTGGGAACGGGGAGAGAGGGAAGGAGGGACGAGGCGAGAATTGGGAAAGAGGGACGTGAGGGGACGATCCTATCGGGAGCGGGCGGGAAAGGTGAGCGTGATACGGAACTAGACAACGAAGGGGGGTCACGCGAGGAAACCTAATGGCGGGAAAGATGCGAAGAGGTATGAACAACCCCCCCTACCCGCGATAGCATCATTCGCTCTGAATCCCTCATGGACACGCTTAGGACCACAATGCAGATTATGGACCCTGTCTATCGTTTGCTCCGCCTGACCGATGGAAAACTTGGAGCAAATTTGGGCAAGGTGGCAAGGTGTACGCTTATTTGTGTTGCAAATCGATGCGCATCTTCGGTCCTTCGATGGTGTTGATGCGGCCACACGGCACAAAATCCACGAGCTCTTTATGGCCAGGTGGGAGTATTTGCACGCGCCAGTGATGACTGCTGCATATTGCCTGGAGCCTGAATTTTGCTGTCGCAAGTTTTCCGCTCAAGAAATGGCTGAGCTGAAGCAGTGTCTGAAGGCGATGTCCAATGCGGAGCATCCGTATCCGGACTTATTGGCAGAATACTCCGACTTCCAAGAGGCCTGCACAAGTGGCATGCATGATCTAACCCCTGAAATAGCATTCGGTAATCGTGCACGAAGCATGGCGTCGTATAAGTGGGCGAATGTGTATTTATCTCCTTGGCCTCACCTTCGGTGGGCAGCATGCCGTTTACTAGCTCTCAGCTGCTCGGCCTCGGGTTGCGAGCGCTCATGGTCCGTTGAAGATTGGATCCACTCCAAGAAGAGAAATAGGCTAGGCCAAACTACAGTGGAAAGGCTGGTAAGAAGTCACACCAATTTGTTGCTCGAAGATTTGCTTTTGGATTGGGAGTCTCGTGTGTTGCCTTGGGAGTTGGACATGGTTGTGGAGGAGCCTGAGGATGAGCGTGAGTGAGTGAATGAATACTACTATTATAACATCGGCTTTACCATTATAATATATTATAAGAATAGTAGTGGGCCACCTGATATCAGCCTGATATCAGGTCCTGATACCAGGTATCAGGTCGCCAAGACCTGATGACCTGAGACCTGACGGGGCATCTAGGTTCGCGTTCGACTATTTTTTTACCACCTACTTGCATGGGGGCATCATACGGGCACCGCAGGCGCACACGCACACCCCATCTCTCTAGGAATAACCCGCCCCCCCCCTTTCTCTCTCTACCTCTCTCCACACGCCCTCCCCCCTCCCCCCCCCCCCCCCCCTCTCTCTCTCTACCTCTCTCCCTCTCTCTCCATCTCTCCTCTCTCTCTCTCTCTCTACCTCTCTACCTCGCTCTATCTACCTCCCCCTCTCTCTACCCCTCTCTACCTCTACCTCTACGACCTCTCTACCTCTACCTCTACCTCTACCTCTACCTCTCTTTCTCTACCTCTCTTTCTCTACCTCTCTCTCTCTCTACCTCTACCTCTCTACCCCCCCCCCCCTCTCTACCTCTACCTCTACCTCTACCTCTACCTCTACCTCTACCTCTCTCTACCTCTCTCTCCTTCTCTTCCTCTCTCTCTCTCTGGTCGATGGAAGCGTGCGGCGTGCGGCGGCGACTCGAGGCCAGGCCAGTTTTTCTTTCTGCGTTTCCCCCCCTCAAATTTGGGAGGACTTGCCCCTCCCCCCCCCCCCCCCCCCCCCGCCGCCGCCGTAGCGCGTGTAGCGGGCGGCGAGCGGCAGCGCCGGCCTCCACCCCTTTTCACTCGCCGCCGGCCTCTCGCCGCGCCCGTGCTGGGTTTGGCGCGAGCGTGCGAGGTCGGCAGCCATGGTGGCTCGCCCGTTTGATGACGCCGGGCTCGCTCCAACCGCCAACGGTGCTCTCGAGAGGCTTCGGCCACGCCGGCACCGGCTCGCCGCCAATGTGATGCTCTCAGCCAGCGCAGAGCACAACCCTGCGCTCTCGCGCAGGAGTGTGCTCGGTCGATTCCTGGAGATGTGGGAAAGAATTTTCGTGCTTTGCTATAAGGAGAGTTGCCGGCCGCACACGGCGCAGGGTGCTCGCGACGGGCGGCGCGTGTGGTGGCCATCAATCCAGCAGCGTGTCACCGTCTTTGACGCATCATATATCGATGATCGCAACGCCGCAATCATCGAATGGGCCGGGTGCAACGTTGCCGGTGCGCCGGCAGGCCGAAGTGGCGAGCTTGCTACGCGTGAGCCCTGCACGTTTGCGCGACCGGGCGGGGGGAAGGACTGGAGGCGCACAGCCAAGCACCGTCTGATGGCGTTGTTAGCCCATCTGACGCTCGTAGAGGAGGCCGCCCGTCTAAACCTGACTCGGGTTATGATCCTCGAAGCTGACGCGGTGCCATCGCTCGCAAATGAAGAGCTTTCGGTGAATCGCTCGCGCGCGGCTCGAATCTCGCGGCGGCTCGCGCAGATCCTGGCATCGGAGGCGCCGTGGTCGGTGCTTCGCCTAAGCGGCATCTTCTACTCGCAGGAGTTTGCTCCTAGGCTCCCCGGCGGCGGGCGCAGGTGCTCCGACCACTGTCGGTGCGTCCCGTGGCCGACCAGCAGTGTGCCTGACCCGCAATTCCCGTGGCTCTGCGAAATCCGCGCGGACCCGAGCCCGTCCGACACGGTCCTCCCAATGGTTGCGCGGTTAGGCCATTGGTGCGACGTGCGTGACACAGCGGCCTACGCTATCCATCGGCGCGCCTTTGCTACGTTTACCGGTTACTTGGGACGGCTGCGCGGGCAGCCCGGGTGGCTCCGCAATGGAGCTAACGACGTGCCAGCCATAGACAATTGGATACCCCATGCGCTCCCCTCTGTGTATGCCCTCCCCACCTTGGTCTCACAGCCATTCGCTGCAAACGACTCGCAAGGTGCGACGGCACTGATGCGCCAGACTAGTGCCCGGCAGTTTGCTAGGTGGTGCGTCGGGGCGCGTGAGAACGCGCGGACGCATGCTGGAGACGATTCCAAGACCGATCGACGAAGGAGGTCGATGAAGATGTCATCGTTTGCTACGAGGCACATCTATTTGATGAGAGAAGACTCGGCCGGAGGGGAAGCAGAGTAGAGGCTTCTACAATTCCTTGGCCAGCGGGCCGGAACCTGCCGCCACGCGGAGCATTTTGGCATCAGTAGATCATTGGTGCCCAACTAGGCGCACTGTCTTAGCAGCATGTTCCATGGTGGATTACTATTGATGACGGGGTGTCAAGTGCTAGGGGAGGCATCTGTCACACATCATTCAACACTGCACACGAGTTCACGATGGATTAGACACGGTGTGGGAGTGGGGGTGCCAGACCCAGCACCCCTCCCCCCCCCACGGGACCGCCCCCAAAACTAGAGGTGGGGGAGAGTGGGTTGAAAAAAAAACTCTTCTTGATCCGGAGGCCCACATTTTTATCGTCGGACCGGGGACCGGGGGAAGACTTCCCCTCGTCTCTCTCCCCGCTCGAATCCGAATCCGAGGCAGAGCGATGGCGATGGCGACCGACCCGCCTGACAGGCCGACCTTCGCCGCGCTCCAGCGAGAGCACGGCGGTGGTCAGCCCACCCTTGTCGATGGTGCTCGGACTAAATGGTCCGGGTACACTGGTCGGCGGTCTCACCGGCGTTTCATGCCACCGCACTCGGCCGATTTCTGCTGCTGCTCACCTGCGCCACGCAGCATGGCCGCCAGCGCCCCACACCACACCACTTCCAGCCCCAACCCCAACCTGAGGAGGATGACACCGGCTTGCCTACGCGCTCCTACGCGCAGAACCCCATCCAGCCTATCGGTACGCTACCTCCCAACCCCGCAGACTACCCAACCGCGAGCTCGGGAATCGTGGCGAGCATTGCAATACAGCCCTCTTGGCGCGCTGCGCTGCTTCCGCAGGACTCCCTGTGCCATCTACCGAACGGTCGCCAAGTGCATCGCGTTCGCGAACTCGTTGGCACCGGGGCAGCGTATGAGCCTCCTCAGCAAGAACTCTCACCCAGCGCGCCCGGTCGCGTTCGAAAGTTGGGCACTCCGGCCCATTCGGCTGGGTGACGTTAGCGTAGTTGACGGCGCCACACACGGTCAACCACAGCGCGATGCGCGCGGGCGGCGGCGGCGATTGGCGTGGCTGCTAGGGCGGCATCTTTGGATATGATGATTCTTAAGTCGCGTTCCGTCAAAAGAGGGCCAGGTTATTTGTTTTCTTTTCAGTCTGTACAATTACAAGGCCCAATATTATTATTGCAAGTTGCAAGGTTATTTGTTTTCTTTTTGGTCTATTGTTACAATTACAAGGTGTTCTCATATTATTGTCAGGTTATTTGTTTTCTTTTTGATCTATTATTACAATTACAAAGCTCAATGTTATCGTTGCAAAGCTAATCACGCCCCCCCCCACTCCCAACCACCCCCAGCTACGCCTGCTGAGTTTTTTTCTGTCCTGCTTCCACACGCATCTGATCCATCCACACGCATCTGGTGACCGAGTCGCTTGGCGATGAAGACAAAGTACTGGCCCATGGTGAAGGAGCGAGGCTTGTGGGGGAAGAGGAGAGTGAAGCGGGGTGTAGATGTCTGGGAGGAAGACTCTGGATGTTCGCCAGATGCGTGTGCACGCCGTGCGCATGATGAGTGGCACGCGCGGGGATCCTTCGTCCAAGCAAGCGCACGCCGTGAACCCCCCCCCCCCCGCGGGGACTCCGTGCGTGCGCATGGAAGTTTCCGCACGCCGTCACCGATGTGCGGTTTCGTCAGTCGCACGATACTGCACATGCGGCGTCTCCGCGGGCGGAAAAAGTTTCTATGCGCACGCACGGCGCCCTCGCGAGGGGGGGGGGGCCGATGCGCATACGCACGGCGTGCACAATGATTGCAAGTAATCACACGTGCTGCGCAACGAAACATCTCGTATACGGCTACTTTACGTTAATGTGGGCCTTAGGGGAAAAAGTTTCTATGCGCACGCACGGCGCCCCCGCGGGCCGCGGGGTGGCCGATGCACATCGCGCCGTGCCCATAGTTACAAGTAATCACAATCGAAAAGCGCCGACACGGCGCCCTCAGGGGGGACACGCGTCGCGGGAAGCAGGGAATGTTACGCTAGTCTACATTTAATTTTAAAATAACGCTATGTGTACAACTGTGGACATTCGATCGCTCAATTCGACTCATGTCCCACATTTGACGGAACGACACCTTTGTGCCATTCTCAACTAACTTTATAGTTGGTCGCCATGGAGCGCGCCGCCGCTCCCCATCTCTCCTTCGGGTCCCCCGCCGCGCCCCCCCCCCCCCCCCAGCACCCATGGAGCTGTCGCGCTGGCGAAGCGACCGCGTCTGCCCGCAGAGGCCGAGCAGGTGAGCGCGATCCCGGTCGCGCCACACGGCCCGTGGCCCCGGCCACACCAGCCACAGCAGCCGTGCTGGCCCACCTCATGGTGGGCCACAAGCTGTGGAGGACAGAGAGCCAGTACCACCCAAGATGGATCACTCAACCACCACGCATGCCTTATGGCAGAGGCCTCTCCCACCCTGGACCCTGGGTCTTTCACCCATTGTAACTTGTGGGGAGTTAAAATGGGAGCCGGGAGTGCCTGCGAGGGGGGAGATTCGAAGGGGTGCATAGGTGTATGTGTCTGTGGCAGGAGCACGCGTCAAGGTGTACAGGCAAGTGCGCTGAGGGTTGTCGTGGTAGTACCGGGCTAGTGACAGTAGTGGTACTAACGCTCAGTTATTTTATTACTCCACTCGCAACTACTGATCACACCGCCCGCATAGCATAAGTAACAAGTAAAGACAATACCCCACCACAATCACCCCAGGTTCGTTTGTTCACATCCTCGTCATCTTGAAGTTGCAGTCTCAGGGGCTGCAACGCCAGGCGAGATGAAGCAATCGCCACTTTCTGCCCGCGGAGAACGCGGGCTGAGCAGCTCTCCTCCCCGTAGCGAGCGTTGTGAACAAGTTTCCCAGGAGGCTCTCCTGGTGCCGTTCGCCACTCCAGCTGCAACTCCACAAGGCTTCGACAACGGAGAGGGCATTGTTGCACCTTTTGCAGTGTACTCCACCTCACGAAAGGATATCCTCATCGGAGAAATGGGAATGTCGCTCGCGCACATGGAGGGATCGATGGGTGGTGCGTTCGTGCCATTTGTGCATTGCCTCCCGTTGTCAGGGTTTGGCCCCCCCCCATCATTGCCATTGCTGTCAGCTTGCCTAGACTGTCCGTGCAATTTAGCGCACTGCATTTCCACGTCTGCGAACAGCTCTTCCTTTGAAATTACTCGCCCTCTTGCACTGAGGGTTGGCGTCGGGTACAGTGACGACCTCTCAAGCAGCTTGCCTGACTCCGAGTCATCACCCACGCCGTCTTTCCACAACCCATGCGGACGCATCTTCTGCAACCAGACATCGATTGCTCCGCCCGTGGCCGACAGGTTGAAGAATGCGGTCGCACCAATGACAAGACCAATGCCGGCGACAACGCGCAGTGTAAGTGGCACATGGAATGCAACAGCGGAGACCAAGGCGTTGAGCACAATGGAAATGCCGACGGCAAACGTCTTCAGGATGTTATCGGCGTACTTGAGAGCCATGGACACCGCTATGCCACCCACCGCATTGAGGCACACGGCGACCCAGACAACTTCATTGAAGCCCACCATAAGCCCACCATCGAGCAATGCGCGGTAGTCGTAAACGCACATCGTCATGGCGGCCACAGGCAGTGCAAAAATGGAGAGCTGAATGCTTTGCAACCAGAGGGTCAGCCGAACCGTCTTGAAGAGCCGCTCGAGGAAGACGCCCGAATATGCAGAAAGCATGGTCGCTAGCATCATTGCCCCGGCGCCACTGAGCGAGTTCTTAGGAGCTGTGAGGCCGCTGGCGCCAGTTCCAGTCTCCTTCAAGCGAGAGCTCTGTTTGTCCCCCATTTGAATCACTACCAACCCGCATGTGAGGGTGAAGAGCGCACACCACTGCAGCCATGTCAGCTTCCGGCCCAACATGAGCACAGTTGCGACTGCTGTGGTAATGATCTTCATCTGCGAAGTGACCGCGGCCGTGACCGGGTCGAGGTGCGAGAGCGCGTAGTACCACAAATTGTTCTGGAGCGTGTAGCAGAGAGCGGGCACGGCAAAGAGCAGGGTCGAGGACCCGTTCTCGCAGACAAGCGAGGCGACCTGCGAGAGTGCAACGACGGGCGACTTCACCTCGCATGCGAGCAGGCCCATGGCAGCGATGAGTTTGAAGCACTCGGCAAGAAAGACGGCGACGGTGGGCAGGTAGGCGGGCGTTAGCGTGCGCGAGTACGAGGTGACGAGGATCAGTGAGGAGTTCTGAACGACGATTAGCGCGAGGCACCAGCCACGGAGCGTGCGATCCCAGCTGAAGCTCGCCGCCTTGGCCTCGGCGGCCGGCGAGCGTCGCATGCACGCAGCAGGTGGGTAGGGGAGCCGCCACAGTAGCCGTGAGAAGGGTGGGAATGGGCTGGGTGGGGTGTGGGTGTGGGGGTGGGGGAGTGGGGGGGGGTGGTGCGGGGGGTAGGGTGAGGTGGGAGGTGGAGGTGTATGGTGTTTGAAGGGTGGAGGTGTGAGGTGTGGGCGGTGTGAGGCTTGGGGGTGGGGGGTTGGAGATGGGGATGGGTGGATGGGGAGCGGCGGTGGCGGCAGCGAGAGGGCGGCCCGCCGAGCCGACGTGACTGTCGAGCGCCGCGCGGCGCACCGCCCGGCCTCCTCCGTCTCTTCTTTCTTCTCTCGGCGCGCCTCTTTTCTCTTCTAATGTGGGCTCCCTCTCTATCGCCTACTACTCTGCCGTTCAGTCTCTCTCTCTCCCCCCCTCTCCCCCTCTCCCTTCCTTTCTATCTCTCTCCATCTATGTAGATCCCTATCTCGTTGGGTAGCTCTCTCGCTCCTTCCCTCTCCCCTCCTCCCTCTCCCTCCCTTCTCCCTCCCTCCTCTCTTTCCTCTTATCTCCTCTCTTTCTTCTGATCTCTTCCCTATCCCCCTCTCTCTGCTCCACCCCCTGCTCCCTTTCTCTCTCGCTCGAGCTCTCGCTCCCCCTCTTTTCTTTTCTCCTCACTCTCACATGCTCTGGCTCTCCCTCTCATCTCCCACTCCCCGCTGCGGCGGCGCCTCCCCAAGATGCACAAAACAAATATGGAGATTCGTATTAGCTACGGTGCCAGGCTTCTCACGCGGATGGGTGTAGGGTGTATATGCCTTATAGAAATATTTTAGAATTCTCCTAGGCACGCGCACAGTCTAACAATGGGTAGGGTGGGTTGGGAGTTGGGGGGAGTTGGGAGATGGGAGAGCGAAAGCCGAGAGAGAAGTCTAGAGCTCCTGTCGCATCCGCGATCGACTTAAGACCTTCTGCTACTTCGTGCGTCTTCGTGCTCAATCGTCCTTGTTCGCCGCGGAGTTGTACTCGTAACTTGTAGGACTCTTCATTCGTAATTCGCCCTTCGCTCCTTGCCGTCGCGCCGCCTATTGCGCCTTCCGCCCTGCTCCGCCGGACGCTGAGACCGCCCGCTCCAGCCACCCAGACAATTGGCGCTATGGCACTGGCGATGGAATAAAATTTTTTTCCAACTGGGAAGGTGCTGGTCCGAAGTTTTTTCTTCAGTGAAGGTGCAGGTGAAGGTGAGAGTGCAGGAACTGCAGGTGCAGGTGAAGACACGGTGAACGGGGCGCGCTGGGCGGCCAGTAGCCCGCCAAGGTGGCTGTTGATCGTGCTCGCGTGGGATTGCAAGTTGAGAGCCAAAATTGATCAAGTGGTGGGGCACACCACCCATGTTATCGGAAAAACTAGGCAGGCACCTGCACTGCACGCACACTCCTTCACTCCAACTGCGGCATCGACGCCACATACAGCTGCGGAGCCCATGCGCGCACATCGAATCCCGCGCGCACACACCCGTTCTATTCAACACAAGATCCTCAAGCTGATTCATTCACTTATGCGGACATGGGAAGCGCAGCAGCGGAAGTGCAGCAGCAACACAACAGCCCCGCGCTGAACACATGAAGTGCACCCCAGCGGGGGGCCCATTTTCAGAGGCTGGGCACGTTGTTGTCGCTGTCGCTCGAACATGCTCCCTCCGCTATTTCACCCTGCTGCGTTTCCTCGTGCTGTTCGTCCGTCTCGACTCCGGCTGATTCCAGACGCGTGCGCTCCCTGCCGCTCTTGTAGAAGAAGACAGCCAGCACTGTGCGAGCAGTGCTTGCGCCAGACCTGTGGTACATGCGAGACAGTAGCACATGGGCGTCACCAATCTCCTTGAAAACAGCGGGCGCTGCAGCGCCGGCGACGTGAAGGCTGCTTTCATCTGCTGTAAGCTTAACAACTGCCGTGAAGACCGCCGACTTTCCGTGCCGAAGATCTTGGTGGTACGTGAAGTGGGAGTGCAGGTCGTACTTGAAGAGGAAGTCAACGAAGATGAGCTGCAGGCACGTGCTGTCCTGCACCGTCAACTCCATGTGGCGAAATCCAGCGAAAGAGAGGCGCCTTATGATGGACTTGTTCATGACGGTAAGGCTTATGAAGGGCTCGCATGTGGCGGTGTCGTGGTTGATCAAGGAGAGTGCTGCAGCGTTGAGCGTCAGCACACATCCCTTCTGCTTCCAGCCTTCGAAGATGGGCGCATTGACGTGTGGGTAGGGCGCGCCCCGGCGAGTGCATGATCACCACCATGGGCGACGGCACACTACACGGCAACAAGATGGTGGAGCTGGAGTTCCTCACCCACCCCGACAAGAAGCGCAAGCGCAAATGGGTCGCCAAGGCCGGCGTGGTGCGCCGCTGCGTAGCTGCTCATAGGTGTAGAGTGGACAGTCTACCATTCTCACATTCTCACTTCTTGTGTTGCTCTCTTTCTCTGTTCATCAGGTCCCGGTCGCCGCCACCCAGTCAAGTGATGAGGATGAGGGAGAAGAGATGGAGGTTGACGCGGTGGCGGGCCACAGCGGCCCCACCCTTGCTGCACATGAGCGTGCGCGTAGGATGAAACAGAAACCTCCCGTGGGTGTCCGGGGGGCACAGCGGACGGGCGTGCGCAAGACACCAGAGCCATCAAAACACACTGTGCAACAGCGCGTGAACCAACACCCTAATTAATGATTGCTTACATATTTCGCCGGACGGAACACTGTTTTGCCGTGCGTGCAAGACAGGCATCTCCGCCAAATTTGCGAATTTCAACACCCACTTAACCTCCTTAAAGCACAAGCAGAACGTCGCGGAGTTAGCCAAGCGCGAGAAGAAGGAGAACGCCCTGGGCGAGTTCATCACCGGCTACTACAAGGCCAACCCTTCTGAGTCAGGTGCCTGCGTGCCTCCTCAGACCCTTGTCTTCAGATGGACGGTGGTTGAATGCTTCCTCGAGAGCGGCATTGCCTTATCTAAGCTGGATGAGATGCGCAAGTATTAGCAAGTAAGTAGGTGGTGGCACGGCGGCACCCACCGTCCACCGTAAGTAAGCCGTGCATGTATTATAACCATAGTTGTGTGGATATTTCCTCGCATATTTGGGGCCGTGGCTGGGATATTTCTTGGATATTTTGGATGGATATTTGGGCAAAAATTTGTGGATATTTTGGCCTACCACTAGTGGCCACACTCAGCTTAGCATGGACACTGGATTGGAAGCCCGCGCCCTCGCCTGGCAGTACCTTGCCGGCGGCACCTCCAACTGCAGCTGCCCCAGCCCCACGTCGGCCAACCCGGCCATGGGATGGTCGATGATGTCTTTGTTTTCTGTCCCGATCGCGCCGCAGGCTGTCGACACAGGTTGCCAAATCGGCGTGGTTGGCGCAGACATCCGCGACGACCTCGAAAACTACCTCGCCATGCCGCAAGAGAGCAACCTAGACCTAGATGTTTTGGCGTGGTGGAGAGCCCGCGACCACCACCTGCCAGCTGCTAGCGGATATGACCACCGGCCGGACTGCAGGCTTGCCAGCGTTGTTGGCCAAGATGGCGCGCCATTACCTCGGACGGCCGGCTAGCTCAGCGGGCGTTGAGCGCGTGTTCTCGAAGGCGGGCAAACTTCATGATGACCTCAAGGCCTCGCAAGTAGACGAAACCCTGGAGCATGCTCTCCTTGCTGCCCAGCAACCCCGGGAGTGCGCAATGCTACCCCTTCGCCACACACTAGACGGTAAAAAACGACTAGACCAAATCACCGTATCAGACATAACGCGAGAATACCTTAAAGATGGCCCTAGAGCCAAGCCCCAGCCAGCCCAAGAAGCGTGGGCACGGAAGCTCGAACTGACCCAAGAAGAGTAGATGAGCGTGGCAAAACTCTACACCCACCCCCTGCTGCTCAAACATACGGACAAACACCCCCATTTCAAACACATCACCCATAGAAGGATAGGCACGCGCAACCGATTCGCCGCGGCACCTACTACGAGATGCAGACTATGCGGGAAACACCGCGAGAACTCGACGCACCTGGCACCTGGCCAGATGCCCCTCCACACAACAAATATTCCAAGCCATAGAAGCTGTGGCAGGGTACACGCCGAAAAGGAACAGATCAACGGCCCAGAAAATCAAGGATAGGCTGTTCGCATACCCGAACACACCGACGCCGGACAGCCTCAAAGCCCTCTACCTCATATCATGGCGATATATAATAGGCGACTTCTACAGAGTGGAGTTCGATAACTACACCTTCCACCACGTGCCGGTCATTGAGAGGGCCCTTGTCAGATTCACGGCCCTCGTCAGAGGCCTTGAACCCCCGGACAGGACCTCAACCGCACGCACCAGTAAAGCCTCCCAAGGGAGAAAACCGAAGCTTAAATCCCCGCGCGAGCTGTGCGCCCCTGTCTTTACGATCAACGACAAAGGCACCCTAGTGCTAGGCACAAACCTGACCGCGGTAGCACAAGCGCTCAATATGGCCGATAGACTCGCTTAATCGCACATAGACCACCGCCGCGACTCACCCTTCTACTCGTCCCCAGCCCTCAGACCCGATGAGACACACCCACTCGCTGCCTTAACTCAAAACGGGAACGCTAAAACCGGTAGCCCGAAAGCGCCCGATGGCGCAGGAGGAAGTGGAGGAAAACCTATCGGGGATCGGAACACGCCGCCTGCTACCCTAGTGCTAGGCACCCTAGTGCTAGGCACAAACCTGACCGCGGTAGCACAAGCGCTCAATATGGCCGATAGACTCGCTTAATCGTTAATCGCACATAGCACATAGACCAACGCCGCGACTCACCCTTCTACTCGTCCCCAGCCCTCAGACCCGATGAGACACACCCACTCGCTGCCTTAACTCAAAACGGACAACGCTAAAACCGGTAGCCCGATGGCGCAGGAGGAAGTGGAGGAAAACCTATCGGGGATCGGAACACGCCGCCTGCTGCAGGAAACCCCACACACCCAGCCCCTAGGTAGGCCCCTAGGTAGCGCACGAGGGACGGGCCGCAAGGCAGGTGGGGGGGGGCGAGTGCAGCGGGCGTGGCTGCATAGTTAAGATGCAGAGTCGCGCGCGCGGCGAGAATGTTAAGAAGTTTTTTGGGGGGGGGGAGCTTCTTGAGCCCTGTATTGTAAAACCCCTCTGTTCTTCGTCAACTAAAAAAAGTAGTACTACTACAATAGAGAGTCATCACGAGGGCGAGTTCAAGAAATACTTACTACTCCCTACATACTCTTCCTGACTGGGAGTCTTCACGTAGCGACGATTCGGAGTACTCGCGTATTCAGCTCGAGCTGCCGCCCCGCCCTCAGCGCGCGCGGAGCGAGTGCAGGATGGTGCAGAAGAAGTCGGGGCTCAACCCGAGGGAAGAGCGTGAGTCGGCGGTGGTGCGCGAGTACCGTTCGTCCGGCTTCGTTCCTCGCTCCGTAGAGACAGACGCCCAGAAGGCCGCGCAGCGGGATGGGTGGGACCGCGCGCAGAACCTTGCCGTACACGAGGACGATATGCAACTCCACATCTACAACCAGTACTTCAGCAGGTCGAATACGAATTCGGAGGGGCAGACGTCGCGACGTGGACTAGGTAGTGGCCCCTCATCCGGCAGGGGCGGCGGCCTCCGTCGCCCAATGTCCTTTGTCGCTGCGGGCGGAGCGCCTGCAAGTCTTGGGAGTGCTCCTCCTAGTGTTGTGAGCCATCCTGACCACAGCAGCTGGACTGCGCCTGGCTGCGCGCTGCCCGCAGGATGGAGCAGCGTTACTGACCCAGGTTCCGGTCGTTCATATTATGTTCACATGGCATCTGGTGCCACTCAGTGGGAACCTCCTCCCAATCCAACACCTAGCATTCGAGATGCCTTGCCCTTGGGTTGGCATGCTGTCACAGATCCCACGAGTGGACGGACGTACTATGCCAACCCAACCACTGGCGAATCATCGTGGACGATACCACTCGTCCCCCCAGCTGTTCAGCCTCCCCTTCCTCAACCGCCACCGAGCTCATCCTCTAGTGCAAGTACCATTCATGTAACTGGTCCAAGTGTCCGTATTCGTGGCCTTCCTGGCTCCATGAGCGATGCGGATGTGAGAGAAATCTTCAGTTCTTGCGGCCAGGTAGTCTCCGTTTCACTTGAACGAGGCGCCTACTCTGCAGGTGCTGACGTACCCAAAGGGGCGACCGTCACATTCGACTCTCTTGGTTCAGCGCAAACAGCAGTGCGCCAAATGGACGGCACAAAAATGAGGGGAAGTCGTTTAGATGTCACATTGGTGCCGTCCGGAGGGGATAGCGGAGGCAGCAAAGCCGTCGATGGAATCGTTGGTCGAGGATCAGCAGCAGCTGCTCGGGCGAATGCCAAGCCTTACTAGTCATTGCATCGCGCTTCCCGTAGTATCAATCTGTTCGAGGATCACGAACGGTCGGACTAGGATCAAAAGCAGCTGCTTGACCCCTCGGGCAAATGGCAATCCTTGCTCTAAATAGTCATTCCCTTTTGTTTGATGTGGCATCGTTCTCGTCGAGCAGCACTGAAGGGCACATGGCGCCCTCAAGGAAGAATGTTATGCTGCATTTGTTCAAGCGTCGCCCTGTGACAAGACCAACAACTCGCAACCGGTTGAGCACATCTTCACGGTCCTGCCGCATTGTTATGAGAGTGCGGGGTCAAGAAGTGAGTTAGAAGAGAGAGCATCCCCTGCGAGCTGGTGCGTATAGTGCGCGCAGGTAAGCCATGGATCAGGACACGGTGGAGGATAGATTCTACTCTCTCTCAAGTGGATAACTTCTTTTTGTTGCTATCGGATAAAACCAGCAAGCCTCCTGAAGAATCCGTACTGCTGTACTACAGGGCGGTCACACAGGGTATTTTAAGTACTAATAGGGGGGGGGGCGGTTGACATTTTTTGACCATTCTCCAAAGCCCACAACAAAACTCCCAGGGGGATCACCTGTCTCAACAATTGTAGCGTTTCGTGAACGGCTGTTAGTAGTGATACTCATGTACATATCGATGTCAATCGCAATCCGTGTCGATGATCATGAAATGTGTAGAGAAGCACATTTCGTGGAGGGTATGAGCTGGTAGAGCGTATGGCTCCGTCACTAGTTGTGCATGCCTTGCATGAAGGGCATCAGTAAAAATATACCGGAGGGGGCCCGAATACTTTTTAGCGCTTGGTCTTCAGAGGCTTAAAATTGGCCATTTTTCGAAAATTTTGCCGGAGGACCCCCCATTTTTTTTGCTGATCTCTCATGCCAGAACCTATAGAAAGCTTATTTAGGCCTCCATTTGCCCATTACCGATTTCGCCCTCCGCATCCCCCTAGTGAGTGACCGGGCTAGCTCCTGTGCTCGACCCCCTGTGGAAATCAACGCCGCAGCTTGGATTGTAACGAGATGAACGAGATGTAACGAGATGGCCTGATGGCCCGACGACGAGATGAACGAGATGGCCTTGATGGCCCGACGAGATGAACGAGATGGCCTTGATGGCCCGACGAGATGAACGAGATTTTCGGGTAACGGAACTGGACGAGGAGTTTCCCCACTAAGCTTGGTCGTAATGCGGTGAAACCGATTTTCGGAGACAAGCGGGAAACCGGGGCGGAAGGAACTGGCAAGGAAGCTGGCAGGAAGGCAGAGGAAATGTCTTGGCAAGGCGACGGAGGCAGGATTTTAACGGTAGACGGAGTGCAGAATTTTAACGGTAGGAAGGCAGGATATTTTTAACAGTAGGAAGGCAGGATTTTTACCGGTAGACGGAGTGCGGAATTTAACTGTAGAAGAAGAGCGGAGAGGAGAAGGAGCGGGGCTCGAACTGCAGAGCGCTCCGTCCGGACTCGAACTCGCGACCCAGAGCAAAAGGTTGGTGGAGGCGGTGGGTTGAACCACTATGCCACGCGAGAGTTTACGTAGCCATAGGGCCGAGGGGAAGGGCTGAGAACCGCCCTATATACTCTGGGTTTTTTTCTCTTCTTTTTCACTTTTCTTCTTCTTTCTTCCTCTGTTCTTTTTACTGTTTACTGTTTTTCTTTTACTGTTATTTCTTTTTGCCTCTGAGACATCGCGAATGCGACACCCCCCGACTTAATCACGAGCGTCCTCGCGAGCCTTCTGCAAGCGGAATCCTTATGTCTCTAAATTGTGGAAATCAACGCCGCAGCTTGGATTGTAACGAGATGAGCGAGATGTAACGAGATGGCCTGATGGCCCGACGACGAGATGAACGAGATGGCCTTGATGGCCCGACGAGATGAACGAGATGGCCCTGGGGCCCGACGAGATGAACGAGATTTTCGGGTAACGGAACTGGACGAGGAGTTTCCCCACTAAGCTTGGTCGTAATGCGGTGAAACCGATTTTCGGAGACAAGCGGGAAACCGGGGCGGAAGGAACTGGCAAGGAAGCCGGCAGGAAGGCAGAGGAAATGTCTTGGCAAGGCGACGGAGGCAGGATTTTAACGGTAGACGGAGTGCAGAATTTTAACGGTAGGAAGGCAGGATATTTTAACAGTAGGAAGAGGCAGGATTTCTAACGGTAGAAGAAGAGCGTGGAATTTAACTGTAGAAGAAGAGCGGAGAGGAGAAGGAGCGGGGCTCAAACTGCAGAGCGCTCCGTCCGGACTCGAACTCGCGACCCAGAGCAAAAGGTTGGTGGAGGCGGTGGGTTGAACCACTATGCCACGCGAGAGTTTACGTAGCCATAGGGCCGATGGAATGGGCTGAGAACCGCCCTATATACTCTGGGTTTTTTTCTCTTCTTTTTCACTTTTCTTCTTCTTTCTTCCTCTGTTTCTTTTTACTGTTTACTGTTTTTCTTTTACTGTTATTTCTTTTTGCCTCTGAGACATCGCGAATGCGACACCCCCCCCCCATCCGGCGTTGGTCGACGAGGCTCATCCAGTGGGTGGCCTAAGTATGGCCCACGCGACAGCGCTCCACGCCGCTGCGCAAGAATGGGCTCAAAATCTCACCGTCTTCGCCGCTTCTTCACTTCTTCACTTGCACCTGCATGCAGCTGCACTGCACCTGCCTGTAGCTTCACCCAATATCCAATATTCAATATGTATTCCCAGCAAACTCCCGGTTGCAAAAATTTCTTATTGGAACCCAGCATTTTCCTCGGCAATTTTTCGTGGCGGCAGGTGAGCCCTCAAGGAGTTTTTTCTTGGGCTATGATGGAGAACGGTCATAAAATCCAGCCCCCCCACAGACACATGTTGACAGTTCTAAATGATTGTTTGAGCGCAGTACACCATACAATTCCAGTTTCACGAATGGTACAAAGATCTTCACATATGAGCGAGAAGCAGCAAATGGCAGAAGGCAGAAGGTAAAAAGCATGGGAGGGGCAACAAACAGCATTGAGCAGGAAGAAATACCCTTCCCCGAGCAAGCAAAAGGAAAAAGTGAGATACTGCTCCGTTGGCAACCTAGGGTAGGGTGCTACTCTGAACAAACAGAAGTGAGAAAATGGGATGATCTCTCTGAACAAACAGAAGTGGGAAAATGGGATGATCCCTCTGAACAAACAGAAGTGGGAAAATGGGATGGTCTCTAAGAGTAAAAATGGAAGGGTGCCCACGGGCAATTTCCTTCCCCCGCCGGGAATTGAACCCGAGCCTTTCGGGTGAAAGCCGAATATCCTGACCACTAGACTACAGGGGATTTGGTGCAGAACATTGGGTTGCAATAACATATATTCTCTGAGTTTCTTCTGCGCATCGTTCTAGTTTGCATGTTTGCCTGTGCCTTTCAGTAGGGACCGTTTGGGCAGGGCACTGTAGCCCGGACCAGAGCAATCGATAGCATAGATGTGAAGTTCGTATTCATAGACTATGAGTACATACACATGCAATCGTATTTTGCTGCATTCGAGGTGGGAGGCGGGCCGGCGGGCTATATACTATATATGCTATACACTACTACCTCCGTTCCATTACTCAGACTTAGACGTCAAGGAGGCTTAAAACAATAACAGTTAAAAACTGAATATTCAGGGCTAACACCTTTCATTGGACCAGAAAAAAACATCTGAAGATTCAGGGCTACACACCTACTATCTATTATCCCAGCAAGGTATCCCTTGTCCCTTGCTCTACTCTCTACTCTCTACTCCGACAACGCCCTTATCCGTAGTTATCCTCCCTCCCTCCACCTCCTCCCCTGCCCCCCTTCATCCCCTTTTCTTCGGTTTCCGGGGTCCGGCCCTGGTGCGCTACCAACGGCCAACGGGATAGTTCGGAGCGTGGGTTCTGAGCAGGCTTTCTGCTTCTGCGAGTCTGTGAGTCCATTTTGTGCTGTCGCGCGGTTGCATGGTTGCATGGGCAATGGGCAAGCGCAAGCGCAAGCGCGGGTGCTTTCGAGTTCCGCTCGTTAATTTGGGCTCGTTGTGTTTTGTGGCTGGCGTGCTCTGTCAGGGTTTAACACGGCTCAGGTTTGAGTTTGAGTTGTCTTAGTTATTAGGTTCCTCAACGATGTACGCCACCCTCTGTCGCATCCGCGATCGACCTTTTTGTTTTAGAAGTTGTCTGCGTTTCTATGTCCCCTCCTTGTAGGCTAGCCACTATCGCGCTGGATGCCAGGAAGCAGCCAGGGCGGCAACAAAAAGCAGGAGGGTCATGACAGACAGTGAGAGAGACAGTGGTACAGGGGTGAGAGAGGTCAGAACCTGGGACACCTGGGGGCACTGGGGAACTCATGATACCCCTGGGGCACGGTGATTCTACAACAATCACACACGCACAAACCCTTACATATACCCCACCACGGTTCTTTGGATAATACTCTGAGACAAACAGGAAGGCGTGCGAGGGAACAAAGAAGGAATCAAGGATTTAGGGAATCGGCGAGTATTGCCTTAGTATGAGCCGATGAAGCGTCGTGAGTGTTGATGAAGGTGAGATTCCTTAGGTGCACTAAGTCGATCTAGAGTGAGCTGAGATCCCCAAGATGAAGGCGAGGTCTAGAAGTCGATGTGCAAATGACTCGGGAACCCCAAGAACTCGATGTGCATCGACTGCAGATGATAATGTAGAGAAGAGTCCAGAAGGTGGTGCACATGATGAAAGAGGCTGATGACTTGATGAAAAGGAATCTGGCAGACAAAGTTATCGGTAAAGCCGATTCTATCGGTAAGGACCAATGGGTTGTGTTGGCAGATGACGGCACTCTGTGATACCCCCCATAAGGCGAGCACGGAGGGTGAGGCTTAGATACAGAGGATAAGGGTAGAAGAATGGAGAATGCCTTGCATGACAGTCGTAATACTCGGAGTGGTATATGTCACTGGAGCTTTTCGTCAGAGGCAGTCTTAGAGGCAGACGTTGTTCCTGCCGCAGCTTCTTCGGCGGAACTTGAATTTGAACTCGTCAGACTTTGTGCAATGATGGACGCGCAGTCGTTTAGAAGGGATAGGAGACGGCAGAAGGGAGCGGGCCCAAGGGGCTTGGTGAGGATGTCAGCAAGCATAAGGTTACCGGGGACGTGTCGCATAGCGAGGGCGCGCTTTGCAACGAGATCGCGGAGGAAAGCGGCGGCGCGCATTATGTGCTTGGTCTTTTTGAAGGCATTGTTACAATTACAAAGTGTTCTCAATATTATTATTGTCAGGTTATTTGTTAAGTGGGGTGGAATGACGTCCATTGGTAGTCTTATCAGCGTCAAACGAGGGGTACCAAATGAAGGCAAACGACCTAAGAGTTGCTCAGGTCGATCGAGCGTGCAATTCTCGGCGTATCAAAATAAGTAATGGACATTCTCACGGCCTTCGGCGGATCGACAATGCTAAGGAGATGGAGCCATCGCGTTGGTGGACCATGTATGGTAAGCACGTCCCAATGCTCGCTTCGATTGCACAACAGGTTCTGTCTCAACCTGCTGCTGCGCTGCTGCATCTGCAGCAGAACGCAATTGGTCAGTATATGGTATATGGTCAAATCCATAGCCTGAATCGCGCGAGGATGAGAGATGAGACACGCCACTGCGGATAAACTAGTCTATTGTCATGAGACCATGCATGTGCAGCGGCGCGTGCAAGATGCCGGCTGGGCCGCTGACGTGGTAAGTGGGATAGTGACTCCGATAGCAGTGATGATGATGCTCAGGAGGCATGGGCATGGCTGGTGGCTGGCAGACGATGCGGCTTGTCCTAGCCTTGACGTAGTGCAGAGGTTGATTGCTTGAAACTTCATCCATTCTGTAGAGAGGGGGTGGGGGGGGGCGGGGGGGGGGGGGGGCTTCAGAAAAACGGTGAAACACACTACGTACTACGTAGTGACACTATTGTTTTTGGCCTTCAACACAAACGGGTATCCTGTTTTCCACACGTAGGGGGCCGATATGGCGATTGGCGACGGGGGGGGCTTGGGAAATGCTCTCCCCGGTACTGTATTTGGTGCGCGCGCGGGGGGGGGGGGGGGGGCTTCAGAAAAACGGTGAAACACACTGTTTTTGGCCTTCATGCTTCACGCACAAACACAAACACAAACACGGGTATCCTGTTTTTCACATGTAGATGTAGGGGGCCGATATGGCGATTGGCGACGGGGGGGGCTTGGGAAATGGGAGCCCTCTCCCCGGTACTGTATTTGGTATTGTATTTGACTGTATTTGGACGAAGGCCAAAACAGACTGCATTTACCGTATTTGGAACCCCCCTCGTCGCTGTACTTCCCATCCAGGATCCTCTCCCTCTCCTCTGTGTGAATGACCTTTTTGTTTTGGGGAGCTGGATGACCGCCCAAGTAAGTACCACACACGTGGTGGTGCAAGCGCTCGCTGGCGGCTGGCGGAAAGTGTGGAGGACGTGGGCGCGATGGGCGAGAAAAGGCAGCGCGCGGAGAAGCGGGCGGCCAAACGAAGGCAGCGGATGCTTCGTCCATTGTATGCACTTTTCGCGTGCGGCACTGCGGTAGCCTGTGCCTATGGATACCGGCAGCTCTACCCATTGCAGCAACGGTGTCCTCCGCAAGAGGACCGCTTCTACGACCACTGCATGGAGGGACGGAAGCACTACCAGATCGAGATCGACTGGACCTGTCTCGGCAGGAAGCGTACCCAGATCATGCGCATGGCCCTTGGGCTGACAGAGGAGGCGGACGCGAGCAGCGGGCTGGGGAAAGTCCCTGCGTGGTTGACGGAAGAGAATGCGCAGACAGTGAGCAGTTCCCCCTGCATCAATCGGCTCCGTCTTGACACGGCTTGCCGTTATTGTGTACCCACTCCTAGACCTACAAATTCAACTGGCCTGAGCAAGACTGAGGTTGTTGATGGTGAGCAACCAGCACCGGCTAGCGAGGAAGCGGAAGCCAAAGAGCATGCACCCTAAGAGCTAAGAGCTTGAGCGAAGTCACTTATAGCGCTAGGATGCATGTGAGAGGTGTGCCTGTGTAGCCCTATGGAAGGACGCCAAGGGCATGCGCAGCATCTATACTACTCATGCCAAAATGGCTACCTTAGACTGCCACGTGCTCACTTGCAATGGCATTGCCATTGGCCATTGGCAACTATCACTTACGATATTAAATGTTTATTAAATGGTAAAAAGGTGCGGGACTTCTACCGTCCCCGTTCTGACACTTGTGACTTTTACTACCCCCCCCCCCTCTCCCCGCCAAAGGCGCGGGACTTCGTGACTACCCCTTCCCCCCCCCCTTTTGGGAGGGCACTCCGTGCGGCTTACATGCATTTCAGTCACATTCACATTGGACATTGGGGGGGGGGTCCTCCCCATTATTTCACTCATCTATCTATTTCTTTTGAAATCAACTCCGAAAACTTTCGTTAACGAACGCGCCCTCCATGCAAGCGCACGCCCTCTTCACACTGCCTCACGCATGCGGGTCCCACACACTATGCGCGCGTCGGCCGCTTGCCAGTCACGTTGCATTGCTCGCCCACATCCCACATGCCCAGCAGCCAGCAGTTTTTTCGCAACCTTAGGTAGGGCGGTCAAACAGGGCTTTTTAAGTACTAATATGGGGGGGGGGGGGGACATTTTTGGACCATTTTCCAAAGTCCACAACAAAACTCCCAGGGGGGCCACCTGCCGCCACGAAAATCTTCGCCAGAAAATGGTGCGATTCTCCTCCCCCCTCGCCCCTCCCTTGCACACGCTCTGGGGCTCTACCGGTAAAGAACCGCGGCGCCCGCCGCGGGAGTGATAGACGTATTTTGAAACGGAGTATTCATCACACCGGATTCCTTATTGATCCATCCCACTCGTCGGCCGCCCGAGATTGATCGCCTGCCTGCTGAAGGCAAGACGTCATAACCCACTGGAGCTCGACTCGGTCGTTGCACAGTCGAGTGGTGTTGCGCACTCCCTCGTTCGGCCAGAGGGGTTGTGTCGTTCCGGCGTCATGCGCACCGAGCGACCGCTCGACGAGCTCAACCCACTGGAGGTCGACTCGGTCGTTGCACAGTCGAGTGGCGAGTGGTGTTGCGCACTCGGGTTGTGTCGTTCGGAGGCGGCGGTGCCGCCGGCGTCATGCGCAGCGCGCGACCGCTCGACGAGCTCAACCCACTGCAGCTCGACTCGGTTGTTGCACAGTCGAGTGGTGTTGCGCATTCCCTCGTTCGGCCAGAGGGGTTGTGTCGTTCGGAGGCAGCGGTGCCGGCGGCGTCATGGTGTTGCGCGTTCCCTCGTTCGGCTAGAGGGGTTGTGTCATTCGGAGGCAGCGGTGCCGGCGGCGTCATGCGCAGCGCGCAGCCGCTCGACGACCTCAACCCACTGGAGCTCGACTCGGTTGTTGCACAGCCGAATGGTGTTGCGTACTCCCTCGTTCGGTCAGAGGGGTTGTGTCGTTCGGAGGGGGCACCGGACCATATCTAAGCCCTTCACCCCAATCCCAATCCCCCTAGATGAGAACCATGATCACACTAAAAAAACCCAACACAAACAAAACAATAAAAAACCGGTAGCGCGATGGCGCAGGAGGGAGGAGAGAGGAGAGAGGAGAGAAGCAAACCAGACCACCGAGGACCGGGGATCGGAACACACGAACACGCACCGCCTGCCAATCGAACCCCCGTACACCGAGCCCCTACGTGGTGAACGAGGGGACGAGCCGCAAGGCAGGTGGAAGAAGCGGGAAGAGACGCGGGCGTGGCTGCGGAAAGGTTGTGCAGGGCCGCGCGTGTGGTGAGGATATTAAGAAATTTTTCACCCCAATCCCCCTAGTAGTGCCCCCTAGTAGTGCACGGGGGAAGCCGCCTGATGACGGGTGGAGAAGGGTCGGGAGAGTGTGGGTGTAGAAAGTTTGCTGCGTGAAAGAAGTAAGAAGTGGGTCCTTAGCCGCGTGTGCGGTGTTAATATTATCCAGTTTTTTTTGCTTGCTATGGACCTATATGCTAAAAGGATCGCACTAGACGAAGCTGCACGCGCACCACAGTTTCATGGGTGATGCAGATGCAACAAATTCGTGCACAACCAAAACCATTTTACCTTCCGGCCCGGACCTGAAATACTCATTTTAAACAACACGGCCAGAAGAAAGCAAGATTCGCGGCCGGGAGGCACGCTCAAGTAGGCTGGGGATGGGGGGTGGGGATGGGGAAAGCACGCGCAAGGGAATGAGAACTCCGAGCTTTGCACAGCATCAGTTGGTGACCGAGTGCCCAATTCTGAATGGAAGGGGGCTGTCCATCACCGAAGGTTAGGAGGTACAATCATACGATTGGAGCAAGCGCCGGACGAGGCCACGTTTCAGTGCTTACTTCGGCGCACGGTCAGTCCAACCACGTCCAAGAGGCGGCCGGCTGGAGCTCCACCTCGTCATCCAAAACAGCACCTTTGCCAAGTGCGCCCTGTGACCAGGGTGCCGCGCCGCGCCGAATTGGTCTTTGAAGGCGCCATCAAATGAGTGGGCCCGCGCGGGAGCTCGCTTGCGAGGAAAGTGCGCGTCATTTGCGCGACTGCCCGCCGTCGAGAGGAGGGCCCAAGCAAGAGGTTTCGGCCGCGATAAGTGCTCAGCGCAGCAAGCGGAAGGACAACGCTACCGCAGTCACGGTCACGAGAAGCACGGAGGCAGTGATTCTGGAGATAGGGCTGCTTCGCAGCGCCCGCAACGTGTCCTCCTTGAGCAAACGGCCGGGCACGCGGGGCGCGAAGGGCGGCTCGCCAGCAGCGCGCGCACGCAGCCACTCGACGGTGCGCTCGCCCTCTACGCGGAGGCGTTGTATCTTGGCCGAGTCCACACTGGACATATTGCTAGTCGTCGCTAGCGGCTGCGGCTGCGGCGGCACCGGAGGCGGCGGTTGTGGTGCAGGCGGCGCGATCGCAGAGGCGGCCATCGGCGCGGGTGGAAGCCCAGTGACTGCCGGGTCCAGCTCGTCCTCATCGGCCCAGGCGAACCCGTCGGGGGCAAGGGGCTCGACCTTGGGCATGAGCCTGGGCGAGGCGCATCGCCCTCCCACTGCCCGGCTGAGGGGAGCGTGCAGCAGCGTGGTCACGAGAAGCAGCGTAGCGAGCATCGAGACGGTGAAGGCCGAGCGGGAGAGTAGAGCGAGCAAGCGAGAGGGAGAGCGAAAACAAGGGGCCCAAGAAGGCGGAAGGGGAGAGACGGCGGATTCTCGCGAAAGTAAGACGGGAAAAACCATCTCGGAGACGTTAGAGCACGCGCGTAGTAGCAGAGCATGAGCGGGAGAGAGGACTCCTCTTGAGTAGAAGAGAGAAAGTGCGCAGAAGAGATCGAGCGGAAATGGGCCCGGAGGGAATCTCTGGTTTCTAACATGTACAAAGGCATAGAATACTACTGGAAATAAAAATCAAGGTGTGCTGGACGACTTGGCAGGACAACTCTTTACGCTTTCAGGCTCGGGTGTAGCGAAACTACAGAGAACGCCGAATGTACAGGGTTTCTTTAACGAGCATTTACTAACTTAAAACAAGGTCCCCAGTCTTCAAAAATAGCACGTTCATAAGCATAAGTCCGTTTTCTTCATTTTCTTTCGGCCAGCTGGTTCCGTCCTACGTCCTACAATGTAGGACCTCAGGACCCTGTCCTTGTCAGAGCAAGGCTCATCTCACTCTTGGAGATTGCCTGCGAGGGCGCGCCGGCAGCTAGCGCGGAACGCGGTTCTTGTGGGGAGCTCATGGAGCTTTCCTCGGGGGTGACTACGGGCATGGTGATCGACGCACGACGCACGACGCACGCACGGAGCACGGAGGGCGCGGAAGTGTGGAAGGAGGCTTGTGGGAGGTGGTGGCAGGCGACTGGGGGTGGCTCAGGCGCGTGCTTGACTTGTATTGACTCGTTGACTCGGGGTATAGACTCGGGAACTCGGGGGGACTCGCTTGGGAACACGGTGGGACTCGACGAAGTTGCTACAACATCACTCACGAAAAACCCAAACAAAACCCAAAGTCCTTGGGCTCAGAAGGCTAACGTAAACACTCCGGAATCATACGATAAACAAACCCTCCCCGTGCGGCGAAGGCTGAGGTCGCGATCGCTCGTCATGCGCGAAGAAATACGGAAAGAGAGCGCAAAACTACGCAAACGGTTCGAACTATCGTTAAAGTGAAACTCGTCCGCTGAAGCCAACGCGGAGGGTCGAGGAGAGGTCCAAACTCGCGCGGGGGGAAGAAGGCGATGTGCAGAGAGACCTTCTAGACAAGCGACGAGCAAGGGGCGACGAAACAAGACGCGAGACGCGAGGCGCGTGCCATTCGTTCTTCCTTTCTTTCACCGAAAACGCGGCGAAACTAATGTTAAACGTTGGTGCCCCCTCCGCGAGAATCGCGAAGAAGAACGGACGAGATGGAGGCAATCATCGAAGGAATCGTGAGAGGAATCGAAGCGAAAGGGGGGGAACAGTGCGCGCGGGGGGGGGAACGAACGACGGCCGGAGGTTAGCCATGGCCGACTCACGGCCATCCACGACGCAAGCTGGCTGGAGGGGCGGCAGCCCTTTGGTCAGGTACAACCCGGTGGCTTTCTGGTGTCCAGGGCCGTGCTCCCAGGGTTGGACGAATTGGGTCGGGGTCAACCCCCCGACTAAACGGCGAGCTTCCGCATGCATCCGAGGGTTCTCAACCGCTACAAACGGAGCAGTGGCGGAGGCCATTGACTTGAAGACGCGGGCGGCCGACTCAAGAGCGGCACGACGTCCGGGTTCTTGGGAGAGCCATTGACTGCTGACGGCGGCGAGGTACGTGCAGGGCGGGTGGGCGATGACTAGGTCCCAACCTAGGTTTTGGACATGAAGCGCGTCGCCTTGGAAGTGGGGCACGTAATCGATCTCGGAAGGATACAAATCGCACGTAGCTACATCAGCACCGGCGAGTAGGAACATGGAGGAGACGACGCAGCTCGTCTCGCCAACGACGAGAACGCGTGGTGCGTGACAGCCAGACGTCAGCCCAACAAGCTGCAAATCGAGTCTTTACTCCCGTCCACGTCGCCGCAGGAAAATGAATTCACCCCGCTCATGGATGTTGCGCGTGAGGACGACGATTTTGAGGTCAAGCGCCTCCTAGATGAGGGCGATGACCCCAACCAAGTGCACCCAGAGCATGGCATAACGGCTTTGATGTGCGCATGTGAATGTGCTTCGATCAACGCCATTGATATAATTCTTCAACATTCGTCCGTGAACATCGACATGCGCGACCCAGATGGGTACACGGCCATCATGCATCATGCACGCCTGCACGATGGGATATATATGAAGGAAAAACCAGCGGCGTCGAGTGGGAGCTCTTTGAAGACGTCGTGGAACGCATGCGCAAGGTGGCAAGTGCAAACGCTTATGCGCTTGAGCTCCTTGACTTCATCAAGACGAATGTGCTACCAATCGAAGGCGATCCATTCGCCGCGAGTGCGGTAAGAATATTAAAAGGTTTTTTTTTACCAATCGAAGGCGATAGCATCAAGGCCAAAGTTGCCAATGCTCCAAGGCTAGGGCTGGGTTAAGCCCATTAACAAGTTAATACCATTAATACCCAGTAATGGGCAACATCTGACCTGTTAACACCCGGCCCAAAACTAAACCTGTTAATGTGCTGAGTTTGGGCCCTCTGAGAAACTCAAAATTGCCCATTATTGTACCATTAATGGGCACTTGTGGGAGGGGCTCCGAGCACCAGCAGTTGACCTCGCGTTGGGCGCTGAATGGACGGCATAGGAGCGTTCAGAGCGGCCGCGCTCCGCGCGCACCACCAACTTATCGAACGAAATGTAGATAGTAACTATAGATGGTACATAGGTAGCATTCATCCTCTTACTTACGAGCCCTACACACTACACTATGCATGAGAGCCACACACCAAGACACCACACACGCCGTGTGCCGTGTCGATATCACTCGGTGTTCTGACTAGCAAACAAAGACGCCTCTAGAGTCCTTCGCAGATTTTTGTAGATCACCGTGCATTTTCCCTGCGGCCGAGAACACACGTTCCACCCCTGCGGTCAACGCCGGCGAAGCTAGGAATTGCTTGGCCATTTAGGCGCCTTGCGCTTCGATGGCGGTCCGCGCTTACCCATGAGCGCGTCGGCGTCGGGGGGGGGGGGAGGCGCAGGGCGCAGGGGGGGGGGGGGGGACAGCTCCCGGCGTCAGGGGGCGGTGGGAGGGGGGAGGGGAGGGGGGAAGAGAATCCCCCGAACATGTATTCCAACGTTGGGGTAACAGCTTGTAATGGGTTTAACCTGTTAATGGCCACTAACAGGGTATTAACACCCCTAAAACAACTTGTTAACACCCAGAAAAAAACTCAACCTGTTAATGTGCTGACCTTGAAAAACTACTAATGGGTTTCCAAAAAACTTGCCTGTTAATGGTCAGCCCTAGCCTTGCAATGCTCCTTCTCACGTGGTCAATCAGTTTCACTGTCTACGGCACATGATGATCTTGGCTTGAACGCTCTGCTGACCAAATGCGCTTGTCGATGTCGATCGATAGTATGCGTATTAATTATTGAATCACGTAAGCTAATCCGCTCTTAGACTCTAGTAAATTTGGCGACAAAATCTAACAACTCCGGAGTATCGTGTATTTTACTTTCTCCTTTCTTTACCCACCATGGTCTTTCTATGTCGAGAAGCAAAACAACCCTATTCTCGTCAGTATCGTTCACGCCAATGTGTTCTTTGCTGTCATCGAACACAATCCACTCTCCCTTTGTTATCTGGCGAAATTCATCCTCGGCTGCAACCCCACTTCTACCTTTCGTGTCAGGATCTGGAACAACAACGCCCATATGACAACGAAGAGCTTCATTGGCTAATCCGCTCCATCCACGATGTTTGTTTAGTTCAGTTCTAGGACCGAGTTTGCTAAAGATCGCAGTTCGAAGTCCTGGAATGGTTCTGATTAATTCAATTGTCTTTGGTCTTTGGAAATGTTGTCGAGTACTCGGCGTTCCAAACTCCAAAGCCATAGAGTGGAACTAACTACCTTCCAATCATGACCCTTTTCTTTTGTGTAAAGATATTCTTCTGGCCAATCGTAAATATTGTACTTACTGCCAAGAAACTCTCTTTCAATGAATTCAAAGTTGTGAGCGAGCATCTGAAGATGCGGAAAGACTTTGTAGGGGTTCGGGTAAAACCTCTGACGACATCCAAAGTAATGCTTCACGCAGTGCTTCCCGCCTAGAAATAGCGTAGATAATATCACGATGATAAACACAAGGATGACTTCTTTATTGTTTGGACCCATATGCCTTTGCATCTAGGGACACATTTTTGGGGGTGGTGAAGGTTAGAATTGTATAAGGTGTAGAAAAAGGCAATGTGGGGGGCTAAAAAAAAGGGAACCTCAAGTTGCATCCTCTAATATATTTTAGGCGCCAACTACAAGTTTCTTGTGTTTAGGTAGTTTAAGATCCATTTGGCCTGGAGTGCCTTCACATGGGATGGCCAGTGTAGGAGCCCTAGCCCCAGTGTCCTAGTTGCACTTTTTTCGTGCGATATGGCGTAGTGACACTACGTAGTGTGGATGTTTTATCCATTTGTCATTTGTTTTGCCTATTAGTGTGCGGGTAGTATTTGTTATAGATGTGCGATATGCCTGAGCTTCGCCGTGTGGCCGCACGGCAAAAGACCTGGAGAATGAAGCCTAGAAATCAGAAATCTCGCATCATCTAGGATTAATGCGACATGCTCGTGGGCAGGGTGAACTGAGGGGAGGGGGAAGGCCCACTTCACTGCGCATCCTGCACGCTGCCTTTTCGGGCAGAGCCAAAGTCAACACGCCGAGGTGCCAGTCTTTACAACGTGGGGGAAGGGGGGGGGGATGACAACAGTGAAGGCGCGATAAAGGCACCGAGAGACAAGAGACAAGAGGCTAAGAAGCACTTGACATGGATTCACATCTCCAGGGCCATCCTACAACATATCACAAGCAGACATGCGTGCATGTGCACGCTCCCGACGACATGATTGATGACTTAGACGCACAGCCAGCGTAGGGTATTCGAGGCGTCGCACTGCAAGGCCCTACATCGTCACAAGACGTCGCAAGAAATTGTTTGTTGTGCAAACGAGATGCGTGCCACGCTCGATGGCAGCTCGAGCTTGCACGCCTAGCGAGTCTTCCACCAAGCACCGGGAAGCAGGGCGAGCTTCTCGAGCTTCGTGGTGTACGCGCGCTTCTCGAAGTTGTCGTAATTGTTGAGCTCAATTTTGTCGAGAATCGAGGAGTACATGTCAAGCGATGCACGGACGGGTAGCCTTGCTTCAGGTGCAAGCATCGCAACGCCTGTCTCTGCACGTTGGTACCACTCGCGTGCGCGAGCGATTTGGAACTTGAGCATTTGCACGTAGTTCTCGCTCTTCACCCCCTTAATGAGAGCCTGTTCCGTCACGCCGAAACGGCGGAGGTCCTCCTGCGGGATGTAAATGCGTTGCCGGTGGCGGTCCTCGCCCACATCACGCAAGATGTTTGTGAGTTGAAGAGCGACACCAAGGGCGAGGGCAGGCTCGAGAGCGTCCTCCTCTGTGTACCCGTCGGCCGTACCCATGATGGGCATGGTCATCAGGCCCACGGTGCCTGCAACACGATAGCAGTAGACGTACAGCTCTTCGAACGTCTCGAACCGATTTTGGTCGAGGTCCATCACCATGCCCTTGATCATGTCTTCGAACCTGCAGGCAAGAGAGGGCGCCGTGAGCGGTGGCCGCAGGTGGCAGGGATCGGGGATCGCAAGGGCTAAAGACGTGGGGGGGGGGGGGGGGGGGGGGGGGGGGAGTTCAGTTATGCCACTGAGTGTTTGCGCTCGATCGGGACGAGGGAGGTGTGGTGGGACACAGCTCATGAGAGGACTATTGAGTCCTAATGCATGCATGGCAACTCACGGAGTGATGGAGAGCGCTGGATAGTTCTTGACCGTGTCAGCAAGAGCTAGATCGATCATATCATAGGGCCTACCCGCCCAGATGGCGCTGAGGCGCTGCTGCCACTGCTGCAATTCAGTTCGCAGGGATGTGCGGTCGGCCCGTGGCTTGTCCACAATGTCATCGGTGCGCCTGCACCATGCATAGACAGCCCACACCGCACGCGCTTTCTCCGGTGGGAAGAGGCGCGTCCCCATGAAGAAGGTCTTGGAATAATGCGAGGTAATTTCCTTGCACATATCATACGACCTGCTCAGGAGTTCCTCCCTCCGCGCGAGCGCGGCGGGCGAAAGCTGCTTCTCATCAAGCGCAAACTGCTCACCGACCGTCAGCGCCTCTGCGTCAGACACAGTGCCCGGAGTAATCTTGAGTGGCGCACCCTTCGCGGGCGTGGTGGCGCCGCTCTCGCCGGTGGTAATAGTCTGAACCATCCGAATCCCAGCCCCGGCGTTGCCGTTACCCCCCGGCTGAGTAGCCATCAGGGGCGTCTGCAGCCGTACTCCGCGTGCGGCCAGCGGCGCTCGGCCGGCTGCCCATCCAGCTCTGACTCCACCGAGGAGCGCGAGCGTTAGTAGGCTGGCTGCACGATGCCTGAGCATGCCCTCTCGATGCCTCGGTGGAGCACGCGCACCGACCCTCGCGCTGCTGGCGCTGCTAGTCTCTAGGCGCGCCCCCCCCCCCGCCGACGGCGCCGGCTGCCTCTCCCCTCTCCCTTCCTCCGCCTTCTCGGCTAAGCGCTGCGCTCCTCGTCCTCCCGTTTCAATCTTCCCTAAACAGCCCCGAGCTTTCTCTCTCCAGAGCCTTCCCCCGCCGTCCCGCCAGCTCGGCTCGAGCTGCTGCTGCTGCCCCGCCAGCCTCCCCCCCCCCCCCCGGGGCTGCGGAGCCAGCCAATTCTCCCCTTCCCCCGCCGCCTCCCCCCCCCCCTCCCCCCACTTCTCCCCGCCACGCAAACCTTCCACCCCCCCCCCCCCCCCCCCCCCTTACCTCTCACGCTCAGGGCCTCGCAGGGGGAAGAGAGACACCTGGATCTCGCACGCCGTGGTGGGGGTGGGTGGGGTGGGGGTGGGGGGTGGGGGGGTGGGGGGGGGGGGCGCCTGCTTCCGGTTTTGTGTGGCGTCCGACAAAAAAAAAGAGAACGGGGCCCTCGCCGTAGAGAGAGATGCCCCTGGTTCACCTTTTTACCACTAGACGATTTTTACAAGGTTCTCGTAAGACTTGAGGAGCGGGGTTGGAACAGCCTCCTTCAAACCTCTCACAACCGCTCTGCAAAAACAGATTTCCGCTGGAACTCGGTGGAAAGAGCGATCTCGCTGCTGCTAGGATGCCCTCTCTCCCCTACACCGCGCAGGAGTTGGAGTTGGAGGACTCCCTTCTCGCCCTAGCGCCTGGCGGCTGGCACACATGTGGATCCTAGCATCCTATAGCTAGTAGTTGGGAAACAAGTCGCGTTCCGTCAAAAGAGGGCCAGGTGATATTTTTTTTTGCTTCGAATGTCATGAGTTATGTTAGTATGGATATGGAGTTGGAGGCGCGAGGCGCGTGCGCATAGCGCATAGCAACTTTTTTCCTACGCAGTACCCCACTTTTCGCTTTTCGGAACACGCCTAACTAACAACTAACACCTGCGGCTAATCTTCATCTTCTTCGTCTTTTTCTCATTCTCCTCGTTCTCGATCCTGTTGCCTGTTGTCAATGTCAATGTCGTTCTGCAGGCAGGCGACCAGGTCGCTTGGCTGATCCTGGGTGTGGGTGACGAGGTCCGTGATGCGTGATGCGTGAGAGGATGGCCTTCTGGTCCTGCATCTAGAGTCCAGAGTTTGCCATCTGCTCGGCGCACTTGCACCATGGGACTCGTTTCATCGTACGCGACCGCTGCTGTGATGTATTCTATGCAGAGGTACGCGACGGCCGCCTCGTCTCCAATGTATTTGGTCTTGGGGATCTTCTCGTACTCGTTAGAGTAGTGAGTAGTCGCGTAGTCGCAGACGAGCATGAGTTTTGCATTGCACCAACGGCCAACGGCTCATGTATGGCTCGATGAGTGCCCACATCGACGGGTAGCCTACCGGGTAGCGTTCCTTGGCCAAATCCACCTGGAAGTCTCCACATCCAGTGACGAGCAGCGAGCTCAAGCCACTGGAGCTCGACTCGGTCGTTGCACGGTCGAGATGTGTTGCGCAACCTCTCCTTCGGCACCCCGCCGAGAACCGAGACAACGAGACCCATACAAGTAGCAAGTAGACAAGTAGGTGGTATAAAAATAGTCGAACGCGAACTCAACTCAAACTTTTTGATCGTTTGAACATAGTCAACTACCTACTACTCCCTTGAGCCCCAAGCCCCAAGGTCCAAGGTGACCACTCTCAATCAAAACCCCTGAAAATTTCCTCGCGCCGCGTCAACGCGCAACGCGCAACGCGGCGCTCAACGCTCAACCAAGCGAATCCACGAAATGCACCCCACGGCCGCGCCGCGAACACACCTAACTCACGGCGCGCAACAATGAACACCCGTCAACCACGTACTCACCCCCCTAAAAAAGTGAACGCGCGCATTATTTTTACCACCTACTTGTAGCCAATAGCCGATAGCCGAGCCGTGCTCGCGGAGCAGGAAAATCGATGAAAATACTGAAAGGGGGGCTCTCGCTAGCGCTACCCCCTCCCTCGCTCGGTCTTTTTCTCCTCCGTCTTTCTCTCTCTCTCTCTCTCCCTCTCGCGGTCTCTCCTCTCTCTCTCTCTTCCTCTCCCTCTCTTCCCCTCCCCCTCTTCCCCCCCACTTCTCCACACCTCCACACACTTCTCTCCATTTGTCCCCACCTTCATCCACCTCTTTTCACCTCTCTCCACCTCACTGTCACCCTCTCACCCATCTCTCTCTCCTGCGTGCGTACCCCCCAGCTAAGCGCTGCTCGCACGTGTCGCACGACTGGGTCTTCGCTTGCTTCCCTTCCCATCCTCCTGCCTACCCTTCCTGTTCTTGTTCATTTCCCTCTCCCTTTTCATCTCCCTGTGCCTCGATGCTGCCGTCGACGGCGCGGCTGCGGAGAGAGCGGCGCCGGAGTGCACTGCCGGTTCTGCTCGCGCTGCTTCTTGCGCTTTCTATCTGCTACATGATTATCTTCATCCACCGCGTCCGCCGCCATTCGGTCGCCGCCGACTCGCACGCACAAGCCGTCTCAATTGCGGCCGATGCATCTGCTGAATTGTCACGCCAAATTGAGGGCTTCGAGAAACAACATGCTGAATGGGCCCAACATGCCGCTGCGCGCACAGCGGCCGCAGGGAGCGGATATCGCTCGATGCGTGCCAAGCGCCGAGGGAGCCGGCGGGCGAGCGCAACGGCTGAAGATTCGGGCGCCAACGTGACAAGCGCAATTGACGTGTCTTCTGACAGCGCACTTCCGGGATCGGAGGGATGCAGCAGCGATCCTGGGAAGGGGTGCATGCCCTCGCCAGCCGTCATCATCATGTCACATGACCGTGCCGATATGCTCAAACGATCTCTCGGGCAGCTGTGTGACATGCGCATGCACCGTGAGTTCGTGTTCTATGTTTCGGAGGACTCCGGACGTCCCGAGCTGAATGATGTCGCGAAGAGCGCGGGCTGTATGACGGAGATGCTGCATTTTACACAGCCCGCTGGCGCTCGCTTCAAGGGCGGATTTGCTGGAAGCGGCTATGCCAAGATTTTGCGACACTTCCAGTTTGCTCTCGGCGCCGTGCTTGGTGCACCACCATCTGGGCGCGGCCATACGCATGCAGTGGTATTTGAGGATGACTTGTTGCTTTCTCCAGATACTCTGCTTTACTTTTGGTCAACGGCCTGGCTGCTCGAGCACGACCCTTCACTATGGTGTGTATCTGCATGGAATGATCAGGGCTACCCTCATGTGGCAATCGATCCGTCAGCCCTGGGCCGAACGGACTATTTCCCGGGATTGGGCTGGATGATCACGGGCAAGCTGTGGCGAGAAGAGCTAGCCCCAAAGTGGCCGAGAACGGCGACCACGGGGTGGGATCATTGGATGCGGCTGTCTTCTACCTCGCAGGGTCGCGAGTGTATTCGGCCTGAGGTCCCGCGCACCCGCCATGCATCCACGCGCGGCACAAACGTCAAGGACAACCGACCGTTTGAGGCGTTTGCATTCGAGAGAATAGGGGTGCACACATTTGGCGATCTGCACGGGCTTCTGAGGCCGATGTTCGACGCATCGATGGCCAAGCTCTTTGCGTGGCCTACTGTTGTACATGAGTGGCCCGGGCCTGTTAGGCTTTCAAGAGGGGGCTCAGCAACCACTTGGCTGTCGGGGTTGTCGGAGGGCGAGACCCTTACCCTCACCTACACGCGTGAGAGATACCGCGAGATGGCTACAGCCCTTGGCTTGTGGAAAGAATCTCCACGGGGCACGCACAACGGCACGATTGTGCTTCACACGCCAGCAGGCGCGACGGTCATCCTTGCGGATCGGCGCAAGTGCCCGTGGTTGGGCGCTGAGCATACCATGCTGCCAATGCCAGGATTTGTGGAGATTGCTGCACAGCCAGGAGTCTCCTGTGCGACGACGTGCGCTAGTAAAGTGGATTCACAGGGCACGACCATGAAGTGTGACCCAGCACAGCTCGAATTCAGTCACAACTGCGAGGCCCTCGCGCGATTTTTTGCATGCGAGGCGGGTTGTGGGCATCAGGTGAGCGTGCCAACAGATGCCGCTCCGCAAGACTTGTGAGATCGCTTTTGTTCTGGGCCAGGAAAGTGTGCTCCCACAATGCCCGAAGGTGCTTGTGTGGACACATACATCACACAGATTACAGACAACATCCAATCTCTGAACCCCGAAGTTACCCTTCGGCCTACCCGCTTTGCAAGCATTTTGACAGCCACCTCACCGGTGCAGCTCGTCGCTTTGCCCTTGCTCGGTTTGGCTCTTCCACCTGCAGAGCTGGCACGGCTCTCGCGCTGCCTTGACACTCCGCTTCCCTTTTTGGTTGCCCTACACTTAGGTTGGTACCGAACTTCCTGCATACGTGCATGACTCGTCACTCGACACATACCAGCAATGCCTGATCTCCGATATTGCCCTGTCATCGTGCTCCGCCGCGTATGCCAAGACGTCGCGCTTGTGCAGATGCGTACCCACGTAAGTGTATGCGTGAGCGGCTGAGGCTTGTCCATCATCGTAGATTTTCTTAAAAGATTACCCCTCCGGCACCCTGTTGTTGAGAAGCGGGAGCGTCTAGCGACCTGCTGAGAAGGAAAGGGCGATCATCTAGTGACCCAAGTACACGTCAGGACACTGCAGCCCACCACCTAGGCGTCGAAGCAGCAGTGCACGCACGGTCACCAATGGCCAGTCGCTTTACCCGTTCGGGATGCGTACTCGCATCCGCTCTCTCCCCCAAGCAACAATAGGCCACGGGCCGGCAGCACTGCGCTGCGTGCGGCGCGGCCGCCCGCACTAGCTGACGCGCGCCGCGCGCCCGCATGGCGCCTGAACGCCTGCATGCGCGTTCGCACTGCACGCGCAATTGCTGCATTGGGCTCATTGCGCACCGCACGGCGCACGGGAAAACTATTGTAATAGTTTTAGCGATGGAGCACGCGCCGACGGCTCCCACCTCCCAGTCCACCGCAGTCACGACGCCCTGCACGGGACCACCCGAAGCCGCCGGAGCCAAAGCGCGCGCAGGCCGCCGCCCCCGCCGCCGACGACGTCGACATGCTGCCACCACCTCCTCCCGGCCAAACCACACAGAGGGAGGGAACAGGCAAAGTCCTGTTCCCCTCAAACCAACAGAGCCAGGCATAGGCTCTGCCGCCCACAACCTCCACCTCCACCTCGCCCCCCATACAAGGACTCCCCATGGCCATGGGGGTGGCAGCAGGTTCCCCTCAGACCAACAGAGCCAAGCATAGGCTCTGCCGCCCACAACCTCCGCCTCGCCCCCCATCCCCCCATACAAGGACTCCCCATGGCCATGGGGTGTAGCAGCTCTGCTGCCACCCCCATGGAGGCGACGTCCTACCATCAGTGCACCCCTAGTGCCTAGTGGGCGGGCACTTCACACAACAATCAATCATTGGGGCCTTTGCGGCTTCCAACAACAACACAGCACACAGCCAAGACAAGAAGCGTTCATTTGTGCCTTATCTTTATGCCTGCAACTGATGAATACTATCATGTACTACTACTACCCAGTACCAGTACTCAGTGAGTGCAAGAGAGGTGGATACAATACCTTCGGTGCGACCTAAATAAAGACGACATCATACATCATCACTCAACTCAAGAAGACATTGCAAGAGATAAGGGACCCTGCGGTCAACACAAAGTATGACTTTATCATACGTGAGAATGAGAGAATGACACACTCAATCAAGTCTGTAGAGGAGAAGTTGCAAGCTGCAAGCTTTCATCTTTCATGTAGTCATGTAGTATAACTAAAAGCTGCATGACGTACAGTAAACTCGTGGATGAGCTCTTAAAAACCTGCACAACATCTACTATGAATACGAAGACGTCATCGACGCTCCTATACACGAAAGGGCTGGGGGCTGGGGGCTCTTGATAGGGGGGTCCAGTCTTCCTCTGTTCTTTTTTTTTACTGTTTGCTTCTTTTACTGTTATTTCTTTTTGCCTCTGAGACATCGCGAATGCGACAGCCTTTCATTCTCAACGGGACGACTGCAAAGGTTCGCCCCCCCCCCCCCCCCCCGTGCTTTTCCCTGGTATGTCTTCAATGTATATGCTACATTGGCGGCTAACTGGGTTTTCACCGCGATGAGCTTGTGGGGAGTGGGGAGTTCTAACGGGAGCCGGGGGCCTGCGAGGGCGAGGGGGGAAATATAATCAGGTGCACAGTTTTGTGCGCCTTGGGTTATAACGCGGTCATGTGTGTCGCGGCTTGGCGTGTTGGTGCATGGCTAGTGGCAGTAGCGGCACTAATATTCAATTGTTTTATTCGCTCGGGATTAGGCCGCGCGAATACAATCTTCAAATCCAAGCACAAGCACGAAAACACCAACAGGAGAACGGTGAGCCTGCAACAGCGGGTATACGAGCGCCCCTCCTGAGAATCTCGCTCTCGCAGACCTACGCAGCCTACCCCGAGTTGAATAGACGGAATTTAGTCCGATGAGCGGCTGACTCCAAAGCAAAGGATTAACCTGTGTATGAACAAAGTGCTTGTCGCGACGAACTCTTCGCCCCTGCCCCCCTCCCAAATTCAGCGCAGCATGTGCTAGTCTGCCTACATCAGATAGCCCGCCTGCTGCTCGAGTAGCAGCTTGGCAGACGCCTTGGCATCATAGAACAGCGAATCGATCTCCTCGATGTCTTCTTTGGTAATCGATTCGCGGCCGGAAGTGGTGACGAGGACCTTGGCAGGAGTAAGCAACTGCACAGCATACCGAAGAGTGGATCGCACTCCAATTTCGCCCAGGTAGGCGAAAGCCTCTTCCTCAACTGTCAATCCCTCAATCTGCGATCGAATGGCCAGAATCTGCACAATTTCTTGGAGTGCGTATGGCATGGTACGGATGATCATGAGGCGGTCGAGGAGATCAACCGGGATTCCATGTGGCGCCACAACCTCGGTGCCACGGACGGTACACATGCCGCGGTTGGTGGCAAAAATTACGATAGGCGCCAGGGTCGACTCAAGCGCACGATTCAAGTATGTGAAGCATTCGATGTCGAGCATGTGAACCTAATAGATGATGCGAAGGTGGAGTTGGAGGGTGGATGAGTCCTTGAGAGCATCGGAACTCGCCTTAAACAGTGAAGCGCGCGCATAAGAGCAGGCGGTGGTAATGCGTCAGACTGGCGAGAGAGGGTAATCCGCAACGACGCAAGCGCCCGTCAGAATTTGATGGTACCGTTTTCTCTGATCCTCATCCGCATTGCAGCTAAGCGCTGGCGCAGACCGTGAGCTAGGCCCTGCACACCTCATCAATGAAGAGGACGCCAGGCACAAGCTCAGCAATCCCCTGATCAATGTACTTGTTCACGACTTTGTTAATCTCAGAGCGCAGCTTCTCTGTAATTTCAGTCTTCTTCGGCTTCATCATCTGTCCCATCATGCTTACGAGATCTTGGCCGCCTTGCGGCTTGGCGTTCGCGAGGTCGAGGTCATGCAATGTCACATCCTGGACAACCTCCTTTTTCTTGTGGACATCGCCCTTGGGAAGTGGCACATACTCTTCAGCCTCCAGGTCAAATTCAGTTGCGTACGCGTCTGAGCGCCCGACACGCTTCACCGCGCCCGAATTAGCCTCAATGTAGATCACGTCACCAGGTGTGATCTTCTCCTTCTGGATGGCCTCATAGATGGAGGGGTCGAGCTTGAGCTGCTTTGTCCCCTTCGTAGTCTTCAGCCCTATGATGAGATGTGACACCGTCTTCCCGTACCCACCCAGCGGGTTCTCCATCTCCTCGGGCGTCAGCTCCGTAACCTAAGTTCGGCCGTAGGCAGAAAAGTCAGGGCCGTGCTGCCAGGTGAGAGGGCAAGCTGATGGATACTTGAGAGAGGTGAGAGGGTAGCGCACCTCGCCCTCATACACCTCTTTTGTCTCCTTGATTCTAAGCCCTATGGCGCGGCGAAAGTTCTCCATCAGTACCTCCGTCTTCTTCACCTCGGAAGAAAAGACCTCAGAGCCGACCATCGGGCAGAAGGGCACCTTGGGCCCAAGCTCATGGGCGAGGGCGAGAGCAAGCGCAGTCTTGCCCGTCCCTGGTGCGCCAGCGAGGAGCAAGGCTCGTCCAGCCATCTTCTTGGAGCGGATGAGCTCGACGACAACACCGCATGCTTCACGCGCCTTTTCTTGTCCAACAAGCCCCGCGGCAACTTCAGCCGCCGAGCCGTCCTCGTTGAGACCGAGGCCCTTGATGTGGGAGTGCGTTGCGACGCGCTGGGCGCGCGTGGTCGATTTGACCTCCTCAATCTTCATGAGAGCGCGGTTCAGTCTGAGGCGCAAGTCGGGGGAGCTCACGTGAGTTCAGCGAATCAAGCTAGAGACGCGCCGCGCCGCGCGAATGAGGGGCGAGGACAGAGGAGAGTGAAGGGGGAGCGGTTGGGGGGGGGGGGGGGGGCGAGGGCGCACTCGGCGCCGAGAGACGCGCCGCTAGAGACGAGCGGGGGGGGATGAGAGCGGGCGGGGCGGGGGGGAGGGGGGGGGGGGGGGGGGGAGGGGGGGAGGGTCGGGGCCGTTGAGGGGAGCAAGGCGGCAGGCTTTTGCTGGTAGCTGAGATACATACTCTAGTAGAGTACCCTACTCTAGAGACTCTAGATAGAGGGGCTAGATGTCATCTTACTACGACGTAGTAGATGTAAAAAAACTCAAGCAAATTCCTGATACATATGCTACATGCTACATGCTAACTGTACGGTTTGAGGCTGTGCGCTCGTGCTCGTGCTACTCCCTACTCCCTACCACCTACCCTTACCTACCAACGCCGCCCTTCCCCTCAAGACGACGCCCTACGCGAGCTGCAGCGGCTGCCCAAAGGGCCGGTATGCCGCGGAGGCCGAATGCCGGGATCAGGGACATCAAAAGGTGCAACCTGAACGTACCTGCTGATAAGCTACTGTGAATAGGATGGATTGTGTCCTATCTAGATATCAGGGTCTGGAAGAAATCTGCTATCTAGATAGATATAGATATAGATATAGATACCAGCCCTTCGCTATCTCGCTATCTATCTAGTATCTAGTATCTGTATCTAGCACTCTAGCACGGATAGCAGATAGATATAGATATAGATACTGAATACTGATACTGGTCCGAACAGGCCGTCAGTACTGATATCAGTGCTGATGCATCAGTATCAGCTCCCTGAGGGTGTCGCATTCGCGAATCGACACTCGTTAGGCTTCGCTCTTCTCTTCGTCGTTCGGTATTTATCGTTATAATTCTCTCGTTCTCGTTCTCGGTCAAAAGCTTCGCTTGGATGCATGGGATCGTGGGTTGTGGAGCGCCCTCTCTCTTCCTCTCGAAAGAGAAGGGAAGTTTCCCCACCTTTCTTCCTCCCAGGCGCCTCGCAGATAGGTTTAATTTGCTATCTCCCCTGCGGTTCTTTATCTGCTTCTGGGGGCAATCAGGTTTAATTTGCGACCTCTTCGCATCTCCCCCTTAGGCACATCGCACTCCTTTCGTCTTATTTGGTAGGTCTCTTGGAATCCTGCGTAGCAAGATTGCCCCTCGATTCCGTTATGGTGCGATTCCCGTTCCAGACAAGATCGCCGACAGATCGCCCTTTGATCGTCGTCCGTTGTTGTCTGATCGGAGTGTTTGGGTTTGATTTCAGTCGAGTTATGTGAGAAAGTCGTGGGGCGAGAGTCGGGGTGTTTTCCTGGGTGTCGTTGTCCGTCGTCCTGTCGTCAGTCGTCATCCGTCGTCGCTCTCGCTCTCGTCGCTCTCGCTCTCGTAACACTCAGACCTTACAATCCCTCCTCACCTCGCCAGCCCCTGCCACCACAGCCCTCCTCACACTCACCCTCGCCTTTCGCCGCTCGTTCCATGTCGCTTTCGCCGCCGTCCTCGCCCTCGCTCAAGCCCGCCTGCCCGCCTTCCTCTGCTGACGGGCTTCAGCCCGTCAGCACCTCTGAAGTCGTCTCCTCCGCCGCGCCTGCCGCCGGCATGCATCCTTCCTCATTGCCCTCAGGCCCTATGGGCCAGCCCAATTCGTCAGGTGTAGAATCCTATCCGGTGCGTCCCGCGCTGGACGTCTCAATGGGGGTCACCCCCACCTCTGCAGAGTCGGGCATCATGCCTGCCCTGCCCCCTTTCTCCTCTTCGGACGGTCATCCACCACCACCTTCACAGGGGGAGGTGATGCCCTCCCTCGCCTCTCCTCCTGATCTCTCTGCGGTGCCTCCGCCATCATCTCCGCCTTCACCGCCGGAGTCCGTCGGAGACGGGTCCAAGCCCGAGTCTTTCCAGGGTGAGGATAATCCTCTGGAGGGATCCCTCCACTCGTCCCGCGCATGCCTCGAGGCACCGCCACCCCTGCCATCGGACTCGGAGGCCGCCTATGAGCCCTACCATCCCTCGCTCGAACGCCTCTCGGTCGCCTCGGTCGCCCCAAGTCAGCCGTCTCGTTGTGAGGAGGCCCCGGGCCTGCTGCCCGACTCCCTTCTTCATCTCTCTCCTTCTCCACCGTCTGCTACGGTCCCGCCGCCAACTTCTTCGGCTTCACCGGGGCTCAACCCCGTCGAGCTGCGCTATATCGAGCTCATGCAGTCCATGGCCGCGCAATTCTCTCAGCAGCTCGCCGCGGTCACCAACGCGATCGAGCGGGGCCGACTGGCGCCTCGCAGATAGGTTTAATTTGCTATCTCCCCTGCGGTTCTTTATCTGCTTCTGGGGGCAATCAGGTTTAATTTGCGACCTCTTCGCATCTCCCCCTTAGGCACATCGCACTCCTTTCGTCTTATTTGGTAGGTCTCTTGGAATCCTGCGTAGCAAGATTGCCCCTCGATTCCGTTATGGTGCGATTCCCGTTCCAGACAAGATCGCCGACAGATCGCCCTTTGATCGTCGTCCGTTGTTGTCTGATCGGAGTGTTTGGGTTTGATTTCAGTCGAGTTATGTGAGAAAGTCGTGGGGCGAGAGTCGGGGTGTTTTCCTGGGTGTCGTTGTCCGTCGTCCTGTCGTCAGTCGTCATCCGTCGTCGCTCTCGCTCTCGTCGCTCTCGCTCTCGTAACACTCAGACCTTACAATCCCTCCTCACCTCGCCAGCCCCTGCCACCACAGCCCTCCTCACACTCACCCTCGCCTTTCGCCGCTCGTTCCATGTCGCTTTCGCCGCCGTCCTCGCCCTCGCTCAAGCCCGCCTGCCCGCCTTCCTCTGCTGACGGGCTTCAGCCCGTCAGCACCTCTGAAGTCGTCTCCTCCGCCGCGCCTGCCGCCGGCATGCATCCTTCCTCATTGCCCTCAGGCCCTATGGGCCAGCCCAATTCGTCAGAGGGCTGATGTACTAATATCTAATATCGTCAGTATCAGTATCAGTACAAGTACAAGGCTGCTATAAGCTATCATTATAACTTAAAAACCAGCGGCGCCAACCTACTTTTATAAGTGGGGGTCAACAACTATCGGTAAAACGATAGGGTCATGGAGCGTGCGCCGCCTCCCTCCCTCGCTGCCGCCGCCCTCGCCGCGATGGACGAAGCAATGGCAATGATGGACACGCCGTTGTCGCGGCGAAGCGACCGCGCCAGGACGACCCACCCAGCCAGGTGGGCACGGGAGCCGGCGGGCCACGCCCGCGCATCACGCATCACCGCGAACACGGCGAGCAAGGCCGCCATGCTGGCAGTAGACAACATGCAACACATCTTCATCACAATCCACAGCCACACCAGCCACTAGGGGTTGGCAAAAATATCCAAAAAATCGGACTCAAATATCCAGCAAAAATATCCGCAAAATATCCGCCAAGCTACCCAAATATCCAGGAAAATATCCGGCTCATGCGCTATAAATAGCAACACGCGTTCACGCGCTATAGCTGTTGCGCCATGCTCGTGTGCCGGGGCTGCGGCGGGGATTGCTTTGATTTTCGAGCTCTAGCTCTAGTCTAGCTCTAGCTAGCCTTCATGTTCCTTCATACAACTACATTTGACATTTGTTTGTGATTGATGGTTGCCCCCCCCCCCCCCGTCCCCCCCTTCCCCCCCCCCCCTCAAAAAAGGCTAAAATTATCCCCCCACCCCCCCACCCCCCCCCACCCCCCCCAAATATCCAGGAAGTATCCGAGATATATGCATTTGGGACCCCCCGAGAGATATCCAAGACAAATATCCGGATAAAGATGCCTACCCCTAGGGGGGGGTGGGCAGCCTCCTCACCTCTCTCCATGCCCGCCGCTGGCGCCAGCGCGCCGGCGCGCCAGAGCAGTCACCGGGTATTGCGACCGAGGCCAAGGCTCGTGGCTCGTGAATTACGTAAACGAGCTTTTGTTTATCACATAAACAGCCAGTCGACCTATCAGGACTCCCGCTTTCCCGCCCAGTGTACTGATGTTGGTAAAACAGTTCCCGCGCGCATTTTTCGCGCGCGCCACCCCCAGGGGGCACCCAAATGTCCCAGGACATTTCGGGACATGTCCTTTTGACAAAACAGCCCCAAATGTCTTGTTGACTGTCCGGACATTTTGGCCAGGGCCTAGTGCTAGTGCAAGCCGCCCGCTACCGAATAAAACCCCATGCACTGAGACCCTAAGTAGAGCACGAGGGGACGAGTCGCAAGGCAGGTAAAAAGTGTGATCAGGGAAGCGGGCGTGGGGCGTGGCTACGAGCTACGAGATAGATGTGTAGGGCCGCGCGCGCTAGCGAGAATATTATGAAGTTTTTTCTTCACACTTGACTTGCAATACGCAATACTACTGCAATACTATGAATATCATCACGCATGCAACAAGAAAATATATCAGTTCGGCATCATACTTTTCCAAAAAAAAATCACTGTACACACAACTCCAAGCCAAAGAAATGTAGGTGGCTAACACGCATCACCGCATCACCAACAAAAATCACTTGTGTTAATGGCAGGCTCCGACAGGCACACCACATGATATTTGACGAACCTAATACATCAGAGTGACATTCACCTGAATTAATAGCAGCCTGGTAGGGTAATGACAGTGCCATATAGGAAGTTAATAGAAAGTGGGACGACAATTACATATGACTCTTATGGGAGCAGCTCTGTTGTAAAATATCTGTGCACTGGAAGCACGAGGCCGTCGAGGCGCGGAAGTTTCCGTATACAGCTAGAGGGATATAGATGGAAATGCACTTGTGAAGACATTTATTGCTTTCCGGACGATCGGCGCAAACCCACCGGACGAGTGCGCAAGGAGAAACCTTTTCTGTTGCATTTGTAGTACTGTAGAAAAAGAAGAATGACAAGATCGCATATGCCTTCGATGTGTCACTACTCAGATGGCTACATCGCCGGGGGCGGACGAATGCTATCTCTTCGTCGTTCTTCACATTCGCCACGGCGAGTACGTAATTGTCCCTGTAGAATGGCAAGAAGGGCCAGCCAAGGGCCAGCTGATGTTAGAATAGGAAATGGGCAGTTGTGGGAGACTGCTGCTTGCGCTCTTCCCAAAATCTTGCGTACTCGATGGCGTGCAAAGGCACAAGCCTTGCCAGATGACACCAACCTGCAACTCGGCTAATCGTGCTCGGAGGGCAACTAGCTCTGCCTCCTTGTCATTGGCCGCCAACCTCTTAGCACGGAGCTTGGAGCGGTCCTCATCAGCGGCTCGCTTCAGCTTGGCGGCAGCCTGAACAAACTCACTCTTAGCGTCCTCCTCTTCGCGATTGTACTGGTCGTGCAGCTGGCTAAGTTGGGCCTTGATGCGAGCTGCCTCCCGCTTGGTCGCTTTGGTGTGCTCAACCTTGCGCTGCAACCGCTTCTTGAGCATGCGCTCGTCCTCTTCAGGGTGGAGGTCGGCCATCCGCTCGCGCTTCAGACTGAATGAGTCCGACGGGAGAGACAAGAGAGAAAAAACACTTGTACTAGAGGCTGCCGCTGCATGGGCATGCCCCATTTCTATGGGTGAAAAAGAAAATCGGCCCGTTGACAACTAGAGACTAGAGGTGGCTGCCACTGGATAAAAGGTGCCCCTAGGCATGCTGTGCGCCGACATGTGCTTTTTTTTTCTGATTGATGCACATGGTGACTCACAATGACATTTTAGATACGCACGCGCACGGAACCAGGAGCCTCATGGACAGGCCCCAACGTCGGAGGCGGCGCCGGAGGCACAAACACCACTCTCAAGGCCCACAACGAGGGCACTAGCCACTGAAACGGGACTCTTGCGCCACTCCACACACTCTCTCTTCTTGCACCACCCTTTCTTCAAGTTCCCACAGTTGTCACATAACACATAACATGAACCCCTCCCACGGACACGGAACAATCGCACACATGCACACATCCTTGCACGCTACGAAGGCGTCACGCCGAGCACGAGACCGCTGCTCCTCATCTTCGGCGCGCTTCTCCAGCCGCGCGGCCTTCTTTCTTTGAGCTGCATCCTCTACCTTTGCTGCCTCTTGCTGCCTCTTTTGCTTCTCTCCCCACATGTCCCTAAGACAGTCAAATACAGTACCAAATACAGTACCGGGGGGGGGGGGGTCCCATGTTACAAGTTACAAGCCCCCCCCCCCGTCGCCCCTCTCGCTCTCGCTGTCGCGCCCCTCCCCCCTCCCTCTCTCATCTCTCACTCTCACCACAAGCATGTACCAGCCCATCTCGAACGGAACCTCGCGCTCCGCGCATGACTCTCGCGACAGCCAGCTCAGCCGGCTCGACGAGGCCGCCGCTGTCGTCGAGCTGCCAACAGCAACAGCAGTGGGCGGCACTGCACCCCAGTTGCAGTGGGCGTCCCTCCTCGATGGAGCGCAGGGCCGAGGAAGCCGCTGTGGTGTTGAGGAGGAGGGAGAGCCTGCGCGCGCGCGCGATGATATGGGGAGCACAATCTTCAATGTGCTCCCTGCGTGCGCAAAACACTCACACTCATACTGCATGTGGCTATGCCTGTTGTCAAACTCTTGCGTTTGATGGACAGCAACTCGTTTTGCATGGGCAAAGTTTACGATAGGATGTTCATGATCGGCCAACGCATGGAGGCAATGCAAGATAAGGTCCCTTGGTTCAAGAAATTGGCAAAGCTTCATGCTGATCGCTGGGAATACCTTCATTCACCTATGCACGCAGCGGGATATGCGTTGGATCCGGAGTTCATGCAAACAGTGGGCGACTTGGATGATGCGACCATGGACGGCTTGCATACGATTTTCGATCGCCTTTGCTTGCGTGATGCCATCTTGGAATCCCCTAACCCAGAGCAAGCTTGGATAGAATATTCCACTTCCACCCCCGAAGTTGTGCAACGAGTCGCAAAGGTTGAGAGGGAGTTTGCTCTGTTTCAAAACGGTACTGGTGCTTTCTCTCGGCCATCTGCAATCGAAAACGCCAAAGTTATGGAGCCATCTCAATGGTGGACAATGTACGGCAAACATGTTCCAATGCTTGCAGCCATTGCACAACAAGTTTTGTCCCAACCAACAGCAGCGTCAGCTCCTGAACGCAATTGGTCGGTGTATGGCCAAATTCATTCTCAAGCGCGTTCGCGTATGGCCCATCATGTGGCAGATAAGTTGGTTTTTTGTCACGAGTCCATGCATGTGCAAATGCGTGTGCAAAGCGCTGGTTGGCGTGTTGGCGTCCAGATGTTCCGAAGTGGAAGTGGGAGAGTGATGATGACAGCGATGAGGATGATGAGGACGATTGGCTTGGTGATGATGCTTTGCACCCCAGTGCTGAGTGTATTCAGAAGTTGCTCATCTGAGGACCATATCCACATACCACACACCATGTGTGAAGATCACAAGATCACACTATCGCACTACAGACCACAGACCACAGACCGGTATGCGTCGTCGCGTTGTCTACTACTACTTCACTACTTCTACTTCTACTTCCAAATACGGAGGCAAATACGGAGGGGGTTTCAAATACGGCAAATACGGTCTGTATTTGGTCTGCGTACAAATACGGTGAATACGTATTTCCCATCTAGGGCCTCCACTTCATTTAACCTCAACTAGGCAACCAGGTGCCGGGTGACGACGCAGGAATGTTACAGTTACAGGTTTGGATGCCGCCGACTTAGGCGAGGAATTGTTGCTGGCCTATGTCTTTGACGCTTGAGCACTCTTCAGCCTCGAAGGTAAGCTTGTATCTTTCTCGGGAATGGCAACGATTGGGAGAATCAGGGTTTCGCCTTTGGCGATTGGCGATGGGGGAGCGCCAGAGTTTTATTGTGGTGTTAGTATAACCTTAGTGCTGCGGGACCGAAGCCCTTCGGCCTTCGACGGCAACGGAGCCCCTACCCCGCGATGGGGGTGTGCGCGGTTGGCGCATGGCTCGTCCGGTGTATGTGGCTAGGAGTGCTAGCTAACAAGATGTCATACGACGCTATGTTCTAACGGGAGGGGAGGGGCAGAAGCAGAAGTAGAAAGTAGATTTTGACCGGGCCGAAGGGGTGCGCTCGCGCGCGCGCGGCGGCGGCGGAGGCTGGCGGGCAGAGAGGTGTGTCTGCTCGGCCGCCGGTGCGGGGGAAGGAGGGAGGGGGCGAGGGAGGGGGCGAGGGGAGGCGGAGGAGAGGGGCACGTCTAGCCGATCCCGTAGCCTGCCGAAGCGCAAATTCGCGCCCAGTCACCCTCACAAATGCGGCAGCACAGCTGGTAGCGCAGACGGCGTCCAGGGCAGAGAGTTGAGGCCCCCATCCCTCAGAGAGGGGAGCGCGCGGCTGCGCAGGTCGGGAAAAGCAGGCAATGTGCACTGGTGGTCAGGGATCGGCGGAAATATTCACGCTCTATCGTTCCATCTGCACGCAGGCTACTTCTGCACATGCCAGCGCACCGCAAATCAACTGGCATGCGCAAGCGCGCACAGCCAGCGGCTACCGACGGGCCTGCCGAGGCAGAGGCCAAGGCTGCCGCCTCCACGAGCCGAGCCAAACGTGCTCGAGGCGCGGCACGCGAAGCCGTGGCCGTACCGCTGCCCGCGGCCGAAGAATATGCTATGGGGGCGGGTGGGGATGACCTAGCGGTGGGCCGGGCGGAGACTGAGGGTGAGGATGGTGGAGCACTGCCACCTCCACCCCCAGGGCGCCGAACAACTCGGTCCGGACTTGCTAAGGAGGACGGCAGGGCCGACGAGCCTTCTCCACTTGGTGAGCGAGTCAAGGAGGAGGGAGGCGTCAACGGCAGTGGCCCTGAGGGGTTGGACTCGATGAGGCAAGCTCTTGTGCAAGCTGAAACTGAGCTTGGATGGTTGTCAGCAGGCAAGAACTTGCTCGACTTTGGGCAAGGAGCTGAGCTGAAGCTGAGTGCGGCCACGATAGCGTCCGCGCCCGCACCTACTCTTGCCCAGCCTGCTGCAGAAGTGTCGACGTCGGTGGCAGGTATCGCTTCAGGAGCAGCATCTCCTCGTATGGCCCGTGGGCCTGTATCTATGTCAGTTGGAGCACGCCCTAATCTATCTCGAGTGAACTCGAAGCAACCTGCGCCTATCAGCTCCTCCCACACACCATCTCCAGCCCTCGCCGCCTATTCGACTGCGGCAGCCACAGCTCCCCCACCTGCCGCAGCGGAAAACGGTCCCGCTGCATCCAGTGCACCAATTGCTTCCACCTCGGGGATAGCTCGTCACCGCCACCCTCGAAACGTGCTCCCGCACACTAGTGTGGCGAGCGCAGCGGCAGCGGCCGCTAGTGAGGCCGCCGCACCGGCCGCCGTGCCAGCCTCCGCACCGGCCGCTGCGCCAGCCGCAGCGGCAGCCTCCGCACCGGCCGCAGCTGCACCAGCTGAAGCACAGCCACAGCCTGCGACGTGGACGATCAAGCAATGGAGGAAGCTTGCTGAGCCGCAACGGAACAAGACACACTGGGACTATCTTCTGGAGGAGATGGAGTGGCTTTCGAAGGATTTCAAGGAGGAACGCGCCTGGAAGGTTGCTCTTGCACGCAAAGCAGTACGGGCTGTAGGTCGCTGGCACCAAGAGCGTGCGCAGCTTGAATCGCGTGAGAATCGGTCAGAAGAGGCGCGCGTCCGACGTGTTGCCTCGTCAATATCTCGGGAGGTGCTTGATGTCTGGGGGCAGGTTGCACGTGTTGCGCAGTACAAGCATGAGCAACGATTAGAAGCTAAGCGGCTTGAGACCAGGAACAAGCAACTCGACTTCCTTGTTGGACAGACGGCTCGTTATACCTCTATGATAACGGAGGGGCTCACGGGAGCTGCGGACTCTTCAGATAGTGAGAGTAGCGACACTTCTCGCAAGCGGGCCAGAGTGGAGAAGGCCAACCGACTCGCTGAGCTTGAGGCACTGCAGAGAGAAGCAGAGGCTCCTATCGACGAAGATCTGCTGCGTGCTGTCGAGCAGGAGAGTGAGGAGGACGACGACGAAGAGGAAGGTGAAGAGGCGCAAGAAGCGCTGACCGATCCGGCCCATGCACCAGGTGATGCGCGCGGCGAATTCGTAACGCCCGCCGATGGAGCAGAGGGCGCCGAGTCTGCAGTGCTAGCGGCTCCAGAGCCATCCGCTGCCGCACCGACCCTCGCAGCGCCTGTCGCTGCAGGGTCCACTAGCGCCATGGACGTGGAAACGGCTGACGCTCATGCTGCAACGGGGCCGAGCGTGGAGGAAGCAGCGGCCGCTCCGGCGACTGCGTCGTGCTCGAACGGAGCTAGACCAGGCGCGGAGGAGATGGAGGACCCGGCTGAGGACATCGATATTGACGCCGAGGAGGCAGCCAAGAGGTTGGAGGGCAAGTCGGGCCGTGAGAGGATGGAGAGCACATTGGCGTCCGCCTCCTCGCTCAAGCCCACTGGCGACACGCTAGCCACCGCGAACGTACGAGTGCAGGTGCCGTTTCTCATCCGGGGCACGTTGCGCGAATATCAGCACGTCGCCCTCGACTGGATGGTCTCGATGTATGAGAAGAATCTGAATGGGATCTTGGCCGACGAGATGGGTCTTGGCAAGACTCTCATGACCATCTCCATGTTGGCTTGGCTAGCCTGTGAGCGTGGCGTCTGGGGTCCGCATCTGATTGTTGTGCCTACTTCCGTCATGCTGAACTGGGAGATGGAGATCAAGAAATTCTGTCCAGCCTTCAAAATCCTCACATACTTCGGCACCCAGAAGGAGCGTAAATTGAAGCGGCAGGGGTGGTCAAAGACCAATGCCTTTCATGTATGCATCACTTCGTACAAGTTGGTAATCCAAGACCAAGCGGCGTTCAGGCGCAAGAAGTGGAAGTACCTCGTCCTCGATGAGGCGCACCACATTAAGAACTTTCGCTCTCAGCGTTGGCAAACGCTGCTGAACTTCAACGCGAAACGCCGGCTCCTTCTCACCGGAACGCCCTTACAGAACAACCTGATGGAGCTCTGGTCCCTGCTTCACTTCTTGATGCCTCACATATTTGAGTCGCATAAGGAGTTCAAGGACTGGTTCTCAAATCCTGTGTCCGGTATGATAGAAGGCACTGAGTCGGTGGACCAACAAGTCATCGAGCGCTTGCATGCGATCTTGCGCCCTTTTCTCCTTCGCCGTCTAAAAAAGGACGTCGAGAAGTCACTCAAAGACAAGATTGAGCACGTTGTCCCATGCCCTCTCTCCAAGCGACAGCGCGAGTTGTATGAGGACTTCATGTCGTCCTCGACGACTCGTGCCACTCTTGGCGGGGGCTCAATGCTGGGGATCATGAACGTGTTAATGCAACTTCGCAAGGTGTGCAACCATCCAGACCTCTTTGAGGAGCGGCCCATCCGGTCACCTCACATGATGTCTGCCTTGCTGGTGACCGCGGCTGCCGACACGGCGCGCGTGCTCGAAAGAGGTCCGTTGGATGCACCGCTTGATCTAGATCTGCTGAACCTAAACCTTGCATCCTATTGCGATCTCGACTCGTACGATGCTTTCCGCACCTACGCTCTTCGTACGCGCACTGTGCACATCACGGAGGTGTCCACTCGCCGCCTCTCTTCTGAGCCGACGCTTGCAGCCGCCGGCGTTTCATCAAGCTTCACTGGGCTTGGCAGTGCCAGTGGGCAAGCAGATGGGTGCCTTGCCCCACCGATTGTGCCTGCGCTCTCGCCGCTCCGCTCACATATCCTCTCTGCACACGAGCGTCGTCTTGCTTGGCGCCGCTCAGTACGCGCGACGATCGCCTTGGTGAATGAGCGGCGCTGTGCGCGCACTCCACTCTGGGGCTATGGACTGCGAAAGTCGGCGATCATCCCGTTGGTGGTGGACTCGCTATGCTCACTTGCATCGGCCGACGTCGTACCTCTCGACATGCCAACAGCCCTTTCTGGCACGGGCGAGCTAGTCCTCTCGTACCAACGCCGATTCGAGTCATGCCGCACTGCGCTCGAGGCGTTCACCACTCAAATCACGCGGGCTCGTGCGCCCCCACCCCGTCTATCGACGCGGCACGACCCATCGGATGCGGCGCGCGCTCAACTTCGACAACAGGCTCTAGCCATCGTGCCTCGAGATAAGCTGACTCTGTTGCAGCCCGTCGTGGTGCGTCAATCGCTGTCATTTCCTGACAAGCGCCTCATCCAGTGGGACTGTGGCAAGCTGCAAGTGCTCGCCAATCTACTACGCAAGTTGCATGCAGGTGGCCATCGCTGCCTCATCTTCACGCAAATGACGAAGATGCTTAATGTACTTGAGGCATGGATCTGTATGATGGGTTTCACGTACTTGCGTCTAGATGGCGCCACCAAGACGGAGGATCGGCAGCGTCTCATGGACCGGTTCAACCTTTCGCCAAAGATCTTCCTCTTCATTCTTGCCACTAGAGCAGGCGGTTTGGGTATCAACTTGACGGGCGCCGACACGGTCATCTTCTATGACTCTGACTGGAACCCAACGATCGATGCTCAAGCACAAGACCGTGCACACCGCATCGGCCAAACAAAGCAAGTGCACATTTATCGCCTCGTTTCTGAAGCAACTGTAGAGGAGAACATCTTGCGTAAGGCGAATCAAAAGCGCCTGTTAGATTCCGTGGTCATTCAGGCCGGATCCTTCACAACTGACTTTCTTAAGGGCGGCGCAGATGGCTTGCGCGAGCTATTTGCCACAGACGCCTCTGATAGCAAGGATGCGCCCGTCTCAGAAACGGAGCGGCCTTCCACGCCTGCGCCTTCTGAGCCGTCGCCAAGCAGCGGGCGGAGCCGCGCGCCATCTGGGCGAAAAGGGCGTGGCGGTCGTGGTGCTAAGAAAGATGCTGCGAAAAGTGCGGCTGGCGCCGAGCTGGCAAGTGAGGAAAGGCGTCCCGCTCCTACTGCTGCACCGGCCACTGCGGAGCCCTCAGTGGCTGAGCTCGAGGCCGCGATGCTATCGGCCCAAGACGCGGAGGACGTCGAAGCATGGGAGCGCGAGCGCGAGGTGGCTGCAGCCGATGCCGCCGAATTTGACGAGTCCATCCCCTTCCGCGAGGACGCTGAATGTGGCGATTTGGATGGCCGAGGGGGCGGCGATACCGCAATGTCAGGGAACGAGTCCGATATGCCGCCTCCTGCGGCTCGTCAGGCGGCAGGTAGTGCCGGCCGCCGCGTGCGTGAGGCGGCCGAATCCCCCGTAACAGAAGAGGCGGCAGTCGCTTCTATTGGTATCATCAATGACGCTGAGGACGCTCGGGACTTCGCGGAAGTCGTGGGCAGCGAGACAGACGGGTCGATATTGCAACAACTTGAAGCTGCCCTGACGCCTGTACAACGTTACATGCTTCGCATACTAGAAGAAGCTCAAGAAGCCGATGCCGCCGAAGCAGAGCGCGAGCTTCAGTGGGAGGAGTGGGAGATGGAACGGCTAGCTCGCCGCAGGGAGGAAGAGGAACGACTGGCAGACGAGGACGATGAAGTCCTATATTACGCTGTGCCCGAGTCTAAGCCGTCGGCTGTGAGTAAGAAGCGTGGCCGCGGTGGAAAGGGCAGTGCCAACGAACCCAGCGCTTCAGGCGCTCCCTCTTACCTTACCAACGTGGCCCACTATCTCCAGCAACAGCTGGCGCGCTCGGGCTTGGAGCGATCTGAGGAGTTGGAGTCTCTCGAGATGCAATTGTGGGGTCCACCGGCACCTCCGGATCGTGACACGGACGAGCCGTACGCACCGCCAGCCTTGGCCTCGGATGGGGAGGCGCCCCTAACAGCCGCAGGCGCTGACGACTCGGAAGCCGTGGCTATACTACCATCAGACACCTTTCACACCCTGCATTTCTCGGCCCTCGTCACTGAAGGTGTACAGGGACTGCAGCGCGTGCGCCAACAAATTTCCGAACGGCGCGCTCGTGCGCGTGATGCTGAAAATGCTCGAGAGACCGCTTTAACGGTGCCTCCAGTGCCAGAGGACATCGTACCAGGTCGTGCGTCTGGCCGTGCTCGCAAGGCGCCGCTGAAGATGGGCGCCGACGAGGAGGCGCCAGCCGCTGCCCAAACTATCGAAGACTCGCTTTCACTCATCGAGCCACCAGCCCTACCCCCCTTCGAGCCACCGCCAGCCCCACGTGACGTCAAACGATCACACAAAAAGCGGAGACCGGGAGAGGCTCCAGCTGCTGCCGGCTTTGCGCCTGCCGCCACTAGCGCAATCGCAAAGGGGGCTCGCGCAGCTGCCAAGGCAGCCGGGGCAGCCGCAAAGAAGGAAATGCCCCGCGCTTCGCCCGAGGCCCCCTGGATGCCCGAGGAGGATGCGGCGCTGCTTCGGACGATTCATGCGTATGGCTCGACAAATTGGGAGCTCATTTCCGAGGTCGTCCACTCACTTGCACCGCAGCACTTCCGTTCCTCACGCTCGTGCCACGACCGCGCCGCTATCTTATTGCCAAGCGATGACGGTCAACCGCGCGAGCCTGGCACGACACTCAGCGCGATGGCTGGACCGGGCGCGCCACAGGCAACCTTGGATGGTTCTCTGGGCGCATTGCCCACGCCCATGCTCATCGAGACGTCAACAATGGAGGCCCGTGCGCAACCAACGCCTGGCGTCGGTGCCGCCATGCGCAAAATCGAAAATATTCGCACCAACGCCCTCCAGGCTTCTTCTTTGCAAGCTGAAACCACGCAGCAAGTCAAACTTTTCGCGCTGCTCACCAAGCTTGTTCACACCGCGCACTTGGTGGAGGCCGCGCACCTGCCGCGCTTCGCTGCATCAGCGACGCCTCACAAGTCGCACGAAAAGTTTTCATCGGCTGCACTTGAAGCTGCCGCTGTACGTGTGGCCGCTCTGCGCGCCGCCGCAGTCGCTTCTGAGGGTGACAGGCAAGCGCCTTCAGCCGGAGCGGCGCCATCCGCCGCCCCGGTCAGGCCGCTCTCGCCGCGATCACTTGCCCCTCTTGCGGCAGATGCTCTTGCCAAGTCAGGCGACACGCAAGCAACGCAGGCACCCCTTGGTTCCCAAGGGCTTCGCCTTGCCTCCGGCGGGGATCCTTTCATGAAGCCCTTCACGCCTGCATCCGCACGCCCGCAGCAAGCTGCCTCCCGTTCGGGTGGGCAAACAAAAACAAGTGCGTCGAGCAGCAACATCACAGCGGCTAGCTCGACGCCAAGCACTACTGCTGTTGGGGCTAACAAAGCCAAACCCACAGCACAACGTCGCCCCTCAGCGAAAGCACCGGCTTCCGCACCTGGCGCACCAGCTCCTGCTGCGGCAGCACCCACAGCTTCCACAGCCAAGGGCAAGGGTTCACGAGCGAAAAAGCCCGCCGCCCCTGCAGCTGCCGCATCTTGCCCGGCAGCGGCACTGTCCATTTCTGCTGCGGCTTCATCCGCGGCCCCGGCCGCCGTTGCGAGTGGTGGTGCCGTCGGCATTTCTGCGAGCGCCGCTGCTCAGCTGCCGAACGCCCAGGCACTGAGTCGAGCCGCAGCCGGTGGGCATGCTCGCCAGTTGCCAGCTCCGCATCAGCTTCAAGCGCAGTATGGAATTGTCGGTGGCGTAGCGGCTACCTTGTCCATCAGTGGTGGAACCGCCGCGGCGCGCGCCCCCACGGCCCGTGCTGCACCAGCAGCGTCGATGGCGCAACAACGCGGGTTGTCTAGTCAGCAGCAGCGAGCCAATAGTCCTGCGGCCATAGCAGGTCTGATTGGAGCACCGATGGGCACGCCACCAAACTTGCATTGCGGTAATAGTCAGCCGTGTGCTTGTGTCTCTCTGCCATCCGTCTCGGGGTCCTCGCTTGCTTCCTCTTCCGGCATTGGCTTGCCTCAGCAAAGCAGCGCGACTGGGGCACCAGGTCAGTCGCCCGCCGTCGCGGGAGGGTCTCGGCCCATGGCCAAAGGATTGCCGATGAGCGTGTTGATGGAGGTCATCAAGCAGCACCCCTCATTGAAGAGTCGCATCCACGAGATCGTATCTCGAAAAGACATTTCTGAGGCCGAGAAGATGGCACAGATACAACGAATCGTACGTGAGGCCAACAAATCCTGAAGGCCACCACATTTCTGAGGCCGAGAAGATGGCACAGATACAACGAATCGTACGTGAGGCCAACAAATCCTGAAGGCCACCGCAGCCTTGAGCGTGCGTGTGTGTTGAAGACCCAAGGGCAGTGTGCCGGCTTTCATCCGGACATTCAATTGTGCGACCTGGACGCCGGCGTCCTTCAGGTTAAGCTCGCTCTTTCGCCGCCGCACGCAAGCTGTCTGATTCGCGTGGGCGCCCATTGATAGAGTTCCTGGCCTTGGTCCGGAAGGCATAGACGTGCGCCCACATACCACGGGCATAGTTGCACATGAGCCCCCACCAAATTATTTCTCCCTTTCGTCAGGCCGCTAGAGGTCCTGGTGCTGCTTGCGCCCTACCTACTGCTATTTCCTTCCTAACTGCTACCACACATTTGTTGTCTGTCATGATTGCTAACAAAGACTTTTTGACGCTTGATTGCGCCTTCGACTGAGTGCTGTCGGCTCTAACGACCATAAACCATAATCTAAGAAAAAACATCTGAAGATTTAGGGCTAGCGCCTACTGTTCGACAGGTACGTATCGTCTACTACATTACATCCGACACCGCCATTGTTTCCCTTCGCTCCATCACTAATCTTATGATTGGTCGCCATGGAGGGGGGCCTCACCCCACCCCCACCCCCACCCCCACCCCCCTCACTCTCTCGACTCCCCTCATGGGTTAGGGTTAGGCGGATGCAGGTGGGACCACGCGGCGGAGTCCAGATGGACACCGACACGAACCGATGGGCGCGGACCGACTTTGCCACGAACCACCTGCCACGTCAATGTGGATGCCCATCCCGCGACGCAGAGCGGTGCGAGCGCGGCGCGAGCGATCTGAGGGGTGAGACGGGACAGTTCAGCGCGTGTGGGGCGCTTGGGGGCAGGCTGAGAAGGGGCGGAGAGCCTAGATGGGAAAAACAGTGGGGGGGCGTCCAAAACAGTAAAAACAGTCTGTTTTTGGCATTCATAGAAAAACAGAGAAAAACAGTACCAAAAACTGTACCAGGATACCGGGGGGGCACCCTTCTCTGTGACTCGCGAGTCGCGAGTCGCGAGCGCGTCGCTCTGCCCCCCTCTCTCCGCTCTCTCGCTCTCTCTGCCCTCTTGGCCACTGCCATGCAACCCAACCCCAACCCCAACCGTGCCTCTCGCGCCGCGCTTTCTACGCCCATCGCCACCGCCGTCGTCGCTGTCGACGCCGACGCAGAGCGCGCCACGAGACGTCCGGCAACGGGGGGATGATGTTCAATACCAAGAGGGGGGGGGGGGGGGGGGGGGGACCCTCTCTCCTCTCTCCCGCTTCACTTTTACCCAAATATGCAGAAAATATGCGAAAATGTGTCGGCATATGCAGATCTGACAAATCTACCCAAATATGCAATTGCAATTGCGCATGTGCTGCATATTGCTCTTCCTGGGCCTACCGCGAGGGCCAATCGATCGCACCGCTTTAGGCACATTTTTTGTACTACACAAGCAGTAGAGTTAATGAGGCCCTCGCCTTCCTGACGTTATAAATAATGATATGAAAAGACGGACTGCCAACGTCGGCATGACGGCATCATCTACCACCAGCATTCAATTACATCAGCTCATGATTCCTCAGAGCCAGAGCACATCGATGATGCAATTGATAAGGATGGCTGATGCAATGTGCTCGCGAGTCCTCTCACCACGCACGACTCGTACATGACTATAACGGCCGTCTTGCTCTTGAGTTTGAATCACGGCACCGCATATGAATTCGAGGCGAGAGTAGAAGGTGTGTGTAACTGAGGTTGGACGGGGAGCAATGGAGCAAAACCATTCTCCTCTGTCTTGTTGCAAAGCTATTTGCACGTCTCTTCCTCACGCCCGAGGTGATGGGCATGTGCAAGATATGCGTCCATCGATGCCGTACAGCCTGAGTCTGACCGCAGCTATCACACATCGCACCACACAACCACGCACCGCACGCGTTCACTACGGCGAGGTGCGCCCGAAACGGAATAATTGCAACCATGAGCAGTCTCATATGCCGCATCCACGTAGCTTGCCCGAACTGCCACTGACTCCCGTCAACAAAAGCAGACCGCACGTGACCCGCACGCTTGGGGCCGAGCCGCTCTGATGCCACATTCCATCGCCCCCATGGCGAATGTGGGTGAGTGCCACTTGCTTTTCTGTACATTTGTACGAGCAAATGAGGATCAAGCGGCAAAACCGGTAGCAACAACTGTGATGGAGAGGACGTTACCCATCGTGTCATCCACTTGTGCTCCGAAGATGATGTTGGCATCTGGATCGGCCTGCGCACCAGCGCATCGTGATAATCGAGCAGAGGTCAGGAAATTGACAACTGGAAGACAGTCGCCTTAGACGTGACGATTGTTTTGGTTGATGGGACAAGTGGGGCAGGAAGCTAGGTGGGGGGTTGGCCATGGGAGTGAGTACATACCATCTCGTAGATGGCCTCCGCAGCAGCGTTGACCTCCTGCAGGGTCATCGAGCTCGAACCCGTGATCGTAAAGACGATGCCGGTGGCCTGCAAAAGCACGGACAGGTTGGGTGGTTCGGTGGCCTGAGCAGACTGGATCCTGAGTAGGTGCTGACGCAGCTATCGAGTTGAGGAGCCGGCCTCTCTATTCCCCTCGCCAAGGCCGATGTGTTTCCCATCGATGCCGGCACTCACCTGGGCAATGGGGAAGTCAATAAGGGGCGAAGAGACGGCGGCGAAGGCTGCATCGCGCGCGCGCGTCTTGCCCTCTGCGGTGCCGATGCCCATGAGGGCGAGACCTGACGATCCCATGACTGATTGAACATCAGCAAAGTCAACATTGATGAGCCCTGGCTGAATGATGATGTCACTGATACCCACCACGCCCTGGTAACAGGGGGGCAATTGTGAATTCAGCGCTTTCCGACAGGCTCGACTGGAGCGGATCCAGAGGACGAAACAAAGCAGGCTGCGATCAACGTTGTGCATAATGCAACAGCATCAAGCTGCTGGCCATCGACTGTGCTGCAACTTGCAAGCAAAGGCGCTCGCTTGCCATAGAGTACTATTGCGAGAGGACACCTCGGCCTATCGACACGCACGCCCTACAGCAATCACCACTGCATCTGACGGATATATCCCCAGTGGCCTCATGCTCAGGAGAATGCGCGCCGACATCTATGTCACCGGCACTCATGTCTGCACCAGGATGGGCCCGCAATGAGATGCTAAGAGAAACCCCCTGTGGTGTAGCGCACACCTGCCGCAGAATGTCGTCAGCCACGCAGAAAGCTTCCTGCAATGGCGTGCCTTCCTCAACGAGATCTAGCAGGCGGTCATTGGAGACGACAATCATGGCGTCCACGTGCTGCTTCAGCTTGGCGATGGCCTCCTCTGCTTGTCGCATCCGCCTCTGCCCCTCAAAGGAAAACGGCTTGGTGACAACTGCGACTGTGAGCGCGCCAGCCGACTTGGCGGCTTCGGCGACGATGGGCGCTCCACCCGAGCCGGTGCCACCACCCATTCCGGCGACGACGAATACCATGTCCGAGCCCGCCACCATTTGCGAGATCTGCTCATAGGACTCCTTGGCAGAGGCAGCACCCGTGTCAGGGGAGCCGCCTGCCCCCAGTCCGCGCGAGGTGCCTGCGCCGAGGCCGAGGCGATTGGGCGAGAGGGAGGCGTCGAGCGCCTGGATGTCTGTGTTCAGCGCCCAGTACTCGACCGCCCCCGTCTGCGCTTGGCCAAACTGGATCATTCGGTTGACCGCGTTGCCACCGCCGCCACCGACGCCGACAACCTTAATCACGCAGGGGGAAGCCACGCCCTCCTGTGCGAGGGGGGCTGGCGCGCGGCGAGCGGAAGGCACGGGCGAGAGCGCTGCCCGCTGGACGAGCGCCAGGCCCGCCGCGCTGCCGAGCAGGCAGAGCAGGCGGAGCGGTGTGCTGCGGAGCATCGCCGAGCAGGTGGGGGAGAGAGAGAGAGAGAGAGAGAGAGAGAGAGAGAGAGAGAGAGAGAGGGAGAGGGAGGGAGAGAGAGATATAGGGCTGCGCTTGAGGGAGTCAAGGGGCCCCGGGCCAAAGGCGCCTCGGAGCCAAGGTCTTCTCTCTCTAGTAAAAGGGCTCACTTTCTTCTCTTCCTCCGCAGATTCTTCTTCTCTCTTTGGGTCGGTCGACAGCGAGAGAGGGAGAGAGAGAGAGAGCGTCGACGGCGCGGGGCGACGCCTTTCCTCTTCTCCCGCCTCTCTCTCTCTCTCCCGCCTCTCTTCCTCTTCCTCTTCATTCTCGCGAGCCAGCAGGAGAGAGAGAGACCTTGAACCCGCGACCACCTCACCGGTGGATACGATGCGAGACACAATTCTCTACTATTATGACGGCTAGGAGGCTTTTTCCATTCACGCTGAACTCGTTTGACCTGCTCTGTGTTTCTTTCTCTCGGAAGATAGGACCGATCTCAGAGGAGAAAAGAGCAGAGAGCGAGAGGAAAGTAACCTAATCGTTCATTCGTTGGAGGTGGGATTCGCTCCCGACGACAATGAGAAGAAGAGAGAGGATATTATTTTACAAGAACCAGTGGGAGAGGGAGAGCCACCCGGTCAAATTCAAAGATTTCATTATTCCTCCATACAAAAAAACAAGGAAAGCACGCCTGTCGCTAGCTGATGGCGCTCCGTCTGGTCGCGCGGGGCCTTGTGCGCAGCGCTGCGTGCTCGCGGAGCAGGCCGGCGCTCTCATCGGCGAGCACAGCTCCGGATGGCATCTCGCTCGACATGTATCACGCGGTCTCCGCGCGCACGCTCGATGCCGTATTCGAGACGCTTGAGGACATGGCGGATAGTATGCCCGACGCGCAGATCGACGTGGAGTGTGCGGTGCGTGGGCATGGGCGGCGCGTGGTTTCGTCCATCCAGCCCGCATGAATCTGACCCTCACTGGCGTATGGCTTCTCAGGCGGACGTTCTTAATCTCGGGGTAGGAGAGCGAGCCTTTGTCCTCAACAAACAGGCGCCGAATCTGCAGCTGTGGCTCTCGTCTCCAGTGCGTGGTCCGTTGCGCTATGACTTTGATTCTGCGTCAGCGAGATGGATCAACAATCGCGACGCGCACCCTATGTTGCCCGCTCTGGCCAGCGATATCAGGTATGCACCAGTTTACCTTCGATCAGACCCGTTCACATCTCGAAAGGTCACCATTCTAAGATCCTTTTGCCTCACGCTTTCTTAGGGAGCTCTGTGGCGAGGATCCTGGCTTTGAGAAAGTTGAGGAAGATATCGCATCATTTTATAGAAAGCGAGCCACCGGACAATAACCTTTGATGCTAACCCGAAGGCCAGTGCACTCGAGCATCACGTAGCCCCTTGTGCCACATATATAGTGGCGAAGATGTGTCTCGTAGTTTTTGTAGTCTGCAACTCGTAATACACTCACATAAGCAACTTAAGAAGACTTCATTCGACATGTGCACAGCCGCGTGTGGGGTGAGAATATTAAGAAGTTTTTTAAGAAGACTTCATTCACGCAGTTTCAATAACGAAATTTGCTGCAAAGCAAAAGGCAAGCGATGCATCAAGAGTCTCCAGAATGCATTTCGTCCCAGTCACCGTCACCGCCACTTCACCTGCAACCTTGTGGATGAGTTGAAGCATCCGTGTGAACATAAATTGGGAGAACGCGGCGTCGTCGTCATAGCTCGCCAAGGAAGTGCGGTTCATAAGATGGATGTCAATTGTGTAGACCTCCTGATTCTCCGCTTGCTGGAGGTGAGGTGTCGTTCCGTGAATTATGTGGCATCAGTCGAATTGAGCGATCAAATGTCCACAGTTACTCGATCCTATTGTCGATGTCGTTCTTCTGGCAGGCGACGATGTCGCTCGGCTGATCTTGGGTGGCGAGGTCCGTGACGCGTGCGAGGACGGCCTTCTTGTTCTCCATGTAGAGTTTGCCAGCTGCTCGGTGCACAAACAAACTTTTTTTTTCTGGAAAGGACCCCCCGTCGTTCTCTTCGTTCTCCTACGGGCGAGATCCCAGCGGATATGCCGTGCGTGTCCAGCTTGGAGGTAGACTGAGCAGGTCAATATTCCAACCATTTTTCTTCATACTGTCCAATATCTGTTTGGCTGACTACACGGTAAAGCCCCCGGGGTTTGCAGAAAACCTTTTACTTCTTAGCAGTCTTTGATATTATGGCCATGGTTTCTATGCCCATATGGTTGGGTATCGTGAGGAGAGGTCCTAGCCACTCACAACACACCAGGTTTATGATTTTCCTCTCCCACCATAATTTCCAACGCTGCGAGATTGCGTTCGCGGAGCGCGCTTTCGAGAAGGTCGGGTTGAAAATACAGGGTGAAGAATTCTGATCCTGTTAATGTTGAAGGTGCGTATGGCTTGCTTTGGTCCCACTCTCTTAGACTCTCCCGGAGACCGAGGCTTCATTCTCAAAGCCTGCTTCGAAGCAAAAGGTTTTTGACCCTCCCCTCTGACAGCGATCTCGATTTATAAATAAAAGACCATTTTCATATTTGTACTTATGGCCCCAGAAAGAGAACGGCGGCGGCGGCCGACGGCATAATGGATGCGGGCTCGCTCGTAGACGATGCGGAGGCTGCCCAGCCGGCCAGGCACCCGTGTCACCCTGGGCGCCGGCGCCTCGCTGCGCAGCCAGCGCCCACATTCCAGCGGTGGCGGCGGCCCGGCTCCCAATGGATGTGCATTGGGCACGTGGAGGAGGCGCGCACAGGCAACGCGGCGGGCAAATGGGACGTGAAGGAGATGGGCCCATTCTTGGGCGCGACGGCGGAGGAGGCGGCGCAGAGGCGCGAGAAGGATGTCGTTGCTTGGCTTCATCCGAAGCCGCGGCCGCGGGCTCCGGCTTCCGGCAAACGCTTCGCGCCGAGCGTCGCATCGCGCGAGAAGCGGCAGCGCACTGCTGCGCCTACGCAGCTGCGCGAAGCTGAGCAGCGAGCGGGCCCAAGCCGTGAGCAGGCGCGCGCGGGGCCTGGGCGCGGGCACAAGGCGGAGGCAGCCACCTTCTCACTCCTCGAGGAGCCGAGGCGCATCGAGGCGTTGAAGAGCAACGCGAACTGGTTCGAGCAGATGAGCGCGAGAAAGGTAAGCGCTTCCTTGTCCGCTGTCTCTGCCATTTGAAAGATGGACGGCGGGAGCTGCGTGAGTGGCGGAGGCCGCGAGGGTGGCGTGGCGGCAGCGGTGGGGAGGGCAGTCTGGGGGGCCACGGTGAGGGTTGTGGCCAGGAGGGCAAGTGCAGCGAGTGCGGCAGGTAGCTGTGCTATTGGCGGCGGTTGTGCTGGGGGCTTCTCTAGCGAGGGCGGCTGCGAAAGACCTGCACTTCGCCCTTCTGTATCTCTTCCACTATAAAGATGGACGGTGGCATCTGCGGGAGTGGCGGGAGCGGGGTGGTGGCAGCGGTGGGGCGGTTTGTGTGGAAACCGCTAGCTCAGAGCGACAGGTACCTTGGGTGCTAGCCAAAGTGTTGGAAGAGTGCTCGACCTTCTCGCCGCCGGATGTTGCTCATCCTCTGAGCAGTGCCTCGCCCGCCACGCAAGATGCAGTTGCCCTTGATTTAGCCAAGTCTGGCAGTGAGTCTCTTCTTGTCCAGCTGTACGAGCCCATCGATGCAGGCTCCTCTATTTATACAATCTCCGCAGAAGAAGTTCGCATTATGGCTAGGCGCGTCCGGGTGATCAACATTAGCTTGGAACCGATTCCAATGAGGCGAGCTGCCCCTCCGCCAACAACAGCGGCCGCCCTACGGCCGCGGCGACACAATGTGGAGAACAGCAGTGCACCAGCGGGCTCAGGATCACCATCAGCAACGCCGGCATCAACAAGGTTCAGATTATCATTATCAGCAGAGGGCAAGGCTAAGGGAGATGGCTCAATCACCAATGGGCTACTTGAGATTCGGGCTGAGATGCCAACTCTGGACGACATGTGGGAGGTCCAAGATGTCGTGCAGTATCGCCGGTATTACCGGCAAGAGCAGTGGCTCGTCAAATGGAAAGGTTACGGGGAAGATCGAAACACATGGGAGAAATGGGAGAATTTGTTGGATGAATCCGTGAAGGCCCGTGCTCTTGAGTTGAAGTTGAAGGCGGCTTGTGATATGTGAGTGATTCTAAGATTAGATTAGCGTGTGCAAACTGGCTTAAATTGGGCTGGGGTTTCGGGGGCAGAGCTCTACTAGTAAAAATGTGTAAAAGTACTATAATAGTAGTTAAAATCGCCTTCGGGGGCTCCGCCCCCGGACCCCCGTTCTGCAATTCGAGTGTGAGAGGGGGGGCTTTACCGTGTAGTCAGCCGTTTACGGTCCAATCGTAATTCGTTTTGTTTCCGTACTCCTTCCACATGTAGTGCTCATACAATTGGTATTGCGGTAGAGTTGTAATATCCCAATTGTCCAAGCTCATTTCCTTCAGTATTTCAACAATATCATTATCTTCATTAAGAGGTCGTGATAGTTGAAGGTATGTCTCCGCAGTGTTTATTTCATGATCTCGCTCATTCTTCCGATTGAGGTACTCATTAATAATGTTAGGCGTTCCTCTAAAGCGTGGATAATACATCTTTCCTACTAACCCATGCAGAAAAAAAAGTGCCACCATGCGCAACGAACTAGCTTGCACGTGCACAATGTGATTGCAAGTCATCACACGTGCTGCGTAACGTTATGTACGAAATTGCAAGTCATCACATGTGCTGCGCAAAGAAACATCGCTATACGGCTAGTTTACGTAGTTGTGGGCCTTAGGGGGTACGCAGAGGGAAAAAGTTGACATGCGCACGTACGGCGTCTCCGCGGGGGGACCGATGCACATCGCGCCGTGCCCATGCACGGCGTGAAGTCGCGTTCCGTCAAAAGAGGCGTGCATGTGCTGAGAGACGTGGGTGTTGTGGTTCTCCTCTGGCTGAGGGATGGGGCCAGCTGGTCCATTCGCTTGAGCCTTTTGGAGTTGTTGATTTGTGTCGCTATGTTGCATGTCATGTATTTGTGCCCATAAGGGCCACCAGGCCGCGGGTCGCTCCGCCGAGCGAGGCGGCGCGACCCTTGCCGGGGTGAGTGGGGCCTCTGCCATAAGGCATGCCCAATGGAGCGCAGGCCCTGCCTGTCTGGTGCTCTTGCTGTGTGTCCTGCAGCCTGCTGTCCCCCAAGATGGGGGCCAGCATGGCTGCTGTGAGTGGTGTGGCCGGGGCCACGGGCCGTGTGGCGCGACCGGGGTCGCACGCACCTGCTCGGCCTCCGATGGTGGACGCGGCCGCTTCGCCAGCGACTGGTCCGTGGGGGCATGGGGGCCGCCCTCGGTGGGGAGGCCGAATGAGAGGGGAGCCGCGGCGGCGCGCTCCATCGCAACCAAGTATAAACTTAGTTGACTACTAGTATAACACATTATAGTCTTAGTGCCTACCTGATATTAGGCTGATGTTAGGTCCTGATCTCAGTCTAAGGTCTCCGATACCTGACGGCCTTTGACCTGACGGCCCATCCGGGAGGGGAGGGGAGGGGGAAGCGGCGGCGGCGGCCTACGTATGCGTAGGACGCAGGACGCGGAGGAGCGGAGGCGGAGGCGTTCCGCGCGCGGGGGGGAAAGGCCCCCCTGCGGTACATGTGGCCCCACTGTTTTTCGCACTGTTTTTTACTATTTTTTTTCGATTCCCAAAAACAGCTATTTTTAATGTCGTTCATCTAGACCTCACCCGCTGTTTTTCACATCTTAGCATCTAGGACACCGATAGCAGCTCGCCATCGGCCGAGGGGAGGGGAGGGGGAAGCGGCGGCGGCGGCCTACGTATGCGTAGGACACAAGACGCGGAGGAGCGGAGGCGGAGGCGTTCCGCGCGCGGGGGGGAAAGGCCCCCCTGCGGTACATGTGGCCCCACTGTTTTTCGCACTGTTTTTTACCTTTTTGTTTCGATTCCCAAAAACAGCTATTTTTAAGTTCGTTCTAGACCTCACCCGCTGTTTTTCACATCTAAATTTTTTAAATTTTTAACAAATTTTTATGGGTCGCGGCGCGGCAAAGGAACGGGACTAGCGCGCACACAAGACAGGACTCCCTGCCGCGGCGAGCGCAAGCACCCTTCCCCCTTATGCCACCCAGCACTTCACTAGCTTACTACCTGCGCTAGCCGGAGCACCCCTCCCTCCACACTCAAGCAGCCCCCCACGCCAGGATCCTGTTTTGGTCTCGCAGGCAAGGGGGCCTAATGGGAGGGTGAGGAGCAACTCCTCAAAGAGGAGCTTTGGGGAAGGAGATGTTTGAGTGGGGGCGCTATACCCTTGCGCTAGGCATGGGCAGCGACGCCGCCTCAAAACATGTCCTCCCTCTGGTCTTGAGTCGAAATTTTTGGTGTTTGAATCCGAGGGCGAGGGGTTTGTGCTTCTTGGGTTGGTTGTAGTGGGATGAGGGAGTGGGAGATGGAGTGAAGTGTTGAAAGAGGGCCCAAGGCAGGGCACTGAGTTGTAGGTACTTGTGGCCCACAAGCGTGGGGTGAAAACGAAAAGTGTATCAACATGTGTCTTGAATTGAAATTTTTGGTGCTTTGAACAGAGGGCGGGGGGGTTCGTGCCGTTTGGGTTGGTTGAAGTGTGAAGGGGGAGTGGGAGAGGGAGTCTTGTGTTGAGAGAGGGCCCAAGGCAGGGCACTGAGTGATTGGTACTAGTGGCCCACAAGAGTGGGGTGAAGACGAGAAGTGAGTCAACAAGTTGGAAAACAGAGGCATGGGGTGCTCTCCGTAGGAGGTTGATGGTTGTGAAGTGCCCTCCCATGTTGGGTGCACTGATGGTAGAGGTTTCCACCATGGGGAGGGCAGCTGAGCTGCCCTCCCACATGAGGTGCTCTTGGGGTGGGAGGGTTTCCCACTGTTGGAGGGGGTCTCCAAGACCCCCTGCATGATGCGCAGAGCCATGGTGGCAACCTGTTCGGTGCCAGTGCTCGCCACCCCGCGCGCTTGCGCGGGTGTGGTTTGGATGGGTTGGATGGGCTCTGAGAGGGCTTTCTGACGAGCCGCCTCGGGCGGCGTGGGGCGTCCCAGGTGGGGCGCGGTGGCGAGGGTCGCCTGGGGCTCGGGAGCGGTCGCGGCACGCTCCATAGTTCAAACTATAACAATAGTTTCCGCTGTTTTTCACATCTAGGACACCGATAGCGGCGCTCGCCATCGGCCGAGGGGAGGGGAGGGGGAAGGAAGCGGCGGCGGCGGCCTACGTATGCGTAGGACGCAAGACGCGGAGGAGCGGAGGCGGAGGCGTTCCGCGCGCGGGGGGGGAAAGCCCCTCTGCGGTATATGTGGCCCGCAAGGGCGGACGTTGGCGGTCTGACGGTCTGACGTCCACATGGTTGCATTCTGCAACTCGAGCGGGCATGGTTGCATTCTTCAACTCGGGCCGCCCTCGGGCCGCCTCGAGGCACGAAAACAAAATATGATACAGGATACAGGAGGTAGGAGCCCCTCATTACCTTTCGAACTGAAGGCGGCGCTTTCCATCCTCCCTCCCTCCCCCCCACGCGGCCCGCGAACACAATCGAAGGCGAGTGAAACCGTCTGGCGCGGGAGGGCGAAGGGGGAGAAGGAGAGGGGGGGAGGAGGGCAGTCGCCACCACCGCTGCCGCGAGAGGGGAAGAGGGGGCCGAGGGGGACGGGGGGGCGGGGGTGGGGTGGGGGGGACGGAAGGACAGGGAGCTCGGGGCTCCGCGTGGGATCCGCTGGCCGAAGTGCGGTGCCGCGAGCTTGGCTCAGTGCATGGCGCGCAAGAAGAAGAGTGTGGCCGCTGTCTTCAAGACTGCCGTCGATGCGCAGGCCTTCCGCAGGCGGGCGATCGAGAAGAACATCTCATTTGCGCGCGCCGAGGACAAGGAGACACCGTATTGGAAGCAGGCGGACACCGAACTGAATACTGAGGATGCGAAGAATGCACGCATGGCTCTGCAGAGTCATCCAGCCGTTCTACAGGCACTCATACCTTGGTGGCAAACCTCGAAACGGTGCGCCGAGGTGCGTATACCGCACACTGACCGACTTGCGCGCCCAGACTACAAGGACCTGTGCATCCGCCTGTACAAGGCCCTCATTGACGAGTGGGACGAGGATGAGGCATACGCCACCGCTGAAGAAGACTGTGAGGAGGATTGTGGCGGCCAAGCGTACATCACGCGCCAGAAGTATGAAAGCTCACTCTTCGAGTTGGCGGACATGTGGTCACATGACATTGACGGCAAGGAGTATGCAACCCTGCTCTGGCAGCTCTATTCATGCATCACAGACGGTGCCACTCCAGGCACTGCCACGTGGAAGGCAATCCAGGACTGTGACCATATAAGCAGCTCTGTCAATGGGCGCTTCGGCCGCTTCGGCGACAAGATGACCGAAGAAATGCTGTGAGCATCTGCTATCTCTACACTTTCCCAATCAATGCGAGGCCGTGAACACCCGGAGCCTCTCGCACTCTCCCGTCCCCGAGCCTGCTTACTCACGCTTCCCTGACTGGTTGTCACCACAGGATGGGAGAAGAATACCTTGAAACTCTTCGGCTCGAGAAGGAGGCAAAACGGAAGGCTGAGGCGGAGCGCATTGCTGCGGAGAAGGCGGAGAAAGCAGAAAAGATTGCGAAGCAGCAGCAAGAACAGCAAAGGGCTGCAGAAGCGGCCGCAGCTGCCGAAGCATCGGCCAAGGCGGCGGCAGAAGCGGCTGCACTTGCGGCTCTGCATCAGTCGGCGATTGAAGCTGAGATGGAGGCCATGCGCCTGGCAAAGAAGGCACGAGCAGCCACTCTTCGTGCACAGCGCAAGCAGCGGGAGGAGGAAAAGAGAGCACAGAAGGCCAAGGAAGCATTTCGCGAGCGTCAGCTTGCAATGTTCAAGGCGTTGATGGGGGGTGCGGCGACAGATTTGCGAGGCAAGCGTTTGTACGGCATATCGGTTGGAGCCGGAGCAGGCTCAAATGTTTCGTCCCCGCGCTCACCATTGCACCCCGATATCGACACCTCCCTAGAACCACCGAATCTTAACTGCCTCAAGAGCATGCATACGCCTCTCTCGCTTGCTCCAAGCGATCGCAGATCCGCTTCCTCTGTGGGCAACTCATTTTCGCGCCCTCATACCAGTCGAGCCGCACCCGTAGCTAGTGCGCGCGCTGTTGGTCCCCTCCCGTCCATCCACATGTCGTGTGGCGGCGGAACTGCAGCGCATCCAAGTTTTCCGTCCTCTTCAACGCGAAGCCGAGGAAACCCGGTGCGTCGATGTGGGGAGGGGGAGGAGGCGGGGGAGGAGGAGGACGAGGAGGAGACAACTCCCCCTCCGCCACCCAGGCCACGGCTTTGCCGGACGAGTCCACGCACGCCTGTGCCTCTCTCTCATGAATCCAGGGACTCGCACTCTGCTTCTGACGCGGCGCCTGGAAGCAATACTGCACATCTACGAGCGGGTGCTACGCTGGGAGGGATCCCGCCTTCACACACTCCGACACGATTGGGCGCCGGACGAACCTCGCCGTTGAGGTTGCACATGGCTGATTGGGAGAGGCTCATCTCTATAGAAGCCGACAACAATTTAGAGGAGCCCTACCCCGACAAGTGCGGAGGTGTGGCCCACCCAGGTTCACCTGTGGAGGCTCTTGAGCAGGAAGCCTTAGGAGCGACCTCCCCTCTCGCACTACCACCGCAGACTGACCCCTTGTCAGCACCGCAACCGGCGGCTACTTATTTTTGTTCACCACAACATGAGGCACCACGCTCGCCCAAGCCGGCCACAACTACGCCTTCAGCGTCGCAACGCTTGGTAGCCCCTCCGTCCATGCCATCAACATTGCCTCTGCCAGCGTCAAAGCTCCCCAAGACTTTGCGAGCAGCGCAGGCAGTGCCGTTTACACAATCCCGGCCGCCGCCTGCCGTTCCGTGTCAGAACCAGTCGCCCACGCCGACCGCAGTGTCAATGGCAACTGCGAGGCCGGAGTCACCATCGACCCTCAGTCTCCCATCGCCCCTTCCACCCACAACGCATAGATTTGCGGCGATGGGGAAAGTAAACCCGTCGCCAAGAGCATCACCCGCTGCCCAACGACCACTTCCAAAGGCCCGAGAGATGATGGCTGAAACAATGGACCGGTCGCTAAGGACGGAGCATAGATCGCCTCCTGGACAAGGCTCCTTGCCACGCCCACTTACGACGCGCGCACCTGCGGTTGCCCAATTAAGGATCTCAGTGCCACAACCTCCACGAGCAGTCATCAACAAGGGCAGGTACGAATATGACTTTGCCGGTGAGGCCGTCGAAGCGTGGCAGGCAAGTCCAGAATCGCCCGAACATCTCCCGAGCAAGCAGCTCTGGTAGTGTCCAAGTTACGTCATCTCGGCAAAGTGGGTTATACATTGCTTGCTTCACTCAAAAGTCGTTTCATCTCCATCCAACGTTTTGAGGTTCTTCCTCAGTCATCGCCTGTCTCAAGCGCCCTTTCTCTCGTTTCGAACGTTGCCGCAGCTCGACTAGGTGTATATTGTGCAACAGCGACTTAGTCGTCTACTCGCCTACGAGTACCTTCCCCTTGGTCCTTCTATTTATTATTGAGTACCTGCCCGCTGGTCGCTTCAAGCATTTACCATCTTTGCTGCTCTGTGGTCATCCGCATGCAATTATCCGCCATCGGTCTCTTTTTATTGTTCGAGGCATTGAGTCAGGTTCGGATAGGGCGAGCATCGCGCGAATCAAAGGACCATTCCGCATCCAAGCGTACGTGGGTCCACCACGACCACCGCAAATCCATCGCTATGGCCTCGATTATCTTGTGGCACTCATCCTGCTTGACTTTGTCGCGTTACTCGGGGATCGTTGAGCCCCCATCCCGTTTCTTCTACTGATTCTTTTTTCGGGCCGAGGCTAGCCAGGGACACCACTTGCTTTCTTGTGGGATCGGTCGCTGGTGTACACGGTGATGGCGACGTCCTTTGACATGCTTTCATGTGCGCTTGCTGTTTTCGTGCCGCGTTCACGTTCATACTCATACTTCATCCTTCACTTTTGAAAGACTTTTGCTAAAAAATGTTCAAGTTATAATTTATAGCTTTTGCTTTTTGCCACTAAAACTCTAAATATAAACTCTTGACTCTTGAAGATGAGAGGCTTCGACCTCAGGTTTGATTGTTTGTGTGGCTGAGTGAGTGGAGTGGCTGTGGCTGTGGCTGTGGCTTGTGATGTAGAGCAGAATTGTTGAAGCATGGGATGGGGCCCTCCAAGGGCGACCGTGCTCAAGGAGGGGCCTGAGCACAGGGAGCACTGGGGTTGGAGCTGGAGGGAGGCATGGCACCGGCGGGGACACCGCTCACACGAGCATGAGGGTGGGGGCACTGCCCCCTCCCCTCGATATTTGTCCTCCCCCCAGTGCATGCACCGACCCCGCGCACACAATAAAAAATAATTACAACTGGGAATATCGGCGGCTGCACTGAGCCGCTGGCCGATGCCGCACGCCGACGCAGGTGAAGACGCAGGTGAAGATGTCCCAGCAGGCCCTGCAGAGACCCCGGCAGAGCCCGGGGGCGGGCGGGCGGGTCATCTGAGCGCCCCGGCTTGCATTAATGGTCATGTCTCGGGCCTAGGCTCCTTCAGACGGCGAAGGGGTAGCGTTGCGCACTCCCGGGGTTGCTGGAGTGCTGCAGCGGCAAACTGCGAGGATGCTGCTGAGGCCGTAGAGGTCGCCAGTCGAGCGCCCGAAGTCAGTGGTGTCGCAGATTTGGCAACCAATGGTGAGTCAGGCGCTCTCCGGCTGGGCTCCTTCAGAAGGCGAAGGCTTAGCGTCACGCATTCCCAGTGTTGCGGGAGTGGTGCAGCTTGCGAGAGTGCTGCAGCGACGAACGGCCCGGATGCTGCCGGGGCAGCAGAGGTGGCCCTTTGCACGCCCGACTTCAGCAGTGGCGCAGAAACGCCGTCGATGAACGGGGAGGGCGGAATGCGCATAGCGGACGCCGATCGAGACGCCTGCGGGAGAGGTTTGCAGCGTGCAGTACGAAGAAGCGCACGAACAAATGAAGGTAGCCAACGATGAATTCTTGGTAGCATGTTTGAAGGACGAGGGAGAGCTGGGCGGCATCACCAAGGCTCTGAATATTGACTGTCACACAATCCAACTCCCACTGGACGACGATGGTGCCTTTCGCAGGGCTGCGCTGCAGGCACTCATGCACACCGTCGGGGCCGTCTGCATGCTGCACGATGGGTCGCTGCAGATGAAGACGGACGGGCTTGGGTTCACCCTCCGTGGCGGCTGGGGCGCGCCCTACACACACGTCAATGCGCCCATCTTCGAAGGCTGGAAGCAGAAGGGATGTGTGCTGACGCTCAACGCTGCAGCACTCTCCTTGATCAACCACAACACCGCCACATGCGAGCCCTTCATAAGCCTTACCGTCATGAACAAGTCCATCATAAGGCGTCTCTCTTTCGCTGGATTTCGCCACATGGAGTCGACGGTGCAGGACAGCACGTGCCTGCAGCTCATCTTCGTTGACTTCCTCTTCAAGTACGACCTGCACTCCCACTTCACATACCACCAAGATCTTCGGCACGGAAAGTCGGCGGTCTTCACGGCAGTTGTTAAGCTTACAGCAGATGAAAGCAGCCTTCACGTCGCCGGCGCTGCAGCGCCCGCTGTTTTCAAGGAGATTGGTGACGCCCATGTGCTACTGTCTCGCATGTACCACAGGTCTGGCGCAAGCACTGCTCGCACAGTGCTGGCCGTCTTCTTCTACAAGATCGGCAGGGAGCGCACGCGTCTGGAATCAGCCGGAGTCGAGACGGACGAACAGCACGAGGAAACGCAGCAGGGTGAAATAGCGGAGGGAGCATGTTCGAGCGACAGCGACAACAACGTGCCCAGCCTGTGAAAATGGGCCCCCCGCTGGGGTGCACTTCATGTGTTCAGCGCGGGGCTGTTGTGTTGCTGCTGCACTTCCGCTGCTGCGCTTCCCATGTCCGCATAAGTGAATGAATCAGCTTGAGGATCTTGTATTGAATAGAACGGGTGTGTGCGCGCGGGATTTGATGTGCGCGCGCGGGCTCCGCAGCTGTATGTGGCGTCGATGCCGCAGTTGGAGTGAAGGAGTGTGCGTGCAGTGCAGGTGCCTGCTTAGTTTTTCCGATAACATGGGTGGTGTGCCCCACCACTTGATCAATTTTGGCTCTCAACTTGCAATCCCACGCGAGCACGATCAACAGCCACCTTGGCGGGCTACTGGCCGCCCAGCGCGCCCCGTTCACCGTGTCTTCACCTGCACCTGCAGTTCCTGCACTCTCACCTTCACCTGCACCTTCACTGAAGAAAAAACTTCGGACCAGCACCTTCCCAGTTGGAAAAATTTTTTATTACACCAGCGCGTCCTCTCCTCGAGTCCACGCTGGGGGAAAACCCCTTTCGGGTAAAACAACGCAGGGGGGGGGGGGCACTCGTGAGATAGGAGCCCAGAAGCGCTAATCTCCCTCGCTAGAGCGAGTGGCCGCGGCGAGCCGCGGCCCTTCCCTCCTGGCTCTGGCGCCCCCGTCTTCTCTTACCCAAACGGGGCGAGAAGACACGTATCTGCCGGAGGGGAGAGCTGCCGCTCCCCCCTCCCCTCCCTCTTCCCATTTCCTCCTCTCTTCCCTGCGGCGGGGGCCCATGGCGCGCGCCTGCGGCCCCTCTTCAGGTCCCCAGGTGGCCCGCAGGGGCCTGGGAGCACAGCTCAGGGGGCAGGTGAGGCTGGGGCATGGCCCTGGCCCCTCCTGCCTCTCCCTCGCTGGCGCTCCGAGCCCCTGCGGGTCGACTGGAGCTGGCTGGGGGGTCCTGAACAGGGGGGCCCAGGGGGAGGAGGGACTGGTTAGAGGGATGGGCTGGCCACGACAGGCCAGGGCGGGCGAATCAGGCGTGCCTGTGGGGAGAGGGATGGGTCAGCATGGCAGTGTGCTCCTGGCAGGCCATCAGGCGTGCCAGGAGAGTGGGTGGTTCCTCCCCCATGGCAGGGGAGGAGTGGAGAGAGAGGGGGGCTCGTGCCCCCCCATGGGTGAACTAAGTATAAACTTAGTTGCACTTTAGTAGTTATAAATCACTGTTTGACCGCCCTACCAGAAGGCAGGGGCGCAGGGGCTGGGTTTGGCTGTGCGGGCCCACGGGCCCACCCATAGGACCCAGGACCCAGGGTGGGTGTCCGTGATGGAGTGAGGAGTAAGGGGGGCGCGAGGCCCAAGGCCCCCATTGACCCACACTTACACTTATAAAAGCAGGTTGAACGCTCAGATGTTTTAGTAGTAGTATTATTTGTGGAGCTTGGTCTCAGCCCTCACCATCAACCAACCCCCAATAACATCAGCCAACCCCAACATCGATGTTCAACATCACCCACCCCCCTAGAGCTTTGTTTGAAGCTTGGAGCTTGGGGTGGGAGCTTGGAGTGGGTTGGGGAGCTTTGGGGTTGGACGGAGGTCGGGGTTTGGAGCTAGAGCGCGTGCTCCATGACCCTATCGTTTTAACGATAGTTGGCACGCCAGGACCGCCCAGATGTTGGAGACGAGGTGTGCGTCGAGGGCGTCGAGGGCGTCGCTTGCCGCCGCGCACATCGCGTTCGCGCTCCTTCTTGGCGTTACACTCGCCTTGCTAAGGGCGTGGAGGGAGGAGGACCCCCCCCTCCCCCCTCGCGGCGGCAGGCGGCGTACTTTACCCCTAAAAATATTTTGTGAGCATGAACGAAGCCGATTGACAAGACCAGAAGGAGGGGGGACCCGACGCGGCTCTCGCTCTCTCTCTCGTCTCTCTCTCTCTCTCTCTCTCTCTCTCTCTCTCTCTCTCTCTCTCTCTCTCTCTCTCTCTCTCTCTCTCTCTCTCTCTCTCTCTCTCTCTCTCTCTCTCTCTCTCTCTCTCTCTCTCTCTCTCTCTCTCTCTCTCTCTCTCCTCTCTCTCTCTCTCTCTTCTCTCTCTCTCTCTCTCTCTCTCTCTCTCTCTCTCTCTCTCGTCTCTCTCTCTCTCGTCTCTCTCTCTCTCGTCTCTCTCTCTCTCTCTCTCCACCCCTTCTCTCCCCTCTCCCCCCCTCACTCTCGGAACATTCCTTGCTCTCCAGCTAGCCTTGAAGAGTTTCAAATACAAAATGGAAGCTCGCCCCACCTGAGCTGCTGGTTCTCGTCTCCTCTAGAGAAGAGAGTACGACTCTCCTCTCCCCCCTCCCCCTCCCTCCCGATCTCACGCTGTTCCTCTCTCCCCTCTCTTCTCTCTCTTCTCCCCCCCGTGACTTCAGGAAGTCAGGAGGCCTTCCTCTAAATTCCAACTTCTATTAGTTCTCTTCTCGATTCTTTGCGGCTCGCTGGGAGCACGTGCTGCGGAGCCTTGGCGCGCGCTGTCTCGCGCCCTCTTGAGACTGCGCAGTTTCTCATCTCTCCATCGCCGTAATCTCATCTTCTTGCACACGGTCCACTCCCTTTCTCACCGACATTTCGAGCCTTTTCGCGCCGGGGCCTCGCCCTCCCTCCTCCCCCCCCCCTTCCTCTTTCTCTCCGTCTTCCATGCTGCGAGCGGCGACACGCGCGCGCGGCGGAGTGGCAGCGCTTGCCACCACGCGCACGCAGCTTCGCCCTCTAGCCCTCAAGAGCGGCCAGTGGATCCCAGGAGAGCTGGGGCTTGAGACGTGAGACCCCCTGCCAGCCGCTGCGAAGAGAGAGGGAGGAGAGCGAGGGGGAAGCAAAGTGAGGAGAGGGCTGGATAGGCAGAGGAGACAGGATCAGGCGGAGGGAGAACAAGGTAGCGGGGCAGGGAAGGAGAGGGAGGGGCTGGGTGGGAGGGAGAGGGAGGCACGAAGCAAAAGCAAGGGGAAATCATGGCAGTCAGGTAGGGGGCCAAGAGGGGAAGAGGGCGCAGGAGCGAGCCACGGGGCTGACAGGCTGGAGAGGCGTGGCGGAAAGAGAGTGAGGGGCAGAGGGACGCGCGCCTTGGTACGGCCGATCTGTTGCTGCTCACGACAACGACATTGCCGGTATGGCCACAGGAAAATTGTGCATGCTGGGATTAACCCTGACCCGGTCAGCGGTGCCATCTTGACGCCCATCTACCAGTCGACCACGTACATCCAGGACTCAGTTGACGAGTACCTCGCCAAAGGGTGATGCCATCCTGTGCTTCGTTGACCCGTGACGCGCCTGAATATCTGTACCTTTCCGTGTGAAGGTGTCCAAGAAGCATACTCGAACCAACTCCGTCGCCATCCCATGAGCATAGGTATTCGTACTCGCGCACAAATAATCCGACTGTCACTGCCCTCGAGAACAAGATCGCAATCCTGGAAAATGGGCACGGCGCGGCGTGCTTTTCAACAGGTGTGGGTGTTACGGGCGGTCTCCGTCTATCCTCGCTTTGCTTGGGACATGTGTCGAAATGAGAACAACGTTGGAATGCGGGCGGTTCGCCTTGCAAGTGTGATGCACCTGCAACAGCGTGGGCTAGGCGGGATTGACAGCAGCGCTTGGTGTGGGCATTTTCATCCATACTCATACTTTGACGCTTCCAATTTCACGTCGTGTTCCTTTGTCCCATCTTATGCCATGACGCATGCATGGCTCCGTCATAGGCATGGCTGCCACGATCGCAGTCGTCTCGGGCATCATGAAAGCCGGCGACCACTGCGTCATCACAAATTGCTCGTGCGTGCTTGCCCTCCCTTCTATCGCACAGCTCCCTTGCTCCTGTATGACGGCTCGAGCCCAGAAGAAGATTTTTGGCTCCCACAGCATCATGATGCCCAATTGCTTGGTCACATTAGCACTGCCGAATCCCTCGCCGGTTCCTCTGCTCTACCCGATCGAAGGCCCAACGTATTGACTCGCCTCCTCCTATATTGGCGCACAGTTACGGCGGCACAAACCGCGCTTGTCGCACCATGTTCACCGATATGGGGATGGAGTTTGACTTTATCGATTTCACCGATGTTGCCAACATTGAGAAGCACATCAAGCCCAACACCAAGATGATTTTTTCCGAAAGTCCCGCCAACCCGACGCTCACTCTCACTGACCTTAGCGCCGTCTCAGCGCTCGCCAAGAGTCGTGGTCTGATCCATGCGTGCGACTCCACATTTGCGACACCGATCGTGCAGCGGCCCATTGACCATGGTGTGGACCTTGTCATCCAATCGACGACAAAGTACTACGATGGACACAACATCACTGTGGGAGGTGCTGTCATTGCCGCTACTGCAGAGCTTCACGAGAGGATCAAGCACATGCAAAATGTGCACGGCAACATCATGTCGCCGCAGGTGGCCTTCTACCAGCTCCAGACCACTAAGACACTCGCGCTTCGTGTTAGGCAGCAGTGCGCAAATGCTCAGGCGATTGCTGAGTACCTCGAAAGTCACCCCAAGGTAGCCTCGCGCATGGCGTTGTGGCGAGCACTGCACTCAATGCGCTAGCCGTCTTTGCGGTGGATCGCTACCCCTAAATGTTCAGGGTGTCGCTACATGCGAGCAACTAGTGCTCGCGCATGGCTGTGCCTTTTATCCCGCCCAGTACTCCCACGATCAACCACTTTCCCTGGCCTTGATTTCTTCTTCAAAAGCCTGGCTTTGCGATGCCCACCTCATTCGAGCCTCTAACTTAGATTCCTTCTACTCCGCTTATGCAGGTCGATCGTGTACACTACCCTGGACTGGCTTCGTTCCCGCAGAAGGAGCTCGCCGACCGGCAACACATGAATGGTCTGCACGGTGGCATGCTTTGGTTCGAGGTCAAGGGCGGGACCGCTTCCGGCCGTGCGCTTATGGACTCGATTCAACGCCCGTGGTCCCTATGCGAGAACCTCGGCGCTCTTGAGTCCATCTGCACTTGCCCCGCCGTCATGACCCATGCCAACATGTTGGCGGAGGACCGGTTGAAGGTGGGTATCACAGATGGCTTTATCCGTCTTTCTGTCGGTATCGAGAGCGCCGATGATCTCATCGCTTCCTTAAAGGCTTCTCTCGATGCGCTGCCGTGAGGTGATTCCTAAAGCGATGGGCCTCGTGATTGGCTCAGGTGGTACAGTCTACGCTCGGACCACGAAGTTCGTATAGTGCCAACTTATTACTTGCACTCAGCGAGCGATACGCTGTACGTTGAGTTGGCCGTCCAGGATAACCCTCCTTCAGCAACTCGTGCAGCACGCCTAGCAATAGAGTACACACAGTCGTCCACAGCCCATCAAGCATGCTCAAGATGGCCTACATGGCATTCATGGATGCGAATTTTTTCGGGCCGCATTTGCTGATTCTGTGCACCTATGAAATTAAGCCGTCTGACAATATTCATGCTTCATGCGAGGACAAGCTATGAGCGCGCTCAGCTCGTGAGAGGCGATTGTTTGTTGCTGGCGCGTCGGCAACACCGTCACGTCCACGTCTTTGTTGCTGTGGGTATTCCTATTCCTCGTGCGGACATGCTTGCTCAAGGCAATAGCGCAAGCGGCGCTCGTGATCGCGGCACTTGCTGCATGCACTACTACGATATTTGGATCGATAAAATTAAGCCTTTATCGGCGCCGCTTGCTACGGTCATATCTTGAGTGTACACTAGGGTAGAGGGCGGCCAAACAGGGCGAGAGGCTTTTAACTACTACCTCCATCCCAAAACTGAATGGCCTAGTAGCTTTAGACTTAAAAAAAAACGCTACTCCTTGCTCCTGGAGAGCTGGAGCTCAGAGTATGCTGTTTAGGGTACATTGGGGCTTGACCCCGTTACTTCCATCACCATCTTACTCTTAAGGCTCCATACAAACAATAGCACTTTCCAAGGGAGGTCTCACATCCTGTCTCTGGTGTGCGGCAGGGCATACTCGTTCGAACCATTCGCCGCAATAATGCACTCACACACCATACTCTTAGTATCAAACAGTTTGTCTAGCTTCTCTGAAGGATATTCATTGAAAGCTGCGAGGCATTGGTCGGTGAACGTGTTCAAATTGAAGTTGCGATGCTTTGGTAGCCGCGAGTCCATCGACTTGAAAAAACCCAGGTCGCAAGCATTCGTGTCCGGAGAGTTTGCGACTTGCGGAAAGAATACAATCTCAGGCCCAACCCAGCGGCCCTTTGGTTTGCACAGCATACTAGCAAGCCTCTTTTCCATCGAATCTCCACTGTCCTTGCTCATGTGAGGCGTCGCGTTGTCCATCTGTAGCGTGACCCGTGATGCGTTCGGAAGCTTGCTGCGGATGGCTGGGATCACAAGCGTTCGCATCATCGACTCGAATTTTTCAGCATCCATCGTCACATTAACAGTCCTTAGGTCTCCTTTCTTCAGCCCTGTGCGCTTATCACCTCTCTTTGCAACCACCTTCTCGCACACACGCCAAGCTCCCACGAGACCATCAAAGTTGTGCACCGGATTCGGACGAGCAATCGCACACAACAGCATCACTTTCCCCACGAAACGCTTGGACACAAGCTTTTGCTTCGGCTTCTGCACACCGGGTGGGAGCTTCAGCTTGCCACCATGGCGATACACATAAAACCATTTCTCATCTATGTCAATATGGAGCTCCCATTTGTTGTTCACATTGTCTTTTGCCCACTGTAGACGCGAGTCGATCATCGCTCCAGTGAGCGCCGGCCTCGTGGACTTGCCAACGACGCGCCACTTCTTCTTCTTCATGAAGCGTTGCACCGTTGACGAAGGCAGACCTGTCATTTCTTCGATTTCGGCAAAGGTGAGATCATATGCATTCTCACGGAGCACCTCCTCCAAATGCTCCGCCTCCTGCCGGCCAATGCGCTCTGGCCGTCCGCCTGCACCCTTACGCGATGCGGGCAGCTTGCCCTCTTGTGCCAAGCGCCTGCTCACCTTGGCCGGGTACTTACGACTAACATGATACTTCTCACACAGGCTGGCATGGGCTCGCTTCCACTCGCGCCCGAACTTCGGCTGCGGAAGCCGTTCGTATGCCACAGCGACCGCAGCCTGACGATTCGGCGTCAGACTGCAACGCCTCTTCTTCCCTGCTCGGCGCCCATCATGGCCGTCGCTGCCGGGCGAGTCCGACGGCTGAGGGGGTGTGGATGGCTGCAGCTCGCTGCTCGCCGGCTGGCGCGGCGCTGAGGGCCCGCCGGTTCGCCTCCCATGTTGCGGAGGCTCTTTGATCTTGAGCCTCGCCATCGGGTGATTGCGCTTCCTTGTCTTGTCCGCGGAACTCGCGGGAACACTTCCCGCCGGGAGTGATATAGCGAGATTCACAAAACTCAGACAGATTGAAAAGGATAAACAAAATACTAAAGGCTCTTTAACCTTGATAGGATTAAGCCCCAATGTACCCGCTATCCTTAGGTTAAGAGTGTTTTTTTTAACGAGTTTTTTATGCCCTGCCAAAGCCCGATCCTTTCAGTTTTGGGATGGAGGTAGTACTAATAAGGGTTGGGCTCAACGAACTCTTTACAAAATAATGAATGTTGCAATAAAATAACTGAGCATTAGTACCACTACTCCCACTAGCCCGGTACCAACACGACAGCCCTCAGCGCACCTGCCCGTACACCTTGGCGCGTGCTATTGCCACAGATACATACGCACCTATGCACCCCTCTGTCGAACACGCGATGACTATAGGCTCGTAGGCAGAGGGCCGTTCGATCGAGCCGGCAGCTGACGCGGCCGTGAAAGAGTCGTTGTTTGTTGCTGACGGGAAGATGTCTGAAAGGTCATGGTAGGAGTAGCTGTCAGTGTCTGCCATCGAGCGCTTCGAGCGGAGAGGTAGACTGAGGTTCAGAGGATTGCAACGCGTGGCGTCGGAGAGTAGAGACGAGGCTAGCTAGCGAGCTAGTGGGAGAGAGAGAGAATGAGAATGAGAGCTTCTTAGGTCCAAGGTCTAAAACTATTGTTATAGTTTTAGCGATGGAGCGCGCGCCGACCGCTCCCCTCTCCCAGCCCCCCGCCGCCACGACGCCCCAACGGGGCCGCCCCAAACCGCCGGAGCCGAAGCGCTCGCAGGCCTCTGCCCCACCGGATACCGACGTCGACATGGCTCCGCCACCCTCGCCTCCTCACCAGCCCCAGAAGCAGGGAACAGGCCGTGCCCTGTTCCCTGCAGAGCAACAGAGCCAGCAACTGGCTCAGCCGCCCAGCTCCACCGTCTCGCCACCCAATCAAGGACTCCCCATGGTGGGTGGCAGCATTGCTGCCACCCCCATGGTGGTAACTCCTACCAGCAGTGCACCCCTCGGGGGCGGGCACTTGACACAACAATCAATCCTTGGAGCCTTTGCTCCCACCAACCAACCAACAACCCATGCGCCCAAGTCGTATGCTGAAGCCACGCATGGGAGCAAACTGAAGGAGCTAGCCCAACAAGCTCTGAAGCAGCCAGCCCAACAACAACCGCAACAGCTGTCGCGCAAGCGGGCCGACCCACAGTCGGATCCCAAAGGGACTCCCACCAACACCACCCAACTCGCTCCCCCTCCAATGGATGAAGAAGAGGAACCCGAAGACACACCCTTTTTCATTCAGCTAGCGCAACTAGCTGAAGACAAAAAGGACATTAAAAGTGAGGATGTAGCCACGTTCATGAAGTTTCTTCTCTCTAGGCTAGAGGGCCTAGATGCCACGCCAGATGGGATGGACAAGGGCCGAAAGGGCCCATGGATTTTCTACGTCGATGACGATGCTCACGACCAATTCAAGGCCGCTTATGGCGACAAACTTCAAACGGTACTCTCGGGAGTCCCGCATGAGTTTGGAGTCACCTATGGCACGATAGCCGACTCAGCTCCCCGCAAATCTAGCGCTATCAGGTCCTCTCTCAAAGAGGTCGCCACCTGCATCGTGTTTCGCATTTTCGACCCGATTAAGGCATACAAAACTAAAACTCGGCATTTGGCTAGTGCATTGGAGCGTGAAGGCTTCCATGTCCTTAGGGGCAATCAACAGCGAGTCAAGACCACGCTCGAAGGGATCACTAAAGTAGAAGCCGGTAAACGTCCAATTTGGCACTTCTACGTATACACAGACACCACCGCCCTGGGCCATCGCTTTCCCCGGACCTTCCACGTGACCCTCGATGACGGGGAAAACTTCAACTTGGACTACGCGGTCCGCTCATCGGTGGAATGCGTAACACCGGACGGCGACATTGCCATACACGGCGCCCCGGGCGGGTGCAAAGGATACGATAAGCCCTGGGCTATCTCATATCTACGTAAAAATCAAGTCAGCTTTCGCCAATGCACGTGCGAACAAGACAAGGCGAAAGCGGAGCAGCGCAAACGCCAACGCGAAGTAAGCAACGCCATGGACTACAGGGCCCTAATGGGTCTTGGAGCGGCGGCACCGTGCCGTCGATTCATGGCAGGCGAATGCAAAAATAATCGCATGAAGGGGCGACAAATCGTCCAATGCTCTTCCAGCCATGACATCCCCGGATGTTGGGTAAAGGACCCCGCCACGGGTAAACAAAATTGTATGGTCAAGTGCAATCTGAAACCAAATAAGGCCTATCCAGGGTACTGCGTTAACGGAGTAAGTTGCCTGTACCGTCATGGTGAATAATAGTCATCTTAAGATTGCGACATACAATTTGAATGGAGCAAAACATAAATTAGCGTCGACCTTAGCGCAAGCGAGACTAGGAGGGGTCCACGTTCTTTACGCGCAAGAATTGCATCACTATAACGACGGTTGGCACCTAAGGGTGCGCAATTTGGCATCGCTCGCGCGCGGGGGGGGGGGGGGGCACGGGGCACGCGCTCTCTGAAGTAAGGGTTTCTTGTTGTACAGGGAGTTTTGTTTTTACATTCCCTCCATGAGCAGCCCAAATATCCTACTTATATCCTGAAATATCCCGAAATATCCCGCGAGCCGATATCCGCCCAAATATCCCGGGAAATATTCGGAATATTTCCGCCTGGCCCTATGCATGAGCGGGTGTGCGAGGCCAGGCTGGGGAGGGTGTGGGTGGTGCGAGCGCGTGGAGGAGCACCCCCAGCGACCCTCTGAGGGTGTTTGGGGAAGGCTCTTACCCGATCGCGGCATGGGCCGGCGTCAGATCGGCCGCCACACCACCGGGGGGACTCGGCAAGCCACTGACCGCGACGGCCGCCACCGTGAGTGTCGTCTCTCACGAAAACGAAAAAAATATGCAACTCCCGTGAGTAGCTGGCCCACCCCCCTAGCCCCTAGTCTGCCACAGTGAACATTAGTAATTTAATAGGTGAGCCTTGGAAGTTGGTTGTGCGGGCCCACCCAGCCAGGGCTTCCAGGTCCAGGTGTCCACGATGGAGTGAGGGGGAAGGGGGCGCGAGGCCAACATTAACCGCCCCCACTTATAAAAGTAGGTTGACAAAAAAAGGTGAGAAACGCGACGTCTACATTTGTCTTCAGATGCACCCCTGACAAGCCTGCCCCAGCCCAACCCCGCCCGTCCGGCGCCTGGCCCGTCGTAGTCGTAGTCGCAGTGCACGCGGATCCCATCCCCCGATGCCGAAGACCAAGAGGAATGAGGGGGGTAGTGGGTGAGGGAGAGGGGGTGAGAGTGTAGAGTGTGGGGTCTAGGCGATGACGAGAGGCAGCGCAGCACCGTGAGTGCGATGGGACCCCCGTAGCTAGCAATATAGCAGCGTGAACCTTCAAGATTTTTTAAGAGACTAGAGTATTCTAATTCTAGGTAGGTGCGTGCTACTCCTACTAATATCTCATATCCATATCGCGCGTAGGCCATGGCTAGCATCGCCGTGATGCGGGTGTGCCGCATGCACATACACGCGCTCGGTGAGGTGTCGCGGGAGCATCAGTTGATTGATTATTTGATATTCATCTGCGGATGTTATGGTTATGGTCACGTCTCTCATCTCCATCTCGAATCAAGGACATACGAAATATTCCGTCAACCCAATACACCCTCTTGAGCTAGCATTCGTGTGGGATTTGGAAGAAAAGTGGATAGTTTCCCCCTGAGTGTGTTATGCAGAAGGGCTGCTCGTCCTCCATCAATCCATGGTCATTTGCGTGGGAGCGTGTTACTTTCTCGAAGTGGTGAGCCACTACAAGGCATCATTCCCCCCTTTTTTCGGGTCGTCTTGGTCTCCGAGCGCAGCGTGTCGCCCGATTCCCATGCTGCCAAATTGAATTCAACAGCTTGCAAGTTTCGTGCAAATCTGAGATTCTTTTCCAGGTTAGCTTGAACTGCGTCAGCTGTCGCTGAATCATTCTGCTCGCCCGCTGCTGCGTCACTGTTTGATACGACGTGTCGAGGCGCCGTGCCATCCGCAAGAAGCCGCATTCGGAGCCCACAAGCAAGCTGACGAGCCGCCTTCGAGCCGCTTTGCCGGCGTACACTGCTTCCGTCCGCATTTTCCTGCGCATTGTCGATTCCCAACGGGCTATATGCCTCTCCTGGAGGTGTCGGTGGATCATGTCCATAGCGTTCGCTTTTGGCCGGGGATCCTGTCGTCTCCGCATTGCCTCGGGTACTATGCTCCCCATTGCTACAAGAATGAGACGAGCAGTGTTGTGCCGAGTTTGCCCAAGATTCACTAGGAAGCTCACCCGGCATCGCCAAGGCTGCAAGTGAGCGGAGCTGAGCTTGCAAGCGCGCTTCATGCCGCCGAAGCAGAGGATGGCGGGCAAGCTGATCCAGTGAAGGTCGCGCCGTTGGCTCCCGTTGCAACATTGATGATAGCACGGAGACGAGCTCTGACGAGAAGCAAGCTGGAGGCGGCGGATAGCTTGTTGAGACAATCTTAAGGGCAAGTGAGGGTAGTGTTGTCGCCTCGAAGGGCTTTCGCAATGCCATCATTTCATATAGGAGAACTCCTAAGGACCACACATCCGCCTTGAGCCCATATGGTTCACCATTAATGACCTGTAGACCAAACAAGACAAGGGACTGTCATGGCGGGCATATTGAGGTCAAGAAGAGCGACTTAGCCTGCTCTCCACGCGCAGCTGATTCCAGGTCTGCAAGCAATATGTTATTCTGTCTGAACGTTCCCTCTCAGTACTCATACTACATCCCTTGCGGCACGCATGATCTTGCACATCATGCAACACACTTACCTCCGGCGCCAAGTAGTAGGGGGTGCCAATAGTTGTTGAGGCCAGCCCACCGTTCTTTTCTAGCATCTTCGATATTCCAAAATCGCCCACTTTGATTAGGTTACGCGATGTTAGGAAAACATTCGCAGCCTTCAAGTCGCGGTGCAGGATGGAGCGAGCATGCATCGCCCGCAAAGCTGCGACAATCTGAACAAACCAATCCAAGATGGCATCCTCGTCAAAGAGCATCATGGAACCTGCCTTTGCCTTCAACACGTCTGCGAGTGAGCCACGATCTGCGAACTCCATCAAGATATTGAGCACTGAACCAGACCGCCACGCACCGTACAGCGTCGTGATGTTCGGGTGGGACAGTCTGGAGAGCACATCGACCTCCGAAAACGCTGCAGACTCCTTCTCCGCCGAACGCTCGGAGATCGGTATCTGCTTGAGGACAAACTTCTCGCCGCTCTCAACATGCTGAACGAGCAGCACGCGACCTTGAGCGCCGCGCCTACAGCATCACGAACGCGCTTGCCTGTCAGCTCTGGCAGCCATCTAAAGCCAGTGTAGCGCTTGATTGGGTCTAGACTACACAAACGTACGCCTGCTGGAAGCTGGTGAAAGCTGTGCGCAGGCATAGCGGGGCTGGAGTGGAGACACGGACCCGACTTCGCGAAGTTCTCGGAAGCGTGCGGGGTCGACAGCGAGCTGGGTGGGGGGTCGCGCGGCCATGGGGAGTTGCAGTCGGCGGGTGCTCACGGCCGCCTCGGATGGAGAGAGGCAAGAGGATGCTTGAAAAGCCGGGTGGGGCTTTTTGAACGGGGCACACCTCCGATGAAATGATACCGGAGGTTGGCCTGATCCAGACCCTCCCTTGGGCCTCCACACCCACAACAAAATGTAACCAAATAATGACAAAAGAAAGTAAGACACTAAAGTCTAAAGTCGCAAAGGGCATAAAGAGCTCAACTTCAATTCGAGACCGGGCGCGGTGCGTGCCCGATTTCGACGATCCATCCGGATGGGGGACCACACCAAACATCAAATACTGTTAGAGTATAGAGTTTTCTAGTTCTAGTTTCTTGTCTTTGTCTGTTGTCTGTGCGGGTTTGATCCTAGTGCCTAGTGCTGCGGGCTGCGGGTCCGAAGCAGCCCTCGACGAGGGCGCGGGGCATCAATAGCGGGGCCGAGTTGGTGCATGCCGTTTGCCACCAAAATAATAAAATAATTAATGTTATATCATAGCCAACCCCACTAGCTACTAGCTAATTGCTAATTGGACACACAACTTTTCCGTCCCGGAATCCCGCCATGCCTGACGAGCCAGGTGTCCGAGTGCTATCGGGGGGAGGGGGCACTGCCCCCTCCCCTCGATATTTGATATTTGTCCTTCCCCCAGTGCACGCACCGACCCCGCGCACCCCAGCACGTCCTCTCCTCGAGTCCACGCGGGGGGGGGAACCCCTTTCGGGTAAAAACAACGCAGGGGGGGGGGGGCACTCGTGAATGGGAGCCCAGAAGCCAGAAGCGCTAATCTCTCTCGCCGAGGCGAGTGGCAGCGGCGAGCCGCGGCCCTTCCCTCCTGGTTCTGGTGCCCCCGTCTTCTCTTACGTACCCAAACGGGGCGAGAAAAAAAAACCTTTTAATATTCTCGCCTCGCGCGCGGCACTGAGATCTATCTTCGTAGCCACGCTCCTTCCCACCTCGCTCCCCACTACCCGCCTTGCGGCTCCTCCCCTTGTGCTCTACTTAGGGGCTCAGGTTGTTGGGGGGAGTTGGGTTGGATCGGGTGCACTTGTCCCCAGCGAATGTTCTCGCCTTTCTCCTGTGTCGCTGGGTGGCCTGTTTATGTTTGTTTTGGTCGTTTGGGCGTCTTGTCGTCCTTGAAGCTCGTTGTGTTGCGCGGTATTTTAGCGCCTTCTTCTGGTTGGGCTCGAGGCAGGCTGTAGGTGTGTCTCAGGCTAGCCGCTCTGCTAGGCCGATCGCTTCCGCCACTTGTCTCAGGGTGTCGCTCATTTTCAATCTACCCTTTTGGTCCTCCGTGAATATCGGTGTGCTAAGTTCCCTTGGGGTTTTGATCTTGGGTTTCCTTCCCTGGGCGGCCTTTCCGGTTCTCGCCGAGTTGTAGAGGCTCGGCGGAGCGCGGCCTCTCACCAGGGTAGAAAATCTTATGAGCGTGGCTTCCAGTGTTGGTATATAGTGAAATTCGTACGACTCATATTGTACTCTGTAGAAGTCTCTGATGATGTACCTCCACGCTATTACGTATAGGGATTTTAGGCTGTCGGGGGTAACCGCACTAGGATATGCGAAGAGTCTGTCCTTTGCCTTTTGCGTGCGCGACCTTTTGGGGCAGGGCGTGTAGTTGGTTATGGCGTCAATGGTTTCGAATATTTTCTTCGTCGCTGGGCACCACGCTAGGTGGCACGAGTCTTCGCGGTGGCATTGGCATAACCTGCATTCACTCGTCTGGCTGTCCGCAAATCTGTTTCTGGTCTAGATCGCTAAGGGGGCGTTCCGTCAGAGTGTTCTCTAATTCCGGGACTCTCTGAGTCTCTTTCTCCGAGTACAGCCATACGTAGTAGCCGCGGAATTCTCTCCTGATGTCTTGATCTGTGGACGCGATGTCGTGCTCCGAGTGTGCGGGCTGATCCCAGTTTTTGGTTCGAAAGAGTTCGGCGACGTTGGCCTTCCATCTTCTGGGCTTGAGTTGCGCGAAGAACTCTTTAGAGTGCAGGTCCTCTCGGCGGAGCTGGCGATACAGCGGCAGGTCTTTTAGCGGGGTCTTGCTGCGCGTCTCCGCGAGTGCCCTGTGTGTCGAGGCTAGCTCCGACGTTAACTTTTCGTCTGGTCCGTGCTTCGCGAGGCGGATGTTCAGCCTCGCGGCCTTTAGTTCGAGAGCGGTTTGAAGAGAGGGTCTTGTTCTATCTGCCGTTACCTCCCTTAAGAATGTGGCTATGTGGTCTTTCGCGTCTGCCCACACGGTCTCTGGGTCTTCTCCTTCGCCCATCTTACGGGCTGTTCTCTGCAAGAGTAGTCTGACCGTGTTCATTGCCCCTTTCTCGTACGCGTCTTGGAATGTGTAGTCGCCCTCCTGATGGAAGGAGAGTTCGTAATTTGCATCTGTGTCTACGCTTTCTTGTTCATCTTCTGATTGGGGTTCCTGTGTGGGGCATGGCGAGTCGGGTGTAAGTGTAAGTGTGTAGTTCGTCGGCTTACGGATGCGTGGTGCGTTGGCGTGTGCGTGCTCCCGACCTTCCCCTAGGGGGGTCTCGTGTGTGCTGTCCTTGGTCTGGGGGTGTTGCTGTGGCTTGTTGTTGTGCGTATCTGTTGTAGTGTGAGATTTGTGCCCATAAGGGCCACCCGGTCTCGGGCCGCGCCGCCGAGGCGGCGCGGCCGTCACCAGGATGAGTGAGGCCTCTGCCATGAGGCATGCCCAATGGATCTCTGTTGATTCTTGTCTGGTGTGTGCTGGTTGTGGCCTGCAGCCTGTGGTCCTCCATGGGGGGGGCCAGCATGGCTGCTGGAGGTGGTGTGGCCGGGGCCACTGGCCGTGTGGCGCGACGAGGATCGCGCTCACCTGCTCGGCCTCCGCGGGAGGACGCGGTCGCTTCGCCTGCGACTGCTCCATGGGCACTGGAGGGGCGCCCGCGGTGGGGTGCCCGAAAGAGAGAGGGGGCGCGTCGGCGCGCTCCATGGCGACCAAGTATAAACTTAGTTGACAAACGGGGCGAGAAGACACGTAAATGCCGGAGGGGGGAGCTGCGGAGCTGCCACTCCCCCCTCCCCTCCCTCTTCCCTCTTCCTCCTCTCTTCCTTGCGGCTCTGGTCCATGGCGCGCGCCTGCGGCCCCTCTTCAGGTCCCCAGGAGGCCTGCAGGGGCCTGGGAGCGCAGCTCAGGGGGCAGGTGAGGCTGGGGCATGGCCCTGGCCCCTCCTGCCTCTCCCTCGCTGGCTCTCGAGCCCCTGCCGGTCGACTGGAGCTGGCTGGGGGCTCCTGATCAGGGGGGCCCAGGGGGAGGAGGGGTTAGTCAGAGCGAGAAGCAGGCCAACGCGGGCCAGGGCGTGCGATCTGTGCCCGACTCTCAAGGAGAGTTTGGGCAGTCTGGGTTAAGGCGTGGAATAGCTTCGAATTTCGGCTATTATCATAAAGCACATATCAGATTTGTGCTATGGCCTACAGATACAAATAACGCTCGAGGTTCGAAAGGTCTTGCGGAGGCTCGGAGGAGCCGCCGACTCCGACGAAGTGAACCCCTTGTGGGCCGAAAGAGGTTCCCGCTGCTCCCATGGGCAGAGGGGGAGCGGGACTATGAGAGGGCGCGGTCGTAGGCGCCAAGGCAGAATTTGTGCTTGTCGAACACGCGATGACTACAGGCTCATAGGCAGAGGGCCGTTCGATCGAGCCGGCAGCTGACGCGGTCGTGGAAGGTTCGTTGATTGTTGCTTGCGGGAGGATGTCTGACAGATCGTAGTAGAAGTCGGGTCTGAGAGGCATTTGCTGAAGGTTCCCGACACATCTGGATGGGTCGTGTACGCTTTCACAGCCAACTCCAGGGTGTGGCAAAAGCAAAACCCACCATCAAAGCCAGCCCACCCTTTCTTCATATTTGAAGCATTGTCTGACACCTTCCCATGAATGGCCTCGTATACGGAGCCACCTTCCCTCCACTTGATGCCCTGGCGCTTGAGTGCCTCAACGGTCACGTTGAGATGACTCAAATACCCCCGTATGTTCAAACGGTCAAAAAGTTTGAGTTGAGTTCGCGTTCGACTTTAAGTCGACTTCTTTACCACCTACTTGTACTCCTCTGCCCCCCCCCCCCCCGGGCTTCCCCCCCCCCCCCCCCCCCCCCCCCCCCCAGCGCGACCCGCACTGCTGCCGAGGTCGGCCGATTGATCGCTCGTGAACTCTGAGGAACTCTGAATACTGACTATTATGAGGCTTTCACTATTGTAACCCGCGCGTCGGTACTCCCAACGTACACCTTTTTCCAGGTTCACGAGTTGTTGCTCTCAGATGGAGCGATGGAGCCGACCAACTGAAGTGACGAAGTGACCCACCCATCCATCCTGCGAAATGGATTCGCACCCAGCTGAGAACGCCTCCCCCTTGACCCCCCGATCAACCGTCGGCGCCGGTCGTCGTTGTCGAAAGTCGCCCCAAGGTGAGAAGCGCTTGCGGTTCTCCCATCCGCCCCCCGTGAGACTCGGGATTCTTGTGAAGTCTTCTCCGCCTCGAGCGACGGCGGCGATCTAGCCTCGGGTCTCCTCGGGCTTCCCGCTTGAGTCCGCCTGCTCCCCGCGATCTCTTCGTGTCCCAAGGCTGTGAAGTACGCTGTGGAGGCCTCGAGAAGCTACGTGACCTTCTCGAGCGGTTCCACCTGTCGCCTCGAGCTTCGCAGGCCTTCGCCGCCGATCTGGATGGTCGAGATGCGTCGGCGGCCGCCCGCTCGCGCGCGGGGGGTTGGCGTCGCGATCTCCCACACCTTCCGATGCGCCCCTCTGCGCGGGGGGGGGCGCGGGGGGGAGGCGCGCAGGGAGACGTGGAACCCGACCGCCTCTCGCGCGGGGGGAGGAGAGAGAGAAGGTGAACCCCTCCCCCCCCACACACACATTCCGCCCCCGACGGTGGACCCCCCCCCACCCCCGCCGGGCCCATCCCCCCCCCCCGCCGCTTGTCCCCCGCTCCCACTCCCTTCCCCCCGCGCCCCCCCTTCCCCTCCCCCCGCCCTTCCCCCCCCCTCCCCCCCTCCCCCCCCAGCGACCCACACTGCTGCCGAGGTCGGCCGAGAGTCTCTTGAGCGGAGGTCGAGAAACTCGCTGGAGGCTCCTCGAGTGAGAAGACTGGCAACACGTGTCTTCTCGCCACTCTTCTCTCAGAACCCCTTCAGAAACCGCGAGCGAGCCTCCGGGCGTAGCCGTCGTGATGGCCGCAGGGGAAGAGAGGGGGTGAGCGCCCATCGCCGCACCGACGGCCTCGCCATCGAGGCGAAACACCCGCGCTCGCGCAAACGGCCAGCACCTGTCCCCTGGTCACACCACGTCTCCACCTCCTCTCCACCCCGCTTCCCTCCCCGCCCCTGCCTCGACCCAGGTCTCAGCCCACGCCTGACTCGCCCGTCATGCCCGAAGAGTCTGCTGAGGCTGCACCGACTAATCAGGCTGCCTGCCCATCGCTTGCGGCGCGCGTGGAAGGATGGGTGCAGTACTGCGAGTACTTTCATCTCCTCGACGCTGATATGCAGGTGCACCTCGCCCTCTCCTCTGCACTTTCCACCCTGTCTACTACCTTCCTGCAGCTCAACCCCCCCCCCCGCTGTCTCACTGCTTCAGAGAACATCTGAGGTCAGTGCGGAGAGGTACAGCAGCACCATGGCAGGCGAGGGCGAGTGCCGTGTCCGTGCGACGGAGCACGAGAAGTGCTTCGATGAGATCGCCAACAAGTGCCTTGGACGTGACCGACCGCTGGTTCGCATCGAGGGCGAGAGCGAGGGCTCTGAGGGCGTGCTGGTAAGTTCGACTTGCTAGGCCCCTGTACCTCCCTCCCCATTCGACCTCTACGCACCTTTACACTGGATCTAATCTGTTCTTCTCTCACTTCACCCCGTGATTGTGTGTAGATCCTGGAGGATGGCACTGGCACTAGTGCTGGAAGGCGGGTGCTGCGCGAGGCGGACCTAGCCATGGTACGATCCAAGCTCAGGGCTGCTGCTCATTCTAGCAATCTGCGCATGGCGGCTGAGGAACAGCAGACGGCTGGGCTGAAGCCAGAGCCGTCGATTGATCTACATGTTGCCTCGCTCAGCAAGAAGAGGTCCAAAGATATCTCGCCCTCGGATCCATCCACGTGTGCCGCTGCCATTGAGACCTTGCTTTGGTTTGGCTTGGCCCTGGGAGAGAACAGCTCACGCTCAAACTTCGATGGCAAGAGTAGGGGTCGCAGCGCCGTTTCTGCGCCCACGAACGAAGCCACTGCCACGCTCACCGACTTCAATCTCGAGTGCGAGCAAGCCATTTACGAAACAGGCCTCACGGATGAAGCCTCGGCCGATGAGGTGATTGCTGCCGTGCAAGCAGCGGAGCAGCGCATGGTGGTCAAGGCAGTTGAGGCCATGTCCCCACTCGAGGAGCTTGAGCTGATTGAGGCATGCTCAATGCCGCTCGATGGATCGGAGTCCGCACCAGATGCGCCCGGTTCATTTGGAGATCTGGCCAATCTTGATGCCTCGTCGCTCCAACGCTTTGTCTCCTCAAGCACTGCTTCCACGCTGGATCTTCCCTGTCCAAGTGAAATCGACGATGACATGGTGCCAGATCCCTCTGAGCTAGATGCCTTCACTGATCCGGAGGCGCTCCTCGATAATTCCAGCAGGAAGACCGCTTCCCCTCTCATTTCACCCATCGAATCTACGCCTGAGCGCAAAAATCGCCGTTCTGGCCGAGCGCATCGTGGTCAACATGACGGACAGGGCGACGCACTCGAATCTTCCATTGGTAAATGGGAGATAAAGTCGCGCGACAAAGCGCCTAGCTCGCGCAAACGTCGCGCAACCGCCGTCAGCTATGCCCCGCTCAGCCGCCAGCAGCTTGGTGATGATGCATGCTCTGATTCCGGAAGTGAAGCCGGTTCTTCCACCGCAAGCCACTTGACAGCTTGTATCGACAGCGCCGAGTTGCGTATGAGCGATCTTGGCGGCGGGGCGTTGGACACCGCATATTCGTCGCCCAAGCGACGTCTTGTCTCGTGTTGAGCACGGATCGGAAAGAGATCTTTGAGTGCTCTTGCGCGCCTCAACCGAGCGAAGCCGCTCATATGCGGTTGGACTTGGTCTTGGTCGCCACCTCGCAAGGACGATGGTGGATCCATGAGTTTTCGCGTGGACTTCTTTGTATTGTCTGCCCCTCCCCTCCCCTCGTATGATGATGCATGTGTGGTGAGGTATTCCATTTCTGGATTTGCTGAGTGACCCTTCTGGAAGCATCTCGCTTTCAAGCTGATCGTGCCCGTGTCCCTCTGCTATCCTGTGTTGATATTGCGTGTTGAGCGATGAAGCCATCCTCAGCCCCGAAGTGTATGATGACTGAGCCACCGCACCGGGCGCAGTGCATTGAGGAGCTGGAGGTGACTTGCATTGCTGCGCACACCACCGCCGCGCGCACCGTTGTCATCTCGAAGGACGGCGCGTTCTAATGTCACGGGCAACTTCCACGCTCGTTGACTCGCAAACGACGATGTCGGGACGATTGGTTGGCACCTTGTCGACGGTTCCGCCTTGAAAGCGGACGAAAGGCTGCCCATTATGCCATGCGGACGTCCACAACTTCGAATGCTCATTACATAGCTCTGGTGGCGAGACGGGTGCAGCTTTTGCATGACGGGACCCAGCCATACGGTATCGTCAGCTTCTCCCGTGCGGCTGCACCGCACTCGCGACGAATGCGCCTTGTGCACATCATGACCCATGATTGATGGCATGGCCCATGACTTCTCTCTAGCTGGCGGATGGATCCTCCGATTCATCACCAGGGTGGTGGCAGCTATCCCGGCAGCCACGAGCAGAGTCTCGTCTCTGCAGACTTTTTCGTTGCTACGATAGGATTCTCCGAGCAGGCATGCGTGGTGTGCTGCATACTCCGTTTTCTTTTTGTGGTGCTCATCGCGTAACCATAGGTGAAAGTGAGCCGTCGTGCTCATTGATCCATTGGCGTGCCGTCGGCTTGATGTTGATCAATTTGCCGTCGCGTGACATTGTGTTTACACGCGGACACAAAAGAGGGCGTGCAGGATGCATGCCGACGCATTTGCCCATCGCCATTCCCAACTATCATGAGTGACTGACTGACAAGTGTTCCGAGAAGGGTGCGGTGGGCTTTGCGTTATTTGTACGCCACTCACTATCACTCTCTTCCCCGCGTGCTTTCTGCTCGCTAACATCCATCCCAGTACATGTACGTCGAAAGATTCTTCTGAACGACGCGCGCATGGGCTTATTTGGCACATTGATGTAGTGGCAATATATGGCGTGCGCATTTAGCACATGCACATGCAACTATCGTTAAAACGATAGGGTCATGGAGCGCGCGCCGCCTCCCTCGCGCTGCCGCCGCCCTCGCTGAGATGGACGAACTGCTGATGGACACCCCGCTGTCGCCGAAGCAACCGCGCCTAGACGACACGCCCAGCCAGGTGGGCACAGGAGCCGCCACACCACGCCCCCGCATCACCGCGAACAGCGCACGCACAGACCTCATGGTGACCACCATGCTGGACCACAACACCCACCTCACCTTCCACAGCCACACCCACCACACTCCACCAGCGGGACACTCCAATAGGGAAGGCCTCCGGGCCTGGCCCCTACACTGCCGCGGTACCGCCCTCGTGCTCGTGCACGAGGGGCCGGCCCGGCGCCATCAAAAGCCCAGCCCCTCTGAGGGCTGGCACACCTTCTGCAATACGTATTGCAGTGTTCTCTGCTGGACCCGAAAGGTGGGAGCCGGAAACAACGAGTGCTGGCCACGGACGGAGACACCCGAGCACGCACCAAAGAGTCGCGGTGGAAGCCGCCACGAGAGCGAACGCAAGACGCGCCCACCCCAGGCTACAACGCCCGCACACCCCAACACATCTCACAATGGAAAGGAACAGACATAAGCACAATCCCAAAGTGCATGCGTCCCGCCCCGCGTGGCCGGGAGAGAGACGCAAGCACCAAGCCAACACTACACACTCACAGCAGTAAACCCCGCCGCGCAACCCACTCACCCTCCTCCGCGCACGTGCGCGCAGGTAGAGCTCCCAAACGAAGAAGACCATGACCTTGAAGAAGAGGCAGAATTCGACATCTTCTCAAACACGAAGAACACTACTAGAGGCAACGCGACCCGGACGGGATTCAACCACCTAAACACGACCGGGAAGACAAGACACACGCGAGAGCAAGACCAACAGGCCCGCCCAGACCCCACGCTCCAAACCAGACCTCATGTAGTGCACAGAGGTCGGACCCCGGAAACCAAAGAAAAAGGAAAGAAGGGGGGCAGGCGAGGAGGTGGAGGGAGGGGGGATAAGGGCGATGGGAATAGAGCTGGAAAGCACAGTAGACAGTAGGTGTGTAGCCCTGAATCTTCAGATGTTTTTTTTTTTTTTTTTTCTCAAACACGAAGAACGGAACCTACGCCCGGTGCGCGTGTTGGTCCACATTATTTTGTCTACAGCTCTTTTGACGGCCGTGTGAAACCATCTAGGGGCCGCCAGTGTTTGTAACCAGTATCTCGGAATAGAGTATATTAAGAAGTTGGCTACTTTTGTTTTGCCGTGTATTGAGAGGTTGTTTGTGAGCGACATGTATATGGTGGCCTTCTTCTCTATTTTGTCGACTAGTTTCCGCCAAAATCCCTTAGTGGCTTGCGCCCCTCCCAGGGGGACTCCTAATATGGTTGCGTATTCGCTTCCTTTTAGCCACTTGTATCTTCTAAAGTCTAAAGCTAGCGGGGGGGGCGTTTTCTCTTAAGAGACCCCATCCTTAGTCCTTCAAATTTTTGGTCGTTTGGTTTGCCGCACGAGGCCGTTGCGTATCTTTCCACCCATTCGAGTGATCGTGCGAGGCTGCCATAGTCCTAAGTTGTTCCACAGGTACCGGTACCGGTACCGGTGAACCGGTACCGGGTCCGCCGGACCCGGTGGTGCGTACAGTATGGTAGCCGGGAGGGCTGTGCGCTGTGCTCGAGTGGGAAGAGGAAATGGAGATTGAAGTTGAAGATCCCCCAAGGGAGGAAGAGGGAAGGGGGAGGAGGAGCAGGAGGAGGAGTTCTCAGAGCTCATAGCGAGCGTGGCGGGAGCGCGTGGACGGCGATCCCTCGGTGTGGGCGGTGGGCGTATTGCGTATATTGTGTAGCTGTCTGTATGTACATACACTAAGAGTATCTAATGGTATAATTAGAGTATTATGATAAGTACTAAGTACCACAGGTACGGTACCGTACCGGTACCGGTACCGGTACCGGGTGAAGCCTCTCAAGACCCGGTGGAACCGGTATACGGTGGAACAACTTAGCCATAGTCGGCTGCAAGGAGTTGAGTGTCGTCCGCGAATTGGCTTATCTTCAGTTCGGCTCCGTTCACCACGATGCCGTCTATGTCTTCGTCTTCGTTTATCGCCCGGGTGAGGGCCTCCGCCGTTAAGAGGAAGGCCAGCGGTGACAGCGGGCATCCTTGGGGGACGCCGCTCGCCACGTTGAACGGGAAGCACCAAATTTATTGGAGACGAGGCGGCCGTCGCGTACCTCGTACCTCTGCATGGAATACATCAAGGCGGTCGCGTACACTTGTCCCATGGCGGAAGTGCGGCGGTCCGCTACCAAACTCGGGATTCAGAACGAAGAGGAAGAGGCCGTCTTGTCATGCATCAATCACGGAGGCAGGATCCACTACGACAACCGACCAAGGCTAGGGACTAGGAGAAGCAGTTAACTAATTAACTCAGTTGGTGGTTGTTAGCTACCTCCTAAATAGCGCAAGCAGTTAACTAACTGCCCCCAACTCGCAAGTAACTACTATTGACTCGCAAGTAACTAGGGCTGAGCAAGTCTCCTTCGCAGTTAACTACACGAACGGCGTCGGAGCTTCGCGCTGCGCGCGGCCCACCATATCTAAACCTAGATAGGGTAAAGTGAAATACAAACGCATGAATGATAACAATTATGTTTTGCCACAGCTCATAACCATCTTCAAAAGCTTTCACACAACCAGTCACAAGTCTAGCTAGACGTCTAGACTTATTACATTCCTCCATTATTATTACTACTACTAGCTACTAGTATAGTAGGTAGTAGTATTCAATCCGTGTTGTACGCTGCCACAAGCTAGCGCTCGAGCGTCGAATCCTTCACAGCCTTACGGAGGTCACCATGCATTGCTCCGGCCGCGTAAAAACACACGTTCGACCTCGTCGTCCCGCCCTGCAACTGCAGCGTTATTGGCAAGTTGGCAAGCTGCTTGACGGTCTCGAAATCCTCCTCGGCGCCATCGTCGGAGTTCGTCGGCGTTGGACGGAGGTTGGAGGGAGCAGGGATTGAGGGACTGGGGGGAAGGCGAGAGGGGGGCCTCCTTGTACTGTACATATCATAATTCATCTCTATTATTATAATAGTAGTAGTTTTATATCTACTAGCTACTAGCTACTAGCTACTAGATAACTACTAGTTAACCACCAACTTAGAAAGTCAGAAACCACGTAACTAGCAGGTAACTACTTCCAAATACATACAACCAGTTAACTAACTACCCCTCAAATGGCTACTAACTAGTGCCCCCCAACGTTGATAGTTAACTACAGTCCCTGGCCTTGCAACCGACAACGCCACCTTTTCGGAAGAGTTAAGAGTCGGTGCCGATAAATAAGGATCATAAATCATCATAGAAAGAAATATACACTCACTAAACTGAGTTGCGCCCTTACCCTTCGCCAACTCAACAGACACGGTAAGGACCGCCCAAGCGGGAATGGGGAGACAACGAGACAACAAAAAGAAAGGATCACCCTGGACGATCTAAGCCCGATGTACACAACGGACAATCAAGACAACCTAGTCCCCAGCACCGAACTTCTATCTAATGCATCTGTCCTTGGCCACGAGATACGAGATTGGGAATGGCACAGTGGCACATCTGGTAGAAGCAACCCGGAAGACAGGAAGACAAGATACTAGGCACGACAAAGCACACTTCACACTTCAGAGGCAACCGGCACTCGAAACGGGAATCAAAAACAAGCACACGAGCTCACCCACGGCATGCGAAACATCTCGTCATGACGACGAAGCCGCAAACACAAACCAGAAATTCTGCTCAACACCCGCACTCCGAGCCGGGCCCACGGTAGCGCATCTATCTGGGCCGCACCCCCAAAACCAAAGAAAAAGGAATGAGGTCGGGAAGGTGAGGAGGCTGAGAGAGAGAGAAGGGAAGTATGGCGTTGTCGTATGGAAGGCAGAGGGCAGAGGGTGCCAATCTAGCAGTGGGTGTTAACCCTGTGAATCTTCAGCGACGTTTTTTTATACCTGTCCATCAATCATCCATCATTCCACATTTCAAATTCTTGGATTGTACTAGTCGCCGTCATGGGAGTCGTTGAGTCTTGAGTCGTCCTGTGGTGGAGAGGCATCGTGAGGTCCCGCAACCCTACAAGCGACCCTCAAACTCTGAAAAGAGTGACCCGATGTGATAGGAGTGTGTGGTGCCCCTTCAAGTGCCCTCACGTTGTTTGACGTTAATAATAAAACAACTGAGCGTTAGTACCACTACTCCCACTAGCCCGGTACTATCACGACACCCCTCAGCGCACTTGCCCGCACGCCTTGAAGTGATGGCACAGACACATACACATATGCATCCCTTCAAATCTCCCCCCTCGCAAACCCCCGGCTCCCATTATAACTCCCCACAAGTTACAATGAGGGAAAACCCATTGAGGCGGACCGGTCGACGCCGGCCGACTCTCCGGGGAAAAACACCGGGGGGGGGGGGGAGGGACCTCTCGTCGTGAAGCAGAACGGCCCTTACAGCTCGCGCCGCGAGCAGTCCTCGAAGAAATAAATGACTGCGCCCCCCGATACCTGCCACAGGGACGTCTTGAGCCACTCCCTTCTTCTCGCCCCTCCTGTCGCCAGCCGCCCCCCTTCGCCCGTTTGCTAACGCAAACGGGGCCCGTTTCTTACCGCACTCCATCGGGGGGGGCGCAAATTCCCCCCTCTCCCTCTCTCCATTCTCCTCCGCCCCTCTCCCTGCGGCGCGTCGCCATGCGGCGCGCCACGGCCTGCTCTCAGAGGGCCTTTGGGGGCTCCCAGAGGGCCAGCAAGGGCAGCTCAGGGGGCAGTGGAGGCTGGGGCTCAGCCCCTGGCCCCCCCTGCCTCTCCCACGCTTGCCACGCTGGCCATTGGAGCCTCCCAGTGGCCTCTGTATGCCTGGCGACCAGGGGAGGGGGGGGAGTCAGCTCGAGGGCAGGCCCATGCTGGGCGTGGGAGTGCGAGTCTCGGCCCGCGCCCACTAGGGGTCTGGGCCAGAGTGTTGATTGCCCAGCCCCTGCCAAAGGGCAGGGGCTGGGGTTGATTGTACGGGCCCACCCCGGGGGGTGTCCGCGATGGAGAGAGGGGGGCGCGAGGCCCCCATTGACCCCCACTTATAAAAGTAGGTTGACGTTGTTTGACGTTTGTACGGTTGCACTCTTTAGCCACCACAGCGCATAGGGTATGGTGGCAAAATGGCAGCAGTGGTCACAACCCCTCCGACCGGCAAAGTTGAGGGGTGTAATTGCTTATACAACAAAATAGACGAGGGGCTGGGGAACCTCAAGTTGCACCTTCTCATCCGCTCATCAATGGGTCAGGCCCCAAACTTCGGCTCATAGCTGCCACTAATAGTTGCCCGATGCGGCGGTGGTACGTAGAAAGGGCTGAGGGCTGGGGACTTGGGGCGGCGATGAAAGTGTGTGTGAGAGCACCGAGCCCAAGGCTGCGCGCGTGGCGAGAATATTGAGACTTTTCTTTGACTCTCAACATCTCATGTGAATCACCTGGAACATGTCAACACTCACATTTTTTGCTCATGTGCATCGCTATTAGCCATGATTCTTCTGCCGCCACTTGAGACTTTAGCGAGGAGTTATTCGATCGCCTGCTCGCGGCCGGGCGTCGCGGCATTCTTAGCAAACGACATCTATTGTCGATGAAGAAGGGCATGGTGCCGAAAGCCATCCTAGTGCAAGTACACTTGCCGTCACAACATTCTAGGGCTCACATCCGCACCCACAGCAAGCGACAGAGGCAGGATAAAGCTTCAGGTTTCGAGATGTGGCAAGCGTCCCCGACGTCACGGCATGTGGTGTTGTGGTAAGAGTTCACGGAGTGTATTGTCAACACCGCGGCATCCAAAGGGAATTTCCGACGATTACACTCAACGCGAGCACCGCATATTGGGGCCGTCAAGTAGTGCGCCCCTTCTAGTGATCCACGGAGGTGGTCAGAATGCAAACGCTAGCGCGCCCTTGAACACGCGCTCCGTGCTCTGCATTGGCCGACAGCAGGCAAGTAAGCGTTTACTGCGTGTCTGGCGGGGCCTCCGTTGTGCCTTCCACTGGGCGCTTCCGCTTCTTGGCTGGACGCGACGCATCATCTATTGCCCCACTTTCTATATCGATAGTTGCACTATCATTGCCGGCATTCGAGACAGCGTCACAACTCGCATTTTGCGAGTCACCTTCGTGGTTACCGGAGTGCGCGGTGTCTTCAGTTGCTGCAGGTGCGGCACGTTGCACGTGTGCTAGATCGGCGGATCCATGTAGTCTCACAGCTGCCTCCGTGCGCTCGGTGTAGTGGGCAATCTCTGCCACAATAAGCTTCCGCATCGTGCCAGTCGTCACCTCCGCATGCTCGAAGTCGATCGTAGCCGAGGCCACAGGGCACTCAGCGAGCTCCGATGCAATACGATAGCTCATCGAATCGAAGAATCTGTGCTGAAGCGCCTGCACACACAAGGGGCCGAAGGGCAAGTAATGGCATAAAAAGCTTTACATGGGGCTTACGAGTGGCCTCAAGGCAGAAATGTCTTGTGCCAGGCCACTCGCTCTTGCGGACAGATGTATGGCAGCCTACTTCATTCACGGTGAGACGCTCGAAAGGCTCGAAGCGTAGCATGCTCTCGAGCAGTTCGATGGCCGTCTGAGGAGCGGCTGGGTAAATATCACGCAGAGGTGTCGCGGGGACGGGAGAGAGAGAGCGCAGATAATTTCTCATCTCAGGCAATTCGATCCATCCAAGTGATCCGTTTGGTGTACCGATGACGGAGAAGATGACATTGAGCTGGTCAAGATTAGGCTCTGGATTCGAGTCCTCCTCCACGGGAGAGAGGGGAAGGCACGAGCGACCCGGGAAAAGAGCGCAGCGCTCACGCTGGTCCACCTACGCAACGGGCCCAGTGTCCTTGCCATGAGGAGGCGTGCTCCTCTTATGTAAGGTAAGAGGCCAGCGGCCAAGCACTCATCTCCAAGTCGTGAGCCATGTAAATACCCGGGAAACCACAGCGAAGAGCGTACCTGTGCTTCCGGCAACATTGTAAGCAACTCAGCAAGAATGCATGCGAAGGACCACACGTCGATGGCAGCTGTATATGGTTGGAGAAGGATGAGCTCGGGCGCCCGATACCTGAGCGAGCATGGGTTGACCAATAAAAAAACAAGAACCACTGCATTCTGAATGGGCACCAGGCTATTGAATGGTAATGTCTTTGAACAATAGACACTTCCACGCTATTCGCACCCCATTCCCACGGAAGCGCGCTCACCATCGTGTGACAACGTGTGAAGTCATCTGTCGGCTCATCGGTGGTGGCGGGCGGAGGTTTCCGCTAGAAGCTTGGCGTGCGATTGCCGGTGCTGCCCTCTCTCTTTGTTCGTTGAGCTTCCAGTCTTTCTCATCCACCACCCGTGCCAATCCGAAATCACATAACTTCACCTCACACTTCTCCGAAAGCAAAACCTGGGGCAAGAAGGATTTACGTATGTGATGTGAGCGTGCGGAAGGGATCTTTGCGAGTGGTGGCAGACCCTAACGCACACCGTGCCTCCGACCATCTACCGCATTCCCAGAGCAAAAGGACACGTCTGAGACAAGATGGACATATTGATGATGCAAAGCCCCTGTAGCCATCGGCTACCTCTTCCACAGCGATGCGTGGGGGTGGGCCACATTTGCAACGAGATCCTCATGGTTATTCATGGCTACACCGCAGCCCAAGTGCGAGTCAGACTACTACTACAGTCCGATAAACGGCGTTGTGTGTCATGCTTCCTCACATTCGCAGGTTTGAGGTCGCGATGAAGCACATGCGCCGAATGAAGATACTGGAGAGCAATAAGAATCTGATGAGCAATCCACTGCACATGAGCCACCGAAATCGTTTGTGGAGAGGCTATGAGTTTGCGTAGGTCGAGGTCCACGAAGTCAAACACTACCCATATGTCCGTGAATGTTGCCTGCGAATCGTTGCAAGTAGAAGCACGTGGTCTCATGAGAGTGTAAGAATACGACCATTCGACGATTGCGCAGGCCATCGATGATCTAGGCTTCCAATGTGGGTTGGGCTGCGCCTCACTTTGCTCCCTGAGGCAAAGAGCTGGCGTGAGTGCTAAGGCTGGGGCATCACCTCGGAGTCTGGTCGCAGTACCTCACGAATTTTGACTACGTTCGAATGGTTGAGGTGGCGGAGTATACGCAGCTCGCGCAAGATGCGCTTCGCTTCCGTCGCTTGGCAGAATGCGTTGCAGATCTTCTTTATCGCCACTTTCTGTGTTGGGTTGCTCCGGCTGTGAGCATTTCGAGCAGCCCACACCTCTCCGTCTGCAGCAGTGGCAGAATGAGCATTCATATAGGTGAGAACGACATGAACGCAGAGCGGGCCAAGCGCAAGGGTGAGGCAGGCAGTGAGCAAGGAACAAGTGAGAAATGAAAAGGCATGGAGGCGGGGGGGGGGGAGGGGGGAGGGGGGGACATGTGGGGAGGGGCACGAGAGGAGCCAAGGATGTGGTCGGGAGCGTGATAGGGCCGAGCCATCGGCGAGTCAGCGACAGACGTGAATAAGAGGAGAGAAGAGATGGAATAAGGGAGAGAGCGGGTGGGCGGGCTGGATAATGGACGAGGGGGCGAGGATGGGAGAGAGGGAAAGGCAAAAACTAGGAGGGCACACTGCAGCTCTCACATGCTCCTCGGCCAAGGTGGCTTATGAGCTCGTACTTGGCGGCGGCGTCCTTTTGGACACCTTTGAAGAAGCGGAGCGAGTGGTGCTCCAGATCTGCCGACACGCTCGCCGACGAGCTCGCCGAGCTCGCCGCCGACATCGCACACGTCCTGGCGGCGCGAGCTCTTCCCCCTCCACGCCGCGCTCTCCCTTCGCGCGCTCTCTCTCTCCCCCCCCCCGCCCACCCCCCCTCTCAACCCCCCCCCCCCCCCCCCTCCCTCTCTATTCTCTCTCTCTTCCCCCCCCCCCCCCTTTCCCCTCCCCCCTCCCTTTCTCTCTTACTTACAAGTCCGTGATTAGACTATAGAAAAACCGACCCCGTACCACTTCAGGTGGGAGGCGCACGGAAGGGGGGGGGGCGATCGGGCGCGCGACCGTCTGGCTCAGTGAGCCCTCCCGGGGCCTGGCGGCCTGTGGAGGCGCACGGAGGCGCTATGCGGTTGGTGGAGGGTCTAGTGGAGGTGTCCGCACCGGGACCGCGCGCGCTCAGTCGACCATCGCGACTTGGCACGGAGTCGGGGTGGGGTGGCTGGCAGGCGCTACCGCGCGGCCGTCTCGAGGGCCGAGGAGGGGCTGGGGGCGAATGGAGGGGCACTACAAGGGGAGACGCTGGTGGGCCGTTCCCGCACGGCCATTAGGCCCCGCTCTTCCCCGGGAGGCGACCGCCAGTGCACCTTGTGGAGCCCGCATTGCGGAGCCACCCCACCAGGCTCGATGTCTCCGGGCACAGACCCCTCCTCGCCTCATAGACCGTCACGGCCGATAGGGGCGACTACAGGCGGCGGACGGCTGGCGCGGCCTGTCCCATGTATGCACCTGGCCATCCCGTAGCCCTCAGAAGCCTCTGCGCCTCGCTGTCAAGCGCGCCGAGCGTGAATATGCAGCGGTAGTGATCGTGGTGACCGATGTTGAGTATGTAGCGTGGAGCAGTAAAGTTCGAGTGCATCGTGTGCGTCGCGTTCGCAGAATTTGACCAAGTAGAGCTCAGGGAGGCTGTATCACCAAGGTACCTGGACGGCTATGCACGAGGGCGGCATTAATTGAATTGCCGTGGAGAGATATCAGCCTTGGGCTGGAGGGGGCCATCAATTCATCGTTCATCAGTGCGTGGGCGCGTAGGCGTAGCTCCGAGTGTAGTCAGTGGATGCTAGAATAAAATGTACAATTAGTACTGAGCTTCAGCAGTTGTTTTGTCATCTTGGTGGACTTTGCCACAGTACCCTTACTTATTCCTAAGAGCCACAAATGAAGGGCTTTACGTTATTTTCGGCTTACAGTTACAGTACATTCTCCTCCGCACCGCTCAACTCCGACAACAGCTCTGACTCAGGGTCCGAGTCGTCCGGCTCAAAAGCAGACGACGAAAAACCTTCCGAACTCGACGGAAGATGAACATCTGGACAATCTGACACTGCACACATCCTACCATACTTCAAGGATTGCCTCCCTCCATGGCACTCTGCAGTGCATTGCACGCCAGCTGCTCGGCACGCACATGCACCCGTTGCACACTTACACCAACGTGGAACAGGTGCAAGCACCAAGAACCCCCCCGCGGGAAGACGTGGGGGCCTTGTACGAGTATTGCCCTCCGCGCGACCGCGCGATGCGGGTGTGACTCACGCTGCCGCCGCTCCGCCGCTCCGCCGCTGCTTGAGCAATCTGCGCTTCAACGCTCTCTCTCGGTAGAGGTGGGTGCGACGGTCAATGCTTTTCTGCGCGCGCGCGCGTAGCTGCTTCGTCCACTCGGTGCGTTGGAAGTTGGTGTTGGTAGGCTGCAAGCTCATCCGCTCAAGAGTGCGCCCCTGGAAAGAAGCAAACGCATACAGTCGTGGGTCGGCTTCCCAATCCCACGACCCCTTCTGCACAAGCTTGCCTTCTTGTCTTGGAAGACCTGCAGCACAGCAGTGGAGTTGGCATGGGCAATGCCAAGGCCCGTAGCGCAACGGTACATCAACGTGTCCCGCATGATTCATTAGCCCGGTCACTCACTCATTTTAACCACTATTTCCCACCTCCCCTGGGTGTCCAAGGATTCCTTAGGGTCCCCCCCTACCTGCCCCGGCAACTCCCTCCCCCCTCCGAACCACCGCAGACACTACCAGTGCGCTCCGACGCTCCGATGCGTTCTTCGCAGCCGCGCCATGCCGCCCCCAGATGAGCAGATGAGCTCCTTGCGATCGATAATGGTCTTTTGCACATACTGCAGCATTGCCTCCTGCTCCTGCCAATCAAGACAATCGTTGGTTACAAACGCGTCCGTTGGTGGCGGCCATGGCGCAGGTGTGCGCGCCCCACGGGCAGCCTTGCTTGCGCGCCCACCGGAGCACGGTGAGCTCGCTGGCGCAAGCGCAAGCGCAGGCGGCAGAGACGCGGCGTGTGGCGCAGAAAGGGGAAAGGGCTCGCGTGGTTCCTTCGGTGTCTGTGGGGTTTTCTTTTCCCCTTCCTTTCTCCCGGTCTAACGCGCCCACTCGTTGCTCCGTTGCTGTTCACTAGCGCAAACTAAAGAAGCTCGCTGGTCATAGAACAGCTCGATAAAGACAGGCTGCACAGGGAGGAGGAGGAGAAGCTTAGCGCTGGGGGCAGGAGAGCAGGAGAGGGAGCTCCTCTCCCCCCGGGCGGCGCCCTTCAGGCGGGAGGGGGAGTCCCCCCCCGCGCCCACCGCCACCGCGGTCTCTCTTCTTTCTTGAGTGACACTACTCCGGCACTGCGCGGGAACCGAGTCACTGTGGAGTCAGTCACACTGTGGGAGACGCATGATACAAAAAACCTTCCCGTCCCTCTCTCTCTCTCCCTCTCCCCTCTCTCTCCCGTCTCCCCCCGCCACCCCCCCCTCTCCCTCTCCCTCTCTCTCCCTCCCCCTCCCCCCTTTCACTCTCTCTCACTCTCTCTCTCTCTTCCTCTCAACACCCCCTCCCCTCCCCCCCTCTCTTCTCTCCCCCTCCTCGCCCTGATCCTCCCTCCCTCCCTGGCTCTCTCCTCTTTCTCTCTCCCCCCCCTCTCTCTCTCGGTTTCCCTGACCTCTTTTGCTCTCCTTTCACTCGTCCTCACTGCTCGCTCTCTCTTCTCTCTGCTCTCTATCCCATTCCTCTCAGCCGGATCTCCCGCTCACTCCTCGTCGGAAGGTGAGGCTCGAGGCGAGAGCTGGCTGCTCACCGAGGGCGGCGCCTCGGGTGGACGTGCAGAGCCCTGCGGAAGGGTGGGCAGAGGGCGAAGGCAGAGCGGCGTGACTGCCGGGAGGGGAGGGGGGGGAGACGCGGAAGGATGCTGCGCTTCGGAGCGTTCTCGCGGTGGAACCAGCGCGCTCACACGTGGCTCACCCAGCGTGTCGGGCACACGCTCGCCTGGCGATACGGCCGGCCCGCCCTTCGCCTCGGCCGTGTCATGATGGCCACAGGCAGCATCTTTGCCGTCGGCTACTCGGCGGGGATGCGCGATTGTCTGGAAGATAGAAATGGGTCAGTCAGCACGATGATGAGCAACATTCTTGCACGCACATCTCACCGCGGCTCGGTGCTCCATCCGTCAGACCCGCTCGCGGTACGTGTTGCTAGGGTCGGGCAAGAGGTGATCGCTGCAGCTGAACAGCATATGACCGCGCGCATTGAGGCGGCCAGAGATGACACGGAGCGCTCCGTGCTGGCCGAGCGGCTCGCTCGGCTCTCTCGGCACCGATGGAACTTTGTGGTCGTGGATGACGCCTCACCAAATGCATTTGTGGCTGAGGGGTTGCCAGGATTTGTGTTTATTCACCGTGGCATGCTGAATATGTTGCTGAACGATGACGAGCTCTGCTTCATCCTTGCGCACGAGATTTCGCATTATATATGCCAGCATGGAACCCGAGAGCGCAATCTGCAAGGGCTCTTCTCAGCGTTGCAAATCGTGATCCTCGCTGCTGCGGATCCGACGGGACTACTCTCCATGGCCCTAGAGCTACCCATCTTTGCTAGCATCTTTGCTTTTGCGGTCTTGCTGCCCGTGTCTCGCAAAGCTGAGTCCGAGGCGGACGCTCTTGGCCTAAGGCTTGTTGCACGTGCATGCCGGTCGCCTGAGAAAGCTATTCTTGCGCACCAACGCCTTGCGGCGGCAGAAGCTGCACAGGGTTTGGACGCCAACAAGACCCCTATCACCACGCATCCGCCAACATCGCTGAGGCTGGCCGAGCTTAAATCACAGCTGCCGGAAGCCCAGGCGTTGTATGAGGCTAATGGATGTGCTCCGCTGAAGTCCGTCCTCAAGCGCCTGTACGCTAACCCGCCGCCAGAGCAGCTATGACATTGCAGAGAACGAAGGGAGTTTATAATGAAAGGTGCACCTCACGTGGTATCGTACTTCCAAATACCCATCCCACATGCTTCATTCGCGTCGCTGCCCACCACGGCCACCCATGTTCGTTGTACTCGCTTTTATGGTTGCTCTTTCAGCCATGTCGCCTTCCCGGGCCCCTCACCAATAGCTGTATTTTTGTATTTTTTACTTGCCAAATTTCAGTGTTGTGCCTTCCTGGCAGCTCTTAGTCTCTGTGGTGTAGCTGATGTGTTGTGCATTACGCAGAAAAAACTTTTTAATATTAACGCCTATTCGACGGAACGCGACCTAGAGAGGGCGGGGTATGGGGGGGGATTTGGGATTTGCAATATCCCACCCGGTCTTGGTCTTGGGCCGCGCGGCCGGGGCCGCGCGGCCGTTGCCAACGCGAGAGGGGCCTCTGCTATGAGGCATGCGGCATGCCCAATGGGGTGGTGGCTTTGTCCGCCTGCTGCCGTCTGTTTGAGGTCTGCAACCTGCTGTCCCTCATGGGGGGGGGGGGGGGCAGCATGGCTACTGTGTGCTGTGTGTGGTCTGGCCGGCCGGGGCCACGGGTCGACGGGCCGTGTGCCGTGTGGCGCGACCGGGGTCGCACGCACCTGCTTGGCCTCGGAGGGCGGACCCGGTCGCTTTGCCAGCGACTGGTCCATGGGGGCTGGGGGGCCTCCCTCAGCAGGGGGCCCGGAGGATGGGAGAGTCGCGCCGGCGCGCTCCATCGATGGCAACCAACTATAAATATTAAATTGGTAGTAGAAAGATAGAAGAATCTTGTACGCCGTAGGTGTTAGCCCGGAGGTGTCGTTCCGTCAAATGTGGGACATGAGTCGAATTGAGCGATCGAATGTCCACAGTTGTACACAGCGTTATTTTAAAATTAAACTAGCGTAACATTCCCTGCTTCCCGCGACGCGTGTCCCCCCGGAGGGCGCCGTGTCGGCGCTTTTCGATTGTGATTACTTGTAACTATGGGCACGGCCACCCCGCGGGGGCGCCGTGCGTGCGCATAGAAACTTTTTCCCCTACGGCCCACATTAACGTAAAGTAGCCGTATACGAGATATACGAGATGTTTCGTTTGCGCAGCACGTGTGATTACTGCACGCCGTGCGTATGCGCATCGACTCCCCCCCCCCCTCGCGAGGGCGCCGTGCGTGCGCATAGAAGCTTTTTCCCCTAAGGCCACATTAACGTAAAGTAGCCATATACGAGATGTTTCGTTTGCGCAGCATGTGTGATTACTTGCAATCATTGTGCACGCCGTGCGTATGCACATCGGCTCCCCCCCCCGCGGGGCGCCGTGCGTGCGCATAGAAACTTCCAGGAAGGTGCACGCCGTGCGTTCACTCTTTCCGCGGGGGGACTCTGGACGCAGAGGCGGTCGGGAACCGTGGGGGCACCCCCTGGGACCGGGGAAAATATTACCGTATACTGCGAAAACACTAACGTAAACAACCGATAGGTCTTGGGGTCGCTCCCCTCCCCCGGGTCCCCTCCCCCGGGTCCCCTCCTCCCCCTCTCATCGACCTACCAGAGAGAGACGGCTCCTACTGCCTGCTTCCCTCCTCCCTCCTCGCTCACCCTCCAGCTCTCTCCTCGCCCTCGTCTTCCTAACGATGGTGGCGACTCGGCGCGCATCGGTACGGTCCTCCGTCCTCTCCTCTCGTGCTCCTGCTCGCTGGTTTCGTTCGACTCGCTCGGCACAGCCACCTGTCGACTGGACGCCGAGCGCAAGCGCTGCTCGCACGACTCGTTCCTCTTCCTGCTCCAAGGGCGCGGCGGAGGAGGCGGAGCCTGTTCGCGTTCCTGATGCCGAGGAGGAGGCCCTTTCCCCGACCGATGAGGCCACCACCACCACCACCGACGAGGACTCCGGGCCTGTGGGAGGAGAAGAGGAGAACGAGGACTGTGCGTCGGACGCTCCAGGTCTTCTTGTTCCCATCGCGCGGGTTGCGGATGTCGAGGAGCCAGCCGAGTCGATGGAGGAGGTCGAGACCGCCCACGCGCTCGCTCTCACCGATGAGAAGGAAGCCGCTGAAGAGGACGAGAAGGCGGAGAAGGCGGAGAATGAGAAGACGTCTGCGTCCGACGCACCAGTCGGAGAAGTCTTCACTCGGTTCGAAGAGGCCACGCAGCTGGAAGAGGCCACGCAGCTCGAGGAGGAGGAGAAGGGCGAGACCGCCGAGGAGGCCGAGACCGCCGAGGCGCCCGCTCCTGCCAAGGCGAACGAAAAGGAGGAGAAGACGGAGGAGAAGGAAGAGGAGACGTCCGACGACCCAACAGTCGAATGCACCCTAGCCATGTCCAAGCTGCATATGCGAGGATCGTACTCTCTACTACGTTTCTTCGTCGGTTGACGAGACGATGAGTATGCTGTCTTCTTCTCGAGATGCGTTCGACGTAACCGAACGAACGCACTATACATCGGTTATTGTGCGAATCATACCCTTTGTCCGCATACAGTGGAGTACCTCGACGTGGCCGCGGAGCATGCTGCAATGTCTCACTGACTGGGACTTGGTCTGAAACATTCGCGGGAAAGAAGCGAAGTGAAATTGGAATGCCGTCTTGGTCAACCAGTGCTGAAACCTTGGTAGCCTTCCTTCCTCGATCAGTGGGGTTTCTACCAATGCAATCTCGCCCATATATATTTTTCACAAATGTAGAATCAATGCAATGGAACGTGCACCTTCTTGCCGTTTGCCTTCGTTCTAGCCTCATCAGCGCTCTATATGCGGTCTCAAATACACCTATTCTGCTCCATTTCATGAACGTGCCATGCACTGTGCTGTATCCCGATCCCAGCGACCTCCATGGCGCTCCAGTCCACAAAATATGACACATCCTGTCCAACATCTGGTTCAAGTCAGCTCTTGGTCTACCACCGGTGATAGGTAGTAGAGAATTTACAGCGGACGTGATTGCTCCACGCGCCCTGATATCCATCGTAGTGTTGCCATGTCACGGGTAAAAAACTTTTCGCACACACCCTAAAAAAAAATGGGCATATGGGTAAATATGCCGTCGAAACGACTTTTGATTGCCCTCGCGGTGGTCGTCGCCACCGTGGTCGCCGCCACCGTCGTGGCGTTGGTACTCACGATGAAGCAGCCAGACAGATGCAAGGATGTGGATGGAGAGTGTGCCAACGATGGAGACTGTTGTCACGATCTTGTGTGTTCCGACCAAAAGTGCCGTACCGTCACACCGTGTGTCGAGAAAAGGGGGGGGTGCAGTTATGGCGACGAGTGCTATGAAGGACTTGAGTGCAATGACGAGGGAGTGTGTGAGACGCCATGCCGCGAGCCAGGGTCGGTGTGCCAAAGTAACTCGGAGTGCTGTGGTGAATACACGTGTCGTAGTGGTACCTGCAGATCTGATGACTGATTGGCGAGCACGGAACAAAGTGAAAGGCGCTCACGGAAGCTTTTTTCGTTTCGTGCTCATAACGTTATGTACGAAAACGCTAAGCCCACAAAATATGACAACATCTGGTTCAAGTCAGCTCTTGGTCTACCACCGGTGATAGGTAGTAGAGAATTTACAGCGGACGTGATTGCTCCACGCGCCCTGATATCCATCGTAGTGTTGCCATGTCACGGGTAAAAAACTTTTCGCACACACCCTAAATGACACATAGAGACCTTGCCTTGTCGCTCCTTTACCATGGCTCTCCCACACCTGAGACGGGAGACCCAGGTATACACGAGTTCGAAGAGCACTACGTTGAGCCGTCGCCGAGGGAGGTCCGGAGAGCCCAACTTCGAACCGATGCCGGGCGCGCTGCGTGCCCGTTTTCGACGATCCATCCGGATGGGGGACCCCACCAGATACCAAATACGCATAGCCCACCCGGATGGTCACGCCAATCGGGCAGGCCGCGCGCCGAACCCTCGTCGATGACAGACCAAGGAGAAAACAAATAATCTCAATAATACGAGAACTTGTAACAATAGACCAAAAAAGAAAACAAATAACCTTGCAATAATAATATTGGGCCTTGTAATTGTACAGACTGAAAAGAAAACAAATAACCTGGCCCTCTTTTGACGGAACGCGACTTGGAATCTTCAGAACTTTTTAAAGGATTAAATTGGAAATTGGTGTCAGCGAAAAAAGAACCAGACTTGAGGTTGCGGCCTCTCACCGCCCTCTTTCTTGGGGGGGGGGGTTAGAAAATAAATCTCTCTCGGGGTCCCCTGGGAGGGGGGGACCGGACAAAAACGAACTTGAGGTTGCAGTCTCTGATGTGAACTAAGTAGTGCCACCAAATAAGTTGAAAAGTTGAATAGTGAGAATATTAAGAGCAAGGCTATATTATTATTATTCTGCAAGAGCAAGTCTTTTTAAAGATAGTTGGAGTATGCAATATCGACCATCTCCCATCGACATCTAGCACCTCTCAGTGACGATGTGGACGTCCTCGCAACAGATTAATGGTACATTCCCTTCTTGTGACTGATACACATTTGCACCCATCGCCGTGACACTTGCAGTCGATGGCAATGGTGTGTGTGGCAAAGCAAGTGTAGACATTTTGCTGTGAACTTCGTGCTCTAATGGCGTTGTGGCGTAGTACACTCTCGCCGCTGCCGGACTGCATGCGTCAGCTGTACACGAGCTCTTCTCATGAACTTGCGCTAGATTTGCCGTGCTAGATACTACGGACGCATCCGTAGTTGTCGGGGCTAATCGCCCTTTGCCAACACCATGAGTTGATGAGTAAGTTCCCTTGCGCAAAGCACAACGCATTTGGGAGGCCACAGCAAGAAGCTCTCGCGACTGTTGCGATGGTTCATACCGGATCTCACTTACAGCCTTTGCTGCAGCATTGCGAGTCTCGTGAACTCGCAGCGCCTGGTGTGTGTGACGATCGAATTCCATTGTTGGGCTGTCTGCACCTAAAGAACGCTGAGCTACTCTTTGCATTTCGGTATTGAGTGACTCCCCCGAATTGCTGAGTCCAAGCCACATTGTTCTGTTTTCGAGCGATGCAGTGGTGGCGCTGAATGCAAGGGAGGCACTGATGTCCGACTCCAACTGGGACCGAGACGAATCTGGCTCTGGAATTGGGTGAAGATTGTCTAATGTTGGTGGCATTGCCTGCTGAGGCCCTGAATTATCGCCACTTACTGCTGCAACATCGCCACTTCTCAAGGCAGATGAGTCTCCCATACCCATTTCGTTTAGCTTACGCTGCAAGCCCCATATATGTGAGCGCATTTCCTCTGCATGCGCCGCCTCTCTGCGTGCTGCCTCTCCCAAGCCTCCACGAGTGCCCTCTCGGAGCTGCCGGTAGCGCGCACGCATCATGGAACAAAACGTGAGGTAGTCGTCGGCTGCCAACGCAAAGTCCAGAAGGATGTTGGCCTAACGACACAGAGCAAAGCGTGAGTGGAGGATGCAGCCACTGAGGGAGCTGTTCTCGTGGTTGGCACAGATTGCACAAGCCCGTTTGCTTGGAGCTAGCTGCGCACCTCATCAGAGCCTCGAGCGACCCCCCACTTCATCAGGATAGCAAAGTCGGCTGGAGTTACCCCCGTCTTGTCCAAGACACCCAGCAACGTCGCTTCGTATAGCTCGCAGTACCTGCGGTGGACCTCCGTCGAGGCGAGTGAGTGCTCGCAGCCCTCGTGGTGGAAGAGCTCGCAGTGGCGCTGCACGAAGGCGAGCAACCGATTGATGTGCGCCCGCTCGTTTGAGAGGCAATCTAGAATCAGCGTCAGCGCATCGAGCCGAGGAGGAGGCGCCTCGGAGCCGGCTGATCCGATCGACTCCTCTGCAGATGGCGCCGCTCCCATTGAGATGGGAAGGGGAAGGATGCCGCCGACGATGCTCTTTCATGTACAACATTTATGGTATTGTATCGAATTATCTCATTATCTCCTTTGTCGGGATCTCCTCTTTCTCTGTATTCATACGAGCATCTTCTTTCAATAGACTCTTCTATTGAGACAAAAACATCAGGTTATAAAAGGCCGCTTGTGGGGGCGATTTTACCGTCTGCAGGGGGGCAGCCGCCCAGCCGGCCAAGGGAGGTTGGCGGCGCCATGCTGGACAACTACATGTCTTCCTGGAGGATGTGAGTGGTGGCGGCTGGGCTGTGGGGCCCGACTGGTACACGCACTGCACACTCCAGCACGCCTCATGCCCCCGTCCCCTCCCCGTCCTTTACGCACAGCTTGTTCTGGATCGACGCGGCCGTCAACCTGTGCATGCCCATCCCCGTGCTGCTATATCCAGGCGAGCCGCGCAGAGCCAGCGGACGTGCTTGGGTTCCGCGTATGAGAGCCTGCGTTCCGCCTCATCTGTGATGCCGACTCCTCCTTATCTCCCACTCGTTCACAGGCGTCTTGCTACGAAGATGGTGTGTCCAAGGCCTCAGGATCAAGCAACTCCCTGGCGTCTGCAGCACCCCTCGAAGCTCATCCTATTGCTGCGTTGCCATCAGGTACCTACCAGGAAAGGCTCCGGAGCTGATGAGTGATGCTGCAAAGCAGGTACCAGTGGCAGCGCTTGGAGTGGAAGACGAGCGGAGTTATTCCTTCTTGGTGTGGGTATTGGCCGGCTTGGAGAATGTACTTGTTGAACTGAACATGCCTGGTATCCGTTGTCGCAGTTGGTTATGCTACTTTGGATCTGCGCAGGGTTAATTTTTGTCTTAGGTCTTATGGTGCGTCGCTCAAATGGCCATGCTTGCTGCCCGCCACGGTAGCAGATTCCGAGTGCTTCAGAAGTAGAGCTACATGGCCTCTTGAATGCTTTGCGTTTCATTGAGCCTCTAAATCTCTTCCGTGTTATCCACAGGCCCTCGCAGCGGCGGTTAGTCCAGTTGGCAATTCTGGTGCGTTTATTTGGCAGTGTATGTCTTAGGCTCATGTTGCATGGGTGAACGTGTTCGGAATGACGCCCAAGCCGTTCTTCATTTCAGGTTGGGTCTACCTCGCCTTCGCATTCTACCACACTGCTGCTTTCATGCTCTGCTTCTTCCACGTGCTACATGCTGACCTCTATGGCTTCGATAAGCGTATCAATACATTCTGGTTCGTTGCCTCAGTGGCTCATTAAGAATGCTGCCGAGGCAATTACTCATTGCAGGCCACGTGCTTGGTTGTTCACGCTCGCCGTTTCCGTCCGATCTCAGGTGCATGTACAACTTCACCCTTGCTCTCTTCTACCTGATAGGCACCCTTGGGAACGTGCTTTGGTTCCCATCACAGGTGGGGCGAACGCTGCTGCTCAAGCCCACCAGTAGTACATATACTCTCGGGTGATGTTCTACTCAGTGCCCCGCAATGCACCTAAACTCATTCTGCCCTCCGACCGTTGCCAACCACATAGTGGGGAGAGCACCCTGAGTATGAAAATTCAGCATTCTTTGGAGGAGGAGCACATTGATCGGAGCGTCACGAATCTGGTGCCTATGGTCGGCCCACGCAGCGGGCGTATCAAAAAGTTAGACGTTCGATCGGCAACAGGTCGTCGATCTCCATGGATGTCACCACGGAGCTGACAAAATGCTCGTTATCACAGATGCGATATGTAGGCCAAACCATCCGGTTTCGATGAGCAATGCAACATCATGCAGCTGCAACGGCGCATGAGTCCACGCAGGCTTCGTTGAGGAATCCAACCTCATGCAGCTGCAACGGCGCATGAGTCCACGCAGGGTATGCTGGGCTTGTCGAACGTGCACACGCAGTGCTGACTGACTAGAGATGCTTGTGGATTGGTTTGACTGCTTGCGTTGATTCAATCGACTCGCAACTGGTGACTCGTGATTGTTGTTATCTCCATGCTCTTGTGGAGCAGTGCAATGACGCACGCACGCGTGGTACGTGCAATTATGCAAGCGCGCACGCGTGTTGCTTTCTCTGCCTCGCAAAAAGATCGCCACCCGGTTGTTAGATGTTAGCGAACTCTCGGGCGCGACGATAGCGCCGCTGCCGCGCGCGCACGCGTGCAATTGCAAAAGCGCCCGTGCGCCCCGATGTCGCATTCGCATCCCGAGCTCTCCTACTAGACATCACTATAATAGGCAACCGAGTTCCTGCGCCTCCGCGTAACCTTGACACACCTCCACTGGCTTAATGAGCCACCGGGCTGAAGACCTCCGCCGTGGAGCGTGGAGGAGCGTCCCCGTTGGAGAGGTTGAGCATGCCGCCGTCGCCGTCGCTGCGTCGCTGCACTAAGTTGAGAGCGGTACACCCGACGCGGCCGTGGCCACTACTTGGCTAAGGGGCCTAGGGATACAATAAAAAAGGCAACACGATATATTATTAGAATCCCCCTGCCCCACATCTAAATTTATACTTGATACTTGGTTCGCATGGGGCGAGGGCACGCTCGCTCCCTCCCCGCCTTCCCTCTCTTGCCCCTAGGCAGTTGGGGAGCTGAGCGCGCCCCATGACCCTATCGTTTAAATGATAGTTCACTAAGCGAGTACTATACAGTGTATGCACACTGGTGGTCCCTGTGCGTGTCTCGCCGATGGAGCCCCCCGCCCCCCCCACCAGCCACCAGCCACCAGCACCAGCACCAGCACTAGCGACAAGCGCTCGGAAAACGGAAAACCCACCATTTTCCTTGGCAAATTTTCAATTTTCATGGTGGCAGGTAAGCCCCCCAGGAGTTCTTCGGAGAAGGTCAAAAATGCAGCCCCCCCCCGCATGTTAGTAGTTATAAATCAGTGTTTGACCGCCCTACGCCAGGGAGGGAAAAAAAAAAAGGATCTGAAGATTCAGGGCTACACACCTATCGCTACTCGGTCTCTACCTCCACATAGCGGACATCGCCCTTTTCATCCCCTCCCTCCACTTCCTCTCCTTCCCCCCCTCGTTCCTTTGTCTTCGGTGTCGGGGGTGCGGCCCTGGTACACTACCATGGGCCTGGTTACGGACGCGTGTTCAGGGCAGGCCTGTTGTACTTTTCACATGTGGCACTTTTTCCCGCTCGACCTTATGTTGCTCGTGTGTCTTGGGGTGTGTTCGGGGGCTTGTGCTTAGCTCTGTCTGAGCTAGACTTCTACGTTGTTTGATCATTTGTTTGCTTGGTTTGGCGCCGAGCCCGTCCCCGAGGCGTTCTTTAGCTTTCCGTCAAAGAATACACGGGAGCGCCTGGCGTGCGCGAAACCTTCTCTCGAGCCAAAGGCATCGTTGCCTACTTTCATCGGTCCACGGTTGGTATTCAGGACTTGGCCAGCATCCAGAAGGCCCTCGGTCTACCGCAGAAGAAGCCAGTGCAAGACGTTGCAACACGTTGGTTTTCGTCCTTTATGATGGTAGAATGGTTCCGCGAGCAACGGCAAGCAGTGCAGATGTACGATGTCAGGCACGGCTCGGAGGCCCAAAAGAACGATGCATACAAGGCGAATAGGCTGAGTCACAATGATTGGGACATCATTGAACAGAGCTTGGCCATCCTGCAGGCGTCAGCGAGCGTGACAAAACTCCTCGAGGGTACGAAGTATGTCACGGTGTCTCTCGTTCTGCCCGGCATCTACCGCCTCATTGAGGGTCTCACAAGCCGAAACGTCTTCTTTATGTGGAAGCCGCCAGGACAGCAATGGGTTCCCGTCACGCAGCTCCACCCCTCGGTCCAGGCGGCTCGAAGCAGTCTGCTTGCGGATCTCGAACGGCGTTGGCTCGAAGAGCTGCCAGGCGCGCAGCGCGATGAGCTGGACATCTCCACCCTCCTCGATCCTCGATTCAAGACATACGTGTTCCCGGGGCTCACCAACCAGTGATACACTTCTTTTTTGCCTTGAGTTACGATGATGCCTTCCTTGGTGAGCACCTTGGTGCGCTCTTGGTTGCCTTTAAGGAAGATGAAGCCTTGGTGCTCGAGTGCCTTCGCTAGCGAATTAATCGTGACGTAGTCTTTCATTTCAAATTTGTAGTTCCTTACCACGAGGTGCGCGGTCACATCCTTGAATGCGCTTGCCATCGACCTCGATGAGGCTTGAGGGAGCTCCTTCGCTTTGTCGTCGAAAGTTTGAAATTTGACGACCATCGGGTATTTTACCTCATTGAATGCGAAAACTCCCTGGTCCTTGAACTTGTTTTTGTATTGGCGTGCGCAGTCCGCCGAGACTAAGATTTCCCATGGCCCGGACGAGCTCTTGGCCAGGAATTCGGGCTCGAGGTCCACGCCCTCGAGCTTGTTGAGGTGTGCCACAATGGCGCTGAACGCCTCCTCGTCCTTGATCTTGAGCCCACGGTCCGTGGAGGTGAAGGTCATAATGATTTGCGAGTAGTCGTCCTCGTATTCTTGTTCGTTGTCGTGCTCGTCCTCCCCTTGGGGGTTCGTCTGCGTTTTGCAAGCCGGGGGGTATCGGGTCAGCCTCTCTGGCGTATGGCTGGGCATCGTGCACGGTGGTTGTCCAGAGGCGGGGCTCCCAAGGGGCCTTGTCGCCTTGTCGATTGCCAAGGCTTCCAACCTTTGTTGTGCTTCTGTCTTCAGTAGTTTTGGTGTGTGTGCTGGTGAGTGCTCTGGTCTTTGGTGCCCGCGGGCCTCTTGTGTGCCGTCTTGCCTGCGCCTATCGCGCTCGGCTGTGTCTTGACAGGTGTGCGGTGCTTCGTTCGGTGCTCTCGCCATGTGTGCATGCGTATTGTTGTCTAGCTGCTGGGTCCAGCAGCGGATGCTGCATGGCTCCAGAGAAGTTTTGATAGTGGTCTGGCTGACCGGCCGGGACTGCGCCACGTACTTGCGTACGCGGACAGTGCCGCGGCTTTGTAGGGGCCCAGCCCGAAGGCTTTCCCTATGGGAGTTCTGGCTCTGTGGCCTTGGGTGTGCGTGTGGTTGGCTGTGCTGGCAGGGTTGTGTTGAGGAGTTGTGTGGTGTTGGAATGTGTTCAGTCCTTGTGGTGTTGTGGGCTCGGATCAGGTTGCGGCTCGCGGGTACCTGGGTTGGCGTGGCCCTGGGTGGTGGCTGCTGCGGCTGCGCGGTGTCCAGCATATCCTGGTCGGCCGGCGCGGTGGGGTGGGAGGAGAGAGGAGAGGGGAGCGTGGCGCGCTCCATGACCCTATCGTTTTAACGATAGTTGACTACGCTAGGGAGGAGAAAGCGTTGTTGTATGTGGCTTACTCCTCACGTAAAAAGTTGATAACAGCAGTTGTCGTACTGCAGGCGCGCGCGACATGCGTATAAAGTTACAACGCTACCGGTTATGGGACCACACACACAAATACGCGAAAGATTCTTCATATCATCATGAGTGCTCGACACATGGATGTAACATCGAAGTGCCCTGCACTTCATCGTACTCTTCAGCTAGATCTGTGCCAACGTTCGGTGGTACAGTGACATACTGCGCATCATTCGTCATCGTCGACAGCAAACGACAATAAGCCTGGATTCTTCACAGCCTTGGCAGTAGGAAGCCCGTCGCGCGCCACCTTTCTTTTCTTCTCTATCTTCTTGGAAAACACATGTGGTCCTTTCGACCCATCATTTGCCGCGTCCACTGCTGGTCTGTCTTTTTGATGGAGCTCGAAATGTGCTATCCTAGAAAATGCAGAGTCGACAAACTTGGCTGATGCCGAGTTGTCGTCCCCTTTGAATCTCAAAGAGCCCTCTCTCCCTGCAATCCGCTTGGTGCGCTGCTTGCTTGGCAGTGCATCGAGCTCGTCAACGATTTGCGGCGCCTCATCCTCAAGCTCTGGCCGCTCATCTTCATGGGGTGGCTCCGCGTGGCGGCGAAGGGCGGCCTCGATTCCCCCCTCGTCCGGCTGAAACTGCCGTAGGAATTTGGGCACCGGCTTGGTCACCCTAAGACCGGCGAGCCTGCCCCGCCCGCCGCCCTCGTCCATGCGGCGTCCACCCGATGACCCGATGTCAGAACTTGGGCCTTGCTTTCATTTTCTTCTCGAAGCAGCCCCCCTCAGGTAGCGTTCCGTCTAAAGAGGACCACGCGAACGTTTTGTTTTTACATCATTAGAAACAAGGTGGCGTTGAACGTTTTATTTTTACACCATCTATGAAATGATTAGAGTTATTGATTTCCCCGACACATGGGCCGCTAAGGCGCGCCGCTGATAGGGCGGTCAAACAGAGTTTTTTTATTAGGGGTGAAAAAATGACCATCTCACGGTCGGTTAACGGTTAAGGAAATTTTTCAGGAATTTTTTCGGTAGAAAGTTCCCAATACACCCAACTAACACATATCCGGGCCCCATTGGGACCCAGACCTCCACCTTGGGCCCCCACAACAAAACGTAACCAAATATTGACGAAAGACGCTAAAGTCGGAAAGGGCTTAAAGAGCTCAACTTCAAAACGAGACCGGGCGCGGTGCATGCCCGCTTTTTACGATCCATCCTGTGGTGGGCTGTGGAATAGCTGTGGTGGGTCTGTGTGAGGTTGTGGTTGTGGGTCTGTAACATGAGATGTATGAAGCGCGGGGCGGGAGGAACGGGATGAGCGACCGGAGGCAACACGGGAAGGGAGCACACGGGACGGCACAGGCGACTCATGGCCAGGCATGACGAACGAGGGCAGACGGGGAGACAGAAGGGTGGCACGAACCTGGCGTCCTAGCGGTGTCGCCGGAAGCAGAAGAAATAGGGGAAGCCTGAACACGGGGCGACGGGAGTCCACACGGAAACTATGGGAACAGAGGGAACACTAATGGAACGGGAAGGGGCGGGCGCGGGCGCTGGAGGGACGGAGGAGGCTCTCTGGCCCTCTCCGGCCAAGGGAACAAGGGAACGCCGCGAAGGCGTGAGAGAATGGAAGGAAGGGATCTCGGCTGCGAGTCGTACGCGCGGGAAACCGGGGTGGGAGGAGAGAGGAGGAGCGAGGTGTGGGGGAGACACGCTCCAAAGATAGAAACGCGCTACGGGAGAGGGGAGGGAGAATATTGAAAGGTTTTTTTTTACCTATGTAGTACCTATTAACAGGTAACAGGTTTGGTAGGCCTCTTGACCTCTTAATAGAACCTATATTAGAAGCCTATTGTCCCATCTGGGGCCGCAGGAGAGGGGAGAGAGAGCGCGGAGAAGGGGGTGGGCGTGAGCAAGAAGGTATAGTTCCGTCAATTATGGGACATCAATCGAATGGAGCCATCAAATGTCCATAGTCATGTATACAAAACAATGTCTACAGACCCTATGGCTGACTTTTAATATCTACGGGGAACACATCGCGCCGGGGCGCTTTCAGAACGCAATTTTCATAAAACCCGTCAGGCAGGTAAGGCAGCGTTCAATCCTCATCTTCGTCTCCTTCTCCTTCTCCGCGTCCTCGATCCTGTGGATGGTGTCAATGTCGTTCTGCTGGCAGGCGACCAGGTCCCTTGTCTCATCTTGGGTGACGAGGTTTGTGATGCGTGAGAGGTGAGAGGACGGCCTTCTCGTCCTGCATCCAGAGTTTGCCAGCTGCCCGGCGTACTTGCACCATGGGACTCTTTTCATCGTACGCGACCACCGTGATCCGTGATGTATTCCATGCGGAGGTACGAGGTACGCGACGGCCGCCTCGTCTCCAATGTATTTGGTCTTCGGGATCTTGTCGTACTCGTCAGAGTAGTCGCCGACAAGCATGAGCTTTGCCTTGCACCGACGGCCCATGTATGGCTCGATGAGTGCCCACATCGACGGGTAGCGTTCCTTGGCCAAATCCACGCGGAAGTCTCCACATCCACGGCCCATACCGGAGGCGGTGACGAACAGCATCGCCAGGATGGCGCCGCTCATGGCTCCGCCGCTTGGCGCGGGCCGGACACCGGGCTGAGGAGCTGAGGAACGAGAACGGTCTCGCAGCGCGCCCGGGCTCGGTTCGAAGTTGGTTGGGCGGTCCGGCCTCCGCCGGCGGACGTTAGCGCGCGTGCTTTCGGGCGCCGCGACGGCCGATTTCGACGCAGCTTGGGGGCGCGTCGCGCACGATTGGCGTCGCTGGTCGCTGGCTGGGCGGCACCTAGATTTGGATATATGGATATGGTGCTTGGCGCGGGCCGGACACCGGGCTGAGGAACGAGAACGGTCTCGTAGCGCGCCCGGCGTCGTTTTGAATTCGGCCTCTCCGAGATAGAGTATTTGTATTTAAAATAGTATTTAGGCCTGTTTTGCCGTTTTTGTTTTTGGCTTACGCTTACGCTTCGTTGTGGGAGCTCCCGGGGGGGGCCTGGGGCCCAAAGGGCACCGAAAAAAAAACCGAATCTGTGCTAGATATATCTACTAGATAGGTATTTTCCGGGGTTTCTACCGCTTTACTTTGGTGTACTTCCTCAATCCTGACTTTTTCATGTTTACACCCTTAGAAGTTAAAATAGTGTTTGACCGCCCTACTACTACTAGATGAGTGTTTTCCGGGGTTTCTCTACCGCTTTACTTCTTACTTTGGTGTATTTCCGTATTTTCCCTCAATCCTGACTTTTTCATTTTTACATCCTTAGAATTTTAAATAGTGTTTGACCGCCATACCTCTCCTTCCACTACAATAAAGGAGTAGAGCTCTACTCGTACCGAGAAGGAGAAAGACCTACGCTCTAGAGTACCCATACTTTACTACTACTACTAAATTCAAGGCACACCATGTGGATTATCCTTCTTGATACGAGTGCCCGGTACTAGTAGTAATACTCAGTATACTGGAACTCCTACCGGGACGGAGTGCAGAGAGACAGAGAGGGGGTCCCAGAATTTTGGCGCCCTCTGCCCCTTCCCCCGCAGCCAGAGCGGGCGAGAGAGCCTGAGAGCGGGCCTGCCCGCCCCCTGCCCCATCCTCGCTGCGCGCCGATGCTCGACACGGGAGCAGTCGAGGCCATCTTCAATGGCGACACCTCAGGCTCGCCCAGGGTGCAGCTCCTAGACGTGAAGCTCATCCCGCCCAAGCAGGGAGGGCCGAGCGGGCCCAGCCGCTACAGGCTCGTCATCTCAGATGGCCGCCACTTCATGCAGGCGAGGCGGCGAGGCACACGGCTGGTTGCACACCCGTCATTACGCGCCCACTTGGACCGCACGCACCCATACAATCTTCGGCGCGCTCGCTTCGACGCAAATCAAACCAGCCCTGCTTTGCGCTGCAGGCAATGCTGTCCACAGCACAAAATCACATCATGGAGACCGAGCAGGTGCGGCATGGTTCAACTATCTTATTGGCAAAATGTGGGCCGATTATAGCTCAATGTGCGTTAAAGTCACGAAAAGCGGCCTGTCTGCGTACAGGTCAAGGCATACAGTGTCGTTCAGCTGCAGCAGTTCATCTGCAATGTGATTCACAATCGAAAGGTACGAGCGTGGCGGCATCATGCGCACTTCAAAAGCCCATCGGCGCTCGAACCGATGGCCATCTGCTCCTTGCTTGATTTTGGATAGGTTATCATCGCCTTGAACATGATCCCGATCCAGCACATGGACGGCCCCATCGGCCAGCCTCAAAAGTGGGTGTTCGCCTGTGTGGATCGCGGCAAGGAAAGGGCTCGCCGGCGCACTTTTTTCTGACTGTGCATCCACACATGCCACTGGATTAGGCTTGATGAGGCCGACGCGCCTGGTGCGGGGCGGCCAAGCATAGCTGATAACAACGGTGGTTACGCTCCGCCAGGCGGTAAGCCTCTGCTTGGCAACTTGCGTTGGTCTTTGCGCTTCCGCTCAGCTGCAAGAGGTGCAGTACTAGTTAATCTAGGATTCACTGATATTATTGCAGGTCCGGGCGGCTACGCTCCCCGTCCTCAGCAAGATGGTTACGGTGCTCCCCAGCAGCATTGGCAGCAGTCGACGACGAGCTACGCGCAGCCAGCAGTACCAGCCTACCAGCAGCATCAATCGCTCCATGGAGGTGCCCAAGATCCATACCATCAGCAAAGTAGGCCACCACCGCCCTACAATCAACAGCAGCCTCCACCCAAGCGGCAGCAGACCTCGCCGCCGCAGTACAACCAGTGTCAGGCGCAGCGGCAAAATCAGTACGCTCAGTACGCGCAGCATTGTGGGGGGCCACCTCAGCAAATCAATCATGACTACGGCCAGAGTGCATGGCAGCAGCAGCCACAACACCAGCCATACGGACATGCGCCGCATCAACCGCATTACACAGGGCAAGGCGCCATTCAACGTGATTCAAACTCGTCCTACACGCCGATCGGCACCCTCACTCCCTACGTCAATCGCTGGAAGATCAAGGGCCGGGTGCTAAACAAGAGCAAGCGCAACTACAGCAATGCTCGAGGAGACGGCAAGCTCTTCAACATTGAGGTGGTAGATCGGACAGGCGAGATCAAGATCACGGGCTTCAACGAACAATGTGATGCCTTTTTCGACAGGATCACAGTCGGTCACTGTTACGCGATATCTGGCGGTCAGCTGAAAGGCGTAGATAAGAGGTACGCGACAGGAATGCTATGGGCATGCTGCTCGATATGTCGGCATCCCAGGAAAAGGACCTGGTATTTTACCCACCACACTCATGACGTTCCACTGCTTAGGTACAATAAGCTCAGCCATCCTTTCGAGATCACCCTCAACCGCGGCTGCACCATCGAGGAAAGCGAAGATAGTGACGATATCCCAAAGCAACAGTTCAATTTCGTTCCGTTGGATCGCGTCGAGGTGCGCTGCATGGTAGCTTTGGCGGCGAAACTACCCGAATTCCGTCCTTCACTCCAAGCCCCACCCACAGATGATGCAAGACGATGCCCATGCGGATGTCTTGGCCATTATCTCGCAATGCGATGAGCCACTAACGTACACGAACAAGGCGGGGCGGGAGGTGACGAAGCGCGTCATGCACCTTGCGGACATGAGTGGCAAGAGCATTGAGGCGACGCTCTTTGGCGACAGCGCCAATGATGCCCGGCTTGGCGTTGACCAAGTGATAGCAATCAAAGGTGCGCTCTTTGCCCGGTGCTTAGTGGTGCCGTGCGGCTATCCGGCTGTTCTAGGACAAGCCCTGACGGTAACTCCTGCTCGCCACAGGTGCCAAGGTTGGAAGCTGGAACACCAAGTCGCTCACACTCTGGGGCGACTGCCACTACGAGATGAATGCCGACACGCCCGAGGCACATGAGTTGATGGGCTGGTGGCGTCAAAAAGGTTGCTCCATGCCACGCCAACACATCTCCGTTTCGGGCGGCGGCGGTACTGGCGGACGTGAATACCCCCGCATTCACTTCTCCGACATCGAAGAGCGAGCCATGGGCATGAATGGCACCCCCGAATACTTTTCCGTGTCGTGCTTTGTAACGCACATCAAAACGGACAAGAACTTGTGGTATATTGCTTGCCCGGTATGCAAGAAAAAGCTGCAAAGCGCCAATGAGACCAACCTTGAGGGGCACTGCGAGAAGTGTGACAAGTCTGTCATGGGTACTCGTCGCTGGATCTTTTCTGGCCAGTGCAACGATGTGACCGGGTCACGTTACATAAACTTCTTCGACGACACTGCAGTGAAACTGCTCGATAGCAAGAGCGCTGATGAGCTTGCACCACTAAAGGAAGAAAATCCGGTTGCCTTCGACGGGCATTTCCGCCGGCACTCCTTCCAGCGCGTGATGATGAAATGCCAGGTACGGAGCGATAATTACAACGATGAGCAGCGCTTGAAAGTGAGCTGCCAGGCATTCGCGCCACTCAACACAGTCGAGGAGGGAACGAGACTGCTACAAGAGATCCGCACCATGAGCTTCTGAGCAGATGCACATGGCGCTTTAGTTCGTCACCACTTCAAATCTTGATTGATTGGCTGACTGGCTGATGTGGCGCGGACCGGATTCTATCAGTCTCGCATAATTGCCGAGGCGATGCTCGGTTCAAGCAGGCCAGAAACAACTCTATCTGAATGCATGTTCGGAAGAAAAGCGGAGAGCGCCTACGCAAAGAGGTGATAGAGCGCTAATGCAACGACCTTGAGGTGGCAATGAGCATTCGATCACGAAACATGCCCCTGATTGAATATTGATGCAGAATCCTTCAGTCGCACTCATTCACCCGTAGTCCCTCGAAACGCACTCCAAATCGGGCAAGCGGCTGTGCCGTGTCCAGATGCGCGTGTCGAGACGGCGCGTCGGACGTGCGTGTACTTGCTACTTGCGTCGTGTGATCGACAATTGATAGCCTCTATGATCTATGATTGACTGTGTGTTGTTGCTTTCTTCCTCTCCTCATGTGGGACCATCGCTCATTCTTGCTCCCTCGGCTGCTGTAGAACGCATGCCTAGAAACATCCGAATATCAACTAAGTTTATACTTAGTTCGCCCATGGTGGGGCACGAGCCCCCCCCCCTCTCCACTCCTCTCCTGCCATGGGGGAGGAACCACCCATGCTCCTGGCATGCCTAATGGCTTGCTAGGAGCAGACTGCCATGCTGACCCATTCTCTCATTGGCAAGCTGCAGGCTCGCCCTGCCTCGCGCGTCCTGGCCTGTCGTGCGGCCAGCCCATCGCTCCAACCTCCAACCCCCCCTCCCCCCTGGTTGACAGGCAGACAGGTGCAGAGTGGGGGCCCCTGAGGTTCAGGAGCGCCAGCGAGGGAGAGGCAGGGGAGGCCGGGGCCCAGCCCCCAGCCCCAGCCTCCTCTGCCCCCTCAGCTGGCCTCCAGGAGCCTCCAGCCAGGGGTCGCCAAGGGCAGCTGCAAGCTGCAGGTCTGTGCCGCAGGCGCGCCATCATCGCGCGTGCGCCGCAGGAGAGGGGAGAGAGCGCGCGGAGAAGGGGGTGGGCGGAGCGAGAGCTCCGCTCACCGAAAAATAGGTAAGCCCCGCACCTGTTTACATACAACATAAGTCAGGTTTGAGTAGGCCTTGGTAAAAATATGCGACATATTGAACTACATATTTGGGTCAACTTTTCCAAATTACAAATTACATATCATTACATTTTTGCGCATATTTCACATATTTACTGCATATTTGGGCGTGGGAGGAGGGGGATTCACAAACTAACTAGCTAGCGTCTAGCGTACGGGGGACAAGGGCACGGACACAGGCGAGGTAGGAGGTAGGTAGGGGGTGGCAGAAAAAAATCTTTTGAACCAACACCAACAGTTGTTTCCGCTGTTTGTACGGCGTGAGGTAGGCGTGCTAGTGTTGCACCTTCAAGAATGTTTTTTTAGGCGTGCTAATGTTGCTATTATCTATGCTCTATCCACTTCCCAACCTTCCCTTACAAACTCCCCCGTCCCCCATCACCAAGGTCCCTCGAGGCGGAATCCCTAGTTGTTATGAGTTATGTTGTATTCAGTATTCAGGCCTTTTGGCATGAATATTTCGACATGAGCACGAGCCTTCTTCGTTATAAAAAATCTTAAAAACTAGCCGTTACTAGCACGACGCGAGGCAGATTGCTGGTGCTACTCGCTACTCCCAACTACCCTCCCTTTCTACCACTACCCCTATCCCCTCCCCTCGATTCCTTCTCTGGAAGACCGGGGGAGGGGAATGTGAATTTTATTTTTACTATTCCGGCAAATGTCCACGCTTTTAAGGTCAGAAATGGAGGGCACAGGGGGTGTCTGCGATGGAGGGAGGAGGGTGGCGCGAGGCCCCCATGGACACCTATTTCTACTTATACTACTAAATATAAAAGTAGGTTCGAGGGGCGAGGGGGGCGAGATTTGAAGAGATGCTATAGGTGTATATGTGTCTTAGTTTCTGCAACTAATCTTATGATTGGTCGCCATGGAGGGGGGCCTCGCGCCCCCCCCCACTCTCTCGACTCCCCTCATGGGGGGCGAGAACCATCCACCCCCCTGCGCTGCCTCTTGGCATGTAGGGGGGACTCACCCAGACTGCCCAGACTCTCCCTGAGAGTCGGGCACAGATCGCACGCCCTGGCCCGCGTTGGCCTGCTTCTCGCTCTGACCAACCCCTCCTCCCCCTGGGCCCCCCTGATCAGGAGCCCCCAGCCAGCTCCTGTCGACCGGCAGGGGCTCGAGAGCCAGCGAGGGAGAGGCAAGAGGGGCCAGGGCCATGCCCCAGCCTCACCTGCCCCCTGAGCTGTGCTCCCAGCCAGGCCCCTGCAGGCCTCCTGGGGACCTGAAGAGGGGCCGCAGGCGCGCGCCATGGGCCAGAGCCGCAGGGAAGAGAGGAGGAAGAGGAAAGAGGGAGGAGAGGGGGGAGTGGCAGTTCCCCCCTCCGGCGTTTACGTGTTTACGTGTCTTCTCGCCCCGTTTGGGTAAGAGAAGACGGGGGCACCAGAACCAGGAGGGAAGGGCCGCGGCTCGCCGCGGCCACTCGCCTCGGCGAGAGAGATTAGCGCTTCTGGGCTCCCATTCACGAGTGCCCCCCCCCCCCTGCGTTGTTTTTACCCGAAAGGGGTTTTCCCCCAGCGTGGACTCGAGGAGAGGACGTGCTGGGGTGCGCGGGGTCGGTGCGTGCACTGGGGGGAGGACAAATATCGAGGGGAGGGGGCAGTGCCCCCTCCCCCCGGTAGCACTCGGACACCTGGCTCGTCAGGCATGGCGGGATTCCGGGACGGAAAAGTTGTGTCCAATTAGCTAGTGGGGTTGGCTAGGATATAACATTAATTATTTTGTTTGTGTCTTAGTTTCTGTGGCATCGTCGGCTCGGCACACGTCGAGGTGTACGGACAAGTGCGCTTAGGGGTATCGTGATAGTACCGGGCTAGTGCGAGTAGTGGTACTAATGCTCAGATGTTTTAATTTTACTACTACTACTATTATTGTACTCAGTTCACAGTTCAGCAACATGGGACATGGGGGAGGGCACGAGGCGCCTCCCCCGCATATGCATATGTGAACTAAGTATGAACTTGGTTTGAGAAATCGTTTTTAAATAAGAAAGGAGACTTAGTGCCGCTACTGCCAGCACTAGCACTGGCCTGGTGCACACACGCGTGACCACATAACGCCACAGCACATACATATGTCTGCATGCGCGTTGGCGTTGGCGCTGGAGCGACCGGGCAATAATATGGTTCGCAGGTGACACGAACGCAACATGTATCAGCTCAAACCCTCCTCCATCGCACGGTGCCTCAGCTCCCCGCATCAAACTCCCCACAAGTCACAATAGGCGAAACCCAGTGAAGGGCTGCCGCCGCACCGGGGAAAAGCTAAGGAGAGAACATGTATCGCTGTAGTGAGGCCGATCCTTACGGCGTCACGAGCCTCTTGTTTGAACAGTCCTCGAGAATTTCCGAAACGACGCCTAAGTACGTGTCGTCAACCCCCCTCGGCAGTCGAATACGGTGGAAAACAATCCGGAAAACACCGAGGATTCGACTCTCCGCCTAAACTATACTAGTCGCACGGTCCGAGCCACACGAACGCAATTCTCACAATCCTCAACCAAAAAGATTCGACCCGCGTCGCCCCATCCACCGCCTGCTCCTCCGGCAATACCCAGAGCCCATTCCATTGGCTCTTGCTGTCGACGAATGGCCTGGCGCCGAGTGGCACTTTGAGTTTCAGCTGCAGCCTCTTCAGCTGCCTTGGCTAGCTTCTGAGCTAGAGCAGGGTAAGGAGCAAAGGATATGCGTGTCGGATTCCCATATCGGTCCACAACATGCCACACTCCAGATCTGCGTTCTGCCACGACTATTCGCCCGGCAGCGCTGGCACATACCCCTGCTGGTTCGGTGAGACGCAGCATCGAGCCTGTTTCTGATTGTGAGGCGTGCCAAGCTAGGAATTCTTCCTCACTCAACCCTGGAGGTGGAGCCCTTACGTCGCCCCCCAGAGAACGAAGGAACTGACCCGATTTGGCGCAAAAAATCACAAGCCTGTTATTGTTGGTGTCTGCGACCACGACCTCCTCAGGGTCAGGTTCAACTCCGGCAATGCCACCCGGCAGTTGAGCTGCGCGCATGGACACACTGCATTGTGGTTCGAGGATGCACACACCTCCTGGAAGGTTAAGCTTTCCATCTTCTAGCCCGGCTTGTCCGCAGGCTCCGAACTCGAAGACCAGCCGGTTCAGGCTTTCTTCGAGGCACACAACGCGATGATTACCCTTGTCAGAGACAAACAAGCGGCCAGTAGAAGCAGAGACTGCGAGGCCAGCTGGATAGCTCAGCTTCAGGGGCGCTGCAGAGCTCGAGGAATCCTCAATGCAAACGCCAGTTGCTGTACTGCCGACCAGCTGCAGATCTGGCAGAGAAAAGCGGTGTACGGCGTGGCCACCCGCGTCGGCGACGAATACGCTGTCTCGGCTGCGAGCCAAGGCAACGGCAGCAGGTGCTTCCATCGGTGCTGAGGAGGCAGCAAGAACATCGCCTTTGGAGCTGATGAGGAGCACGCGCCCTCCTGACGTATCTGAGACGCACAACCTGCCGTGGGGCAGGGGCGCGACAGTACCGGAGTTGCCAAGAAAGGAGCCGAGGTACCGCGGTTCCTCTAGCTCGAAGATGCGCTCTGTGTGCGGCGTTGGCGAGTGGAAGGGCAGCGAGAGCCGTGAGGCGTGCAGTACTGAGGCGGCGGCTACAAGTGTGCCGCATGAGAGAAGAAGCATGGTGTGGGCTTGCAGCGGAGAGGGACGGAGAGGGAGAGGGAGAGGGAGAGAGGGAGGGAGGGAGGGAGGGAGGGAGGGAGGGAGGGAGGGAGGGAAGGAGGGAGGGAAGGAGGGAGGGAGGGAGCTAGAGCGAGAGAGAGGCCGCTGGCCCGACCGGCACCACTCGATGTCTGCTTTGTTTTTGCACCCTGCGGCTCCCTCCTCTTCTCTTTTCTCTTGTTTTTCTCTTCTCTCTTTACAATAGAGGCATGAGCGTCAGAGTTTTATTGTTGTGTTAGTATAACCTTAGTGTTCCTCCAGCTCACAAGAGCGTACCTAGACGAGACCGGAGAACCGGGCTTACTTCTGGCCCTTGATTGGGAGAAGGCATTCGACAGGGTCAGCTGGGAGTTTTACCACCTGGCCCTCAAATTACTCAACTTCGGCCCGAACTTCCAATCGCTCGCGAAAGCGCTCACATGCGAGGATGCTCGACCAATAAGAACGATAAAAACCAACGGGGGGAGAAGTTACCCCTTCACGGTAGGGAGCGGTATGCCGCAGGGATGCCCGCTCTCCCCGCTCACCTTCCTCCTCACGACGGAGGCACTCACCCGGGCCATAAACAACGACGACGACATAGAGGGAGTAGACCTAAATGGGTATAATCTGAAGATCAGCCAGTTTGCTGACGACACCGCGCTAATAGCTCGCGACTACAAAAGTCTTAAAAAGTCCCTGCATTGGGTGAAACTACACGAAAAGGCTACGGGAGGGAAGACAAACGAGAGCAAATTCCAGGGACTCCGGATGGGGGCACAAAGGACTCGCAAACCTCCGTGGGATATGCGAACATATAACTGGATAGGAAACAGCGAATACCTGACAATATTAGGAGTCCCCTTGGGAGCGCCAGAAGCGCTCAAACCCTTTTGGTCGAAACTAGCGGACAAAGTTGACGAAAAAGTCTCTAAGCTAGCACCGGCCACCGAACATATGACAATATTCGGAAGAGCGGCCATAGTCAACTTTATGATATATGGCACGCCCAGATACTGGCTGCAGACACTATCCGCTCCGAAGTGGTTCCACACGCGGATCCAAAAAGCCGCGGACACTGTCCTCTGGACAAGCCCACACACCGGGAACCAGCGCAAATGGATCAAATACCCGCACTACGCCACATCTCATGAGAGGAGTGCGACGAGGACAATGGGACTGGGGCTCCTAAATTGGCCGATTCACGTCAAAGCCCTCCAAGCTAAATGGATCCTAAATTACCTAAACGCAAGGAAAGCGATCTGGAAAAAAGCGCTTGACGCTTGGTTCTGTCGAACCGGACTAGGGAGAGGGGCTGTCCTCTCCACAATCCCATGTAAAACACTTACGAAGAGCCTCACGGGTAACCCGGCACTCCCGACATTCTGGAAGGAAGCCCTCAGAAATTTTAGAGAATTGGACATCCAGCCCTCGTTTCTAACGCGCGAAGGCGCACTCTCGCAACCCATTTGGCACAACCCACACTTCCCCCCTCCCGATGTTCGAGCCTCTTGGGCACGATTGTGGGAGCACCTACATGCAAACGTGGTGCATAACATATTCAAAGAGAACAATACAAGGGAGCCATACACAAGGGAAGACTGCTCAGCTTATATCGAACACCTCCCAGAGGTCTTCAAACACGAGGGCCATACAATCAACAAAACGAAATTCCTGGATTCTTGGGACGTCGTAGTTGACCACGCGAAACGCATACTCGAGAAATCATCAGAACGCCCACCGCCCGACGACGGAGTAAAAACCCGCCGGGCAGGCGTAAGCGCCCCTCACGAGCAAGAAGGAACGGAAAACGAGGAGATCAGAGTCTCCGACGATGATAAGTACATCAAGAAGGTCAATAACATATGGGTTCACACTGACACCGACTATCTCGGGGAAAGTCGCGTTCCGTCAAAAGAGGACCGCCTCTAGAGCTATAAGGGATGAGGGAAAGGTCAGACTAACTACTAACTAGGGGGAGGGGAGAGAGGTTGCTCAGAGGCAGACTCGAGGACGGCGACGAGCACGAATGCGAATGCGGAGGGAACGACGAGCCAGACGCCTAGTGGGCGCGGGCCGCGAATCGCACTCCCACGCCCGCATTGGGCCTGCGCCCTCGAGCTGACCCAGTGACCCCCGCCACCCACCACCACCCACCATCCCTGGTCGCCAGGCATACAGGGGCCTTTGCCTTTGGGCGGCTCCCATGGCCAGCGAGGCGAGTGTGGGAGAGGCAGGGGGGTCCAGGGGCTGAGCCCCAGCGTCCACTGCCCCCTGAACTGCCCTTGTTGGCCCTCTGGTAGCCCCCAAAGGACCTCTGAGAGCCGGCCATGGCGCGCCGCATGGCGACGCGCCGCAGGGAGAGGAAGAGCGCTGGATGAGAGTGGAGAGGGGGGGGGGGGGGGAGTTTGCACCCCCTCCGATGGAATGCGGTGAGAAATGGGCCCCGTTTGCGTTAGGAAACGGGCGCAAAGGGGCGGCTGGCGACAGGAGGGAGATGAGGAGGGAGAGGGGAGAGGCTCAGGGTGCCTACCTACGGGCTACGGGGACCCTTGTGGCAGGTAGGTACCTCGAGGCGCAGGCGCAGTCTTTTATTCCTCGAGGAATGCTCGCGGCGAGAGCTGTAAGGGCCGTTCAGCTTCACGGATCACGGATGAGAGCCCCCCCCCCCCCCCCGCGCGCTTTCCCCCGGTGAGTCGCCCGACGAAGGTTGGCCCCGGCAAGAGTTTCGAGAAAGTCGATTCTAATTCTAAGTTTGGGTGCCACATAGAAACCAACATTTTTGAACGAAATAAATCGAAATTTGGGGCCGCGGCGCGCGCGCGTGGGGTGCTGAGTGGGAAAGTATTCGACCCGACGTTTGCCTCTCGTCACGCAGTCACGCAACGCCGGCTTCTGTGGATGCGTTGACTGCGATCACCCCCATCCATGGGGATGCCTGGTGATGAGGGGGGCACTGACTGACCCCAACGCTCTGAGGGCTGAGCTGCCTGCCTTTATTCTTTCTTCTTGCGGCCTCAAATGCCGCCAACAACACGTTGGACGCCGATGATTTTGCCGATGGTGTTCTCGAGTGGTGGCGCACAAACGCACAAACGGCAACTCTTTCCCGTACGTCTTGGTTGGGCGATGGCGGCGCGTCTTGCTTGTGTTTGCCCCTTCTCCAAAGTCTGCCTCGTGTGAACGTTTGTTCTCTCTCTTTTGCGTGTGATGTATGGGGAGCAACGGTGTGGTGTGTTGTCAGACCACCTGCAAGTGGCCTTGATGAGTCGCTACAACAAACGGACCGTGGGCTAAGATCGTGCAAGTGTGCGGTGTGCTCTTGTATGTGTGGGCTGTGGGTTGACCACAGAGAGAAATAATGTGTGGCGAATGTGAACAGAAAGTGAACAATGGCACAATGACAATGAACTATTAATGTGAATCAAGGCCAGGGACTGTAGTTAACTACCAACGTTGGGGGGCACTAGTTAGTAGCCATTTGAGGGGTAGTTAGTTAACTGGTTGTATGTATTTGGCAGTAGTTACCTGCTAGTTACGTGGTTTCTGACTTTCTACGTTGGTGGTTAACTAGTAGTTATCTAGCTAGTAGCTAGTAGCTAGTAGATATAAATATAAAATTATTATAGTAGTAGTATAATAGAGATGAATTATTATGATATGTACAGTACAAGGAGGCCCCCCTGCCGCCTTCCCCCCAGTCCCTCAATCCCTCCTCCCCCCAACCTCCGTCCAACGCCGACGAACTCCGACGATGGCGCCGAGCCCACCCCTAACTTATCTATGTTTAGTTGTGGTTGGCCGCGCGCAGCGCGAAGCTCCGACGCCGTTCGTGTAGTTAACTGCGAAGGAGACTTGCTCAGCCCTAGTTACTTGCGAGTTAATAGTAGTTACTCGCGAGTTGGGGGCAGTTAGTTAACTACTTACGCTATTTAGGAGGTAGCTAACAACCACTAACTGAGTTAACTAGTTAACTGCTTCTCCTAGTCCCTAGCCTTGATGTGAATCCTCCCTCCATCACCGCTCGTAGGCGATGCAGCGATGCAGCCATGCAGCGCGTCGGGCGTGTGCCGTGTGCACGCGCGCTCGGCGAAGCACAAGTTTCGAATCGAAATTGATCGAAATTGCTGGGCCAACGAGGCTCGAAATTTGTTGAAAAGTGATCAAAATTTCGAATCGAAATTTGGGTTGGTTTGGATCGAAACTCTGGCCGGGGCCAAGACGAAGGTCGGTCCGCCTCACTGGGTTTTCACTCATCGTAGCTTGTGGGTTGTGGGGAGTTATAATGGGAGCCGGGGGTCTGCGAGGGGGGAGATTTGAAAGGGTGCATATGTGTATGTGTCTATGGCACCAGCACACGTCAGCAAGGTGCGTGTACGGGCAAGTGTGCTGAGGGGTGTCGTGATAGTACCGGGCAAGTGGGAGTAGTGGTACTAACGCTCCTCAGATGTTTTATTATTGGTATTGTGAAACAACCCCAATACCCGATCGTGGCCGATGGACGATGGAGATATGGAGACTGAGGTGACCCGTGACCCGTGACCTCTCGGCGGAGGTACTACGACCATGACCAGAATGGAGAATGGTAGATTTGTAGACCATCTTGTTGGTTGTTGGCTAGCACTCCTAGCCACATACACCCGACACCGGACGAGCCATGCGCCAACCGCCCATCGCAGCTCCGTTGCCGATCAGGCACGGTTCCTCAGCATTACGGTTATACTACTACAAGAAATTCTGACGCTACAATAGAGCTCTACTCCCCTTGTGTGTGTGAATACGCCAGAAGTTCTGAGCTCGAGCAGAGGGCCAGGAGGTGAGAAGTAGGAAGTTGATTCGGCGGCTAGGGGAACAAGAGGAGGATCCTCGAAGCTTCGCATCCGCTCGTCTCGCCCGGCACAAGATGTCGATGCGTACCCTCCCCGTGCTGCTCCTCGCCTGTGGCGCGCAGGCGTTGAGGGCGGGACGAGCCCCCGTGATTGTTGCCCGATCGACGCGTTACGCCGTGCCACCGCGCCTGCAGCTGCCCCAGCTCGACCCGAGGCTCACGCAGAGTGAACCAAAGGCCGTCGAGCCGGCAGAGGCCTCCTCCTCCCCTTCCTCCCCTTACCTCGAGTTTGCGCAGCGGTACCCGTTTGCAAACAACATCATGATTGCTACTGCGAAGACCGCCGCCGCCGATCTCCTCGCGCAGGTCGCTATCGCTGGCACCCCGGTCGACATGATAGACTGGCAGCGCAGCCTGCTCTTTTGCCTATTCGGTGCAATCTATTTGGGAGGTTTTCAGTACCTGTATCAAGTGCAAATTTTCAAACGGTTGTTCGATGTGGACGCCTTCACGTCGCAGCCATGGGGAGACAAGCTTCGTGATGGCCCTGGGTTACGTGCGTTGGCTGCGCAGATTGTGCTCGACCTCAGTGTGTTGACGGCAATCTACTTGCCCACGTTTTACATTTTCAAGGCTGGAGTCTTCAGCGGCTCGCCCGACCCTTCCGTGTGGGTCAACAGCGGCCTTGATGCGTACCAGATGAACTTTGCAAAGGACGAGGTTGATCTACTGCGCGTATGGCTTCCAGCTGATGTTGTGTGCTTTTCCGTCCCGCTGTACTTGCGCTTGCCTGTGAGACATGTTGTGAGCTTCGTATGGACGGCATACCTATCGTTTGCCAGGGGTGGGCATTGAACCACGCTTCTCTCAGCACATTCTCCTTCGATTCCAGACGGGGTGGACATCCTCATAAACATTTGTGAGAGGAAATGCTGCGCACTTCAGCCCGCTCGCACAAGCATCTTCCTAGGCAACCTATTAGGAGAGGAGCTGGACAATGGGGCAAGCCGCGTCACAAAGGAGGCGCGAGGTCCAGTGGTTTAATGCTGGACTATGACAAGATAGGTTCGCAACACGGCCTCACCCAATTCGTGTGAGAGAGCTGCCCGCGCGCGAGTCGAAACGTCTATGAGCTCGAGCAATAGTGCGACGAGTGACGCCGAGTCGTGAGGAATGGTGCGAAAATCTTCGCGAGTACTGCGGCACGCTGCGTGATTTGACGCACGGCCATGCCACATTCCACGCGTCACTGCGGCTTGGGTTGCGTGTACGTGTTTTGTATTGCGGCAGCCAGGCTGCGAGTTGCGTTGATTGTCTTGGATTTGCTTCCAGACAAGCGGCAAGTGACAACAAATACGCTGTCAACCAGCCGGTCACATGATCGCGCGAACATCGCGCACATACACATGCGCGTGGCATGCACGCGTTTAGGTGTATGCGCGCGTTTTGCTTCGCAAGCACATTGAAAATCTTTCAAAGCAAGTAGTCGGCATCACAAGTAGCGTTGACTAGTCATAAAATTAATGATTGTGCATTTATAGTGAAGCTCGGCCCTCGGCCCAACTAACAAGCCTAAGCTAAGTGCTTATACTTAGTCCACCTATGGTGGGGGGGCACGAGACGCCCCCCCGCCCCCCCTGCTTTGGGTTCCAGAGTGTGAGTATAGAGATTTTCTAGATTCGACAACTAGCAGATTCGGTGCGCGTATTGATGATAGAGATTTTGCTTACCATTGGGCAACAATTTGCGAAACGGTAACGCTACCGCCGCCCCGGCGCAAAACAATCACTGCATATACTTCTACCCGCTAGTCGAATATGCGAGATTCGCCTCGACATATCCCAGCACTCCAAATGCTGGGAGGAGCATCGCAAGGGCACACGCCATACAAGCAAGGCCAGAGATTCGCAACTGCCGTGCCCGCCCCTCAATGGTTTCGAGGAGAATGAGGGCGTCGAATGAGAGGCAGGCGGGGAAGCTAGAGACGTCGCGTGCGCGCATCTCGTCCACTGATGCGAGAACATCCAAGCGCTCATCATCGGAATGAAGGTTGCGCCAGCTAAGACGAACGGCACCTTCGACGACCAAGACGCGGCATATTTGAAGGAAAATGTAGACGAGAATCGAGAGGAGCACTTGTAACGTTGCGCTATGCGCCAACCATTCCGCATGGCAACCACAACGCTCCGAGAACGCCTCGAGCACAGGTTTCGATGGCCCCGTGCACGAAAGCTACGTTACACTCAGGGGCGGACGGGCGATCAGGAAGGGTGAGGAGATTCAATAGCAAATCATGAGAAGCCGGGGGCCAGGGCGTGATTAATAGCAGCCGTTCCTGTGGACGCGGTCACATCCCTCCCCGGCGCACACATGCATCGTTTTCTCTCAGGATACTTGCGTAATTGGCCTATTCGAAATCACCTGACACGCCGGTAGTGCCTCACAGTCGTACACGCCGTCCTCGAGCGAGTGATTGAGCGACCGGCCACACTTGATCGAGCTAATCCTGAGCGTGTCCTCAAGCATCTCGAATGCTGAAGACGATGGCGGCTGGTTGTCCCCGTGGATAATTTGAGGAGTCTCGCTCGAGTTACCGCTCAAGCCCCGCCCTCTCCTTGTAGCTGTGCCTTTTTTTACCGACACGATGCCTACAAGCACCTCCCCCTCCCCTCTCACGTCCCGTCCAGATAAGGAAGGCACAACGGTTCGCACATCTAGCGCATCGCCTTTGAACGAATAGTCGTCGACGGTTGCAAGTCGTTCGCCCTGCTCTACATCTGCCCTTAGAGAATCGATGGTGATGTTCGGCACCGTCATAGCGGTTGCATTGATGTCCAAGCATCGTTTAAGTAAAAACAAGTCGCTTGAAGCTGCCGCGTGCAAGTAGGCCTCATCGTGCATGAGCTCTGCAGCCGTCGCCTGAATCGCGGCCGAGTTGCTTAAACGTGCACTGCAGTTGCTAGTGCGCCGCTCATGCATTGTGTGCAGACCATGAAGTCTTATAGAGTCGCCGTCTGCCGTAGCATGATCGTATGCGACGGCAAAGATGTTGGCACACAGAAGCGTGCCATTATGGGCGTTGTTCACACAGCCGTCGACGTAACTGAAAAGCGCTAGCAAGTACACTCCTGCTGCAGCTCGGATGACAAAGTATAGCAGAGCGGCTGAGAAAATGGCCGCGCTCACCGGGGAGAGAAAGATGGACACCAGTATACTTGATGGTGATAGCGTGACTAGGTGCCGCATTGCAGAGACCACGAGCCGAGCGACACCCTTCCCAAGTGTATTGCTATGTGATGCATCGGCACGCAGGTCGAGTGGCGGAAGGGAACTAGAGGCACGTAGCCAGTAGCGAAGGAGGATCCTGATCGACATATACCCGCGCCACGTCAGGTCGGCAGCTGTGGCCACAGCCAACACTCCGTTGAAAGTTACCTACAGAGTGGGAGGGCCGTCGCGGTGGAGGCGAATCACGAGGAAGGGAGGTGGCTGAGCGCCAAAAAGACCTTCCTACACAGCTGATGGATCACAACTGATGGTCGGGTCGTTCGGCCTTGTTCACCTGGACAAATTCTATCGACCCGGCAGCTGCACCTTTCAGCGGCTCAAAGGCAAAGCTGCCACCATCGGAGCCTTCGAGCGCCGGCATGCTCCAGTTCATCAGCATGTTTGCGATCCACGTAGTAGCGTTGCTTGGGTTCGCATCATGTGAACGAGATGCACCTTCTGCACCTTCGAACTCTGCGCCAATGGCATCCAATGCACGCACCTGCTCGTCGAGGTACGAATTTACGCTCGCTCCCATCTCTTCCACAGCTTGGCTGGCGTTCAGAGGAGGCGGATGGTAGGAACCAAACGCAGACGGCAGTTCACGCAAGTGGCCATCGAGGCTCGCCGCTAATGCCGTGGACTCCACAATGGCCTCACTCAAGCGATGCCGGGGTACTACCAGCACTCGCTCCGCCCACTCAGCGAATTCGGCTCGATACTGGCGAGGCGACGGCAAGTCTGGCGTTTGAAGCTCACCCAAGGAGAGCGGGGGCAATGAGACCGAGCGCAGATGGAATGACGGGTCCAGAGCTGCCATGTGAGCATCCGCAATAGCTTTGTATTGCATCATGTATGCCTGCATTTCCTCGGCCGCAGCTTGATATGATGCCATCTGCAGCAATGCACCGACAGTCAGCACTGGAATTAGATGGGATTGCTTTTCAGCTGCATAGCAAATGAGCAGGGAACATGCTCGAGGGCACTGAGAAACATAGGGATGCTCCAGTATGAGCACCAATGAGGGTGCGACTTACCTGTGCACGCTGCTTGAGTGCAAAAGTGGTGAGCCTCTCAAGCGCTGACCGCAACTCACTAATTGAATGTAACAATGGCACGCGTCGTGCACAATCGTCTGCGTCCGCGCACAAGGCGAGAGAAGCGTTGAGCTTAGACAGACGCTCACCAAGAGAATGCACACCTGATGCAGACACATCACGTGCTGCTGCGACTGCCATCCTGATCCGACAAGAGAGTTTCAAGGGTGAGAGATGGGTAGGGACGACAAGGATGGAGAACAGCCAAAACAACGCGCACCAACGCCACGAACACGTACGCGTGTGACGGCGTCTGAAACGCCTTGTGCCATAGCCGACCTGATTGAAGATGTCGAATTGAGCAAGTAAGTACTGTCGTATTGTGCTCTCCTCTGCGCCCGTTCAACAAAGCCAAGATGAAGCGCGCGGGCACGTTCAGTGAATGCCAGTGCGACACCGAGAGCTGCTTCTCGATGACGAGTAGTCTGCCCTACCTAGAGTATCAAATTGGAATTGGGAGCAGCTCCAATGAATCGACACGGGCCTCATGGGATTCGAGCACTTTTGGCAAGAGGCCTTGTGGAGCCTACTCGACACGTATGAACGTCAATCGCATACCCGGGGAGCGTCCGCACCAGTGCCTGTGCTGAACGTATGTCGTCCGCAGAGCACGCCGTCCCACTCCACTGTAGCATCAGTCCGCGGCGCTCCAGAGTGCGGAGCACCGCAAGGGCATGCGCGCGCGCGAAAGTGCACTGTTTACGGATGGTACTTGCACTGCGTAAGAGCCTGGTGTTGGCCGCTGCGGCGCGCGCCGTGCGAGCTTCCTGCGCGGCGGCGCTGCCACCCAGCCGCGCATCGCACTGCTCGAGCTGAACCCTCGCACAGCTCGCGTGGCCTTTGCGCTGACGGTCGACTTCGGCGTAGAGCCGCTCACACTCAGCCGCCACGGCAGCGAGAGGCGGTGAGACGATGGCCGAGGCGACCAAATAGCGGGTGGCGGAGAGCGAGGACATCCAGAGCAGGCAGATTGCGAGCGCACACACCAGCGCGCGCGCCGCCAGGTGCTGCCATGCTGCGGCAGATCGCACGCCGAGCGCCGCGGAACGGCAGTCCATTCCCCTGCCGCTTTCCCCCCCTCGGCCAACTCTCTACGAGTTACTCGAATTTCTCTTTGTCGTGTTCATATTTTCCATAGGGGATGACCAATTTCTGGGTGGTCGGCGGCGGCGGGGGGGGGGGGGGGGGGGGGGGGGGGTATAGTAGTGCGCCTCGGCCTGTTCGCCCAAGAGACGTGCAGCTAGCGTGCATGCTGTACCAAGCAGGCGCGCGCGTTGGCCGCAGGAGGCACAATTTGTATTCGCTGTCTGTATGCGTGTAATTTCCGCCTGTGCTCCTAACTTAATGACTTTCGCGTTCAAGTTCGATGTTTATTTATTTGATTAACTTGTACATCCTTGGGACACCTCTCCGCGCCTCTCCCCCTCCAAAAGTTTTCTACTAGTTCATCCAGCTCCTCAGTTCTCTCATCATCACTGTCCGAGCGGCGCTCGCTCCTGATGACCAACGATCGTTGAAAGCGTTCAAGGGGGGGGGGGGGGGAGCCGCCAGCCGCGCAGTACTGAGAGTAAAGGGCCCAAGCGTAAAAGGTTACGAAAATGATACAGCTTCCATCCTCGCTTCTTCATTATCGCTAGGCTACGAATACTGGCCTTCTCGGCGTCCTGCGCTGAAGAGTTGCGTGATCAACAATGGCAATACAGGAGTGAGAGCAGCAACGGCGTGATCACACTACGGCTCTCTCGATTCGGACCTCTCGCGTACTCGTTGCAAGGCCTGCTCATTGGCGCGAGTGTATGCCAGCCAGCATCGCACACAGACAGCACCTTTCGAGCCGATTGGCCTAGCGTTCTGTCATGAGCAAGTTGTCTTCGGCGACGCATAGTCCCAACATACCCCGGCATAGATTAGCTTTGCTTCACCACGTTGTAGGCCCACTCTAACCACTTGGTGAGCGCCTGCACATCGGAGGCTTCGATCGTTGCGCCGCACCAGATACGTAGCCCCGCCGGCGCTGTCCTGTAGGCTCCGATATCGAATGCCACCTCCTCTTTCTCAAGAAGTGTGGTGAGTTGCTTTACTTGCGCCGCATCAAGGCTGAGTGTGAGGCACACTGAGGTGTTCGAGCGGGTGGCCGGATCCTTGGCAAGGAAATTGATCCAGTCGTGCTTAGACACGAATTCTGCCATGACATTGAAATTTGCGTTACTTTTTTCGATCAGCGCGTCGAGGCCACCAAGTCCGCGCGCCCATGCGAGGGCGTCAAGGTAATCCTCGACACACATCATGGACGGAGTGTTGATAGTGGCGCCACGGAAGATGTCCCGCGCCAGCTTGGGCGGCGAGCCCTTGGTCAAACGGAAGATTTTTGGCAGTGGCCTGTCGGGCACGTACGACTCTAGGCGCTCGATAGCACGCGGACCGAGTATCAGAACACCGTGGGCGCCCTCGCCTCCAAGCACTTTCTGCCACGAGTACGTCACAACATCGAGCTTGCTCCAGGGCGACATGTCCATCGCGAAGATGGCAGAGGTTGCGTCGCAAATGGTCAGGCCCTCGCGATCGTCCGAAATCCAGTCCAAATTTGGCACACGAACCCCCGACGTCGTGCCGTTGAAGGTGAAGATGATGTCGTGCTTTGGGTCTGTCTCTGAGAGCCTAGGGCATTCCCCATAATCACTCACGCCAAAGTTGCGCACGTTGTCCAGCTTGAGCTGGCTGATGGCGTCGGTGTACCACTCAGATCCGAAGCTTTCCCAGTGACACACATCGACCGCTCGAGGTCCGAGCAGTGCCCACATTGCCATCTCGACTGCGCCAGTGTCTGACGCAGGTACGATGCCGACCTGGTACGGAGCAACGATGTGGTAAGGCACCTGCCCGAAGCATTGTGGCGGAAGGGCAGGGCGGGATGGTGTGGTTCGGAAGACGAGAAGACAGCACGCACCTCATATCCATCGGGCACTCTCAGCAGCTCCCTCGTCTCATTGATCGCCTGCTCTAGCTTGCCCTTGCCGAGGGCAGAGCGGTGCGAGCGGCCGAGCGGAGCTCCAGCCAAGGCATCCACACTCCAGCCAGGCCGCTTCTTGCAGGGGCCCGAGCCGAAATTGGGGCACTCGGGTCGGACTGTCGGTTTGCTTGGCTTGGCCAGCTCGTCGCCTGCGCGCTTATCCGGCATGGACTGCGGCGAGGGGACGGGGGCCGAAAGAGAGGGCGGAGCGCGGCCGCCGCCGACGAGGGAGAGAGAGCCTTCCCCTCCCTGTCAAGGCCCCCCCCCCTCTGCCAGAGGAAAAAAGGGCGAGAAGAGCAAAGAGTGGCGACGGGGCCGCAAGCGGGGGACGACGGCCCTTCCCCCTCGCCCTCCGCGGGGGGGGGGGGAAGGGGAGAGAGGAGAGAGAGGTGCGTTTCGCGCCTTTTTGGAAGAGGGGAAGACCCCGCTCTCCCTCCCCCCCCGCCCCCATTCCCCTCCCTCTCATCAGGCAGCCCGCCGCACTCCCCCCCCCCTCCCCCCTCCCTCCGCGTGGCTCGCTTGATGAAGCCGAGTCTCGTCAATCGGCGCTGAAGGCGCCTGCCCCCCGCCCCCCCCTCCCCCCCCTCTCCCTTACCTCCCCCCCCCCCCCCCCCCCCCCCCCCGCCCCGCCCCCCCCTCGTCGCCCCTACCGCCGTCGGGCCGCATTGCGACGGGACAAGAGACGCACTCTCCCGCCTTCCAACCTTCGCCCGCCCCTCGCCGCCAGCCGAAGCGCCGCCTAGACCGAGCACGAAGCCGAGTGCACAGACAGCAGCCATGCCCAAAACGCACAACTCCGCCGACGCTTACCCAATCACCAGCCAGAAGCGGATGCGCACGAGTGGCCAAGCCTCTGCAAAGGGCAAGCGAGTGCTCATCTCCGACCCGATTGAGCAGGTGGGGCGGGCTCGAGGCGTATCACGCTGCCAGCGGGCGAACCTATGCACTGACACGCCGCTGCTCACTCCGCGAGCTCGTCTTGGCGCTCGCAGGTCTGCGTTGACATCCTTCAGAAGGCTGGCGTCCAGGTTGACTGCAAGGCAAAGCTCTCTCCCGACGAGCTGAAGAAGATCATCGGCGAGTACGACGGGCTGATCGTTCGTTCGGGCACCAACGTGACAGCTGATATCATTGAGCAGGCGCATAAGATGTCTGCCATCGGCCGCGCAGGGACAGGAGTCGACAACATCGACTGCGTCGCGGCAACGAAGAAAGGCATCATCGTCATGAACACACCTGGCGGCAACACGATCTCGGCGGCAGAGCACACCTGCGCACTCATTGCCTCTCTCGCGCGCAACGTCGCGCAAGGCGACTGTTCGATGAAGCAAGGCAAGTGGGATCGCAAGAAGTACATGGGAGTCGAGCTCGCTGGCAAGACACTTGGAGTGCTCGGCCTCGGGCGCGTTGGGCGCGAAGTTGTGTCACGCATGCAGGCCTTTGGGATGGATGCCATCGGGTACGACCCATTCTTCCCGCCCGAGGCGTCTGAGAAGCTCAACATCGAGCCGGTCAGTGCCGCGGAGTGCATCCGCCGCGCCGACTTCCTCACCGTGCACGTGCCGCTCCTAGACGACACTCGTGACATGATCAACAAGGCTTCCATTGCAACTATGAAGCCGGGCGTGCGCATTGTCAACTGTGCGCGCGGCGGCATTATCAACGAGGAAGACCTGTTGGCCGCGCTGGAATCGGGTCAGGTTGCTGGTGCAGCACTCGATGTATTCGAGTCTGAGCCGCCTGCGGAGCACGAGTGGGCGCTCATCAAGCACCCGAAGTTGATTGCTACCCCACACCTCGGTGCTTCAACCATCGAGGCGCAAGGGAAAGTGGCCGAGGAAATCGCCCACGCCCTCGTCGCCGCCTTTGGGGAACAACCGGTGGCAGGCGTTGTTAACGCGCCGGTGAGCCCGCAGCCACCTGCCGCAAAGATTGCCTTGTGTCCCTGCCCAGCTCTGTTTCCCTTGCAAGATATGAAGGATTGCTGGGTTCCTCACCGCTCATGCCACTTTTGCCTTCATACTTGCGCCTCGGGCGTCGCGTAGGACCTCACCCTTTCTCAAAAGCCTGAGCTCAAGCCCTGGACTGCCCTAGCTTCTTCGCTGGGTGCACTCCTCGTCCAGGTGAGGCGATCGGCACAGCCTTGAATTGAGGAACACGCGCCTCCGCGACGATGCAACCCAAGCTGCGCTTCTTGACATGCTTCCATCATCGCGTGTTGTAGGTTAACAAGGGGCAGCTTCAGTCACTCAAGGTGGATCTCACTGGCGCTGTCATAGAGAAGGCAGGCTCGCTCTGTGCGGCTGGTGCCCTCGTTGGCATGTTCAGCCAGTCGGGTGCGCGCGACGAAACCGGGGAGGCCATCAATCTCATCTCCGCTCCCGCATTTGCTGCGGAACGTGAGATCGAAGTCAGCCGCACGGTCAACTCCAGTCCTGGTGCAGTCTATGCCTCGCTTCTGAGGCTGACCATCCAGACGGCTCATGGGACGCACACCATCGCCGGCACCGTCTTTGGGCCACACCAGCTGCGTGTCGTCGAGTTCGATGGCCACTGTGTGGAATTCGTACCTTCAGGTTATATATTCATTTACAAGTCAATTGATAAGCCTGGCGTTCTCCACCGTGTCTGTGGCCTCATGGCCGATGCGCACGTTAATATTATGTCGGCAACAGTCTCTTCAGGCGATACGAATAAAAACGTTGTCAACATCCTGAGCATTGACCAAAAGCTCGACAAGGCCACCTTGGACAAGGCTGCCGCTCTTCCCGATGTGTCCGAGGCGCACTGCCTTCACCTGTGTTGTCCGTGAAGACTTTGTTGCTAACAATCACGGCGCACATTCAAGGCAGCGTGGCACTGCATGCCGTAGGTTGATCAAGCGCAGTCAAGTGCGGATTGGGTATGCAAATGACTGGAACGAAAGTGCTCTAGTTCGCGTATATGAGAAGTACTCGCGTGTTGCCCTTATTTGCTTTTTCTCTAGCCCAAGCACGCAATACGCGCAGTCTGCTTGTCATGGGTTGTGGCCGAGTGAGTGAGGTTGTGCATGGTAAGTAAGATGACTCTGTATAAAAAATCCTTTTAATTTTCTCGCCTCGCACGTGGCTTTGGGCCTCTACCGTATAGACAGCCACGCCCCGCACACCCTCTCACTCACTCAACCTGCCTTAAGGCGATTCCCCTCAACTGTCGTTAAATAAAACGATAGGATCATGGAGCGCGCGCCGCCTCCCTCCCTCGCTGCCACCGCCCTCGCCGAGATCGACGACCTGTTGATGGGCCACGCCGCTGTCGCTGTCGCCGAAGCGGCCGCCGCGCGTACGCGCGTACATACATACACGCACAGCTCAACTATCGTTAAAACGATAGGGTCATGGAGCGCGCGCCGCCGCCCGCTCTCGCTGCCGCCGCCCTCGCCGCGATGGACGAAGGGCTCATGGACACCCCCCTGTCGCCGAAGCGACCGAGACAAGACGACCCGCAGTGGTGTGGGAGAATTATAAGAGGAATTTTGAATTTTATCCGGTTCTGTTCTGGAGAGAGCGCGAGCGATGGCGTCGCTCTCTCTCCTTTCGGCCGCCCTGGTCACCATGATGGTGCCAGGGCGATAGCGTTCAATCACCATTACCCACAGCGTAGAAAAGCGTTCAATCACCATCAGCCTACACGTGGCACGTGGGAACGCGTTCAATCGCCATGAGGGTAGCTATCCAACCCACTCGTTTGACAAGAAGGTATGCTGCATGTCGAGTGGTGCGTGACACAAAATATATGTACGATACTATAACAAACATGTCCAACACTAGCGACGCTGACATTAATTACACAACAGTACTAAATCCGAAAAATATCAAGAATATCCTTAGTAGCACGACATCCGACAACTGGGCGTGGCGGTACGAAATTGATCGAGCTCTTCGTCACAACACCTCTCCAAGGGGGCCTTGCACAATCTCGTGTGGAAGGCCCCATGTGGTCAAATGGCTGTACTCAGTCCTTTCCGCCTACGCGACAAATCCTAGCTTATCTTGTGTGGAAAGAGCTATTCCAAGGTCGCACGACAAAGTGGGCATGCGCTACTCGTTCGCAGCCATCGAAGCAAACAGGGTTTGTGAAATGCGTGCGAGGAGGAGCAAGGCATGCGAGCCAAATGTACACCACCCGAGAGTCCCTCTAAACAAATAGTGCACGTGTCAGCAGGCTCGATGTTTCGAAGCTCCTGCCAACTTAGTGTCTCCAACAATTCGATGGCTTGTAGTGAAGCTGGGTATGATGAAATAGTTCTATAGCCATGTAAGTGATCATCATCGAGTGCTTGAAGCATGGATGTCATAGACCGGGCGACCTGAGCACATGAGACAGGTGGCGATGGCGTCTTGAACAAGGGTCACATGTGAGCAACTTGTCTCATCATAGCCTTGGCAAAGGCATTTTATGCACATAATTTGGACACGTGTGGCTCACCTCGACATCATGCAAAAGCGGTGCACTGGAAAGCGGGTCCAAGTTCGCTCCAGAAAGAGTAGCAGCAAGCGATTCGTCGCCACCATGTATTTGCCGCACGGCAGCCACGCCCGAACGTAGCGTGTTGGCTGCCGTGGCGAAGCGAGATGAGGAGCCCAAACGAGAGGAAATCCCGGACAACATTTCCATGAGCCTGGCCCCAGAGCCGCTCTGTATCATGCTGACTAACCCCGGATCAACTGCACCCTCGCCCATGTCAAGATCTTCATCTTCTGATCGACTGTGTTCATCTGAATCAGTTGCGGCGACAGCTCCGAGGTTTGCTTGTAGATTGGATTCCTCCGCCGGGGTGTGCGATATTCTCAAAGGGACATCGCTTAGAAGCGGTACAGGTTGGGCTTCCGGTGGTGGAATGGACGCCCTGTCCCCTTGGATGACCTCTGAGGGCTGATCATGCCCCCAGCTGATCTCGTGAGAGATGTGTGGACGGCGCCAGAACAGAAAGTCGGAGAACCCAGAGTACTCCATTGCTGTATTGAGCACTTCAGCATCGCGTGGGAGCCAATGGGCGTTGACATCGCGTCGATACCCCGGCGAGCTGGTGTATTGCAGGTCGAGCTCGAGCAGTGGACGGCGCCAGTACAAGAAGTCGCTGTACGCGCCAGCCTCGCTGAGGTCGGCCATCCGCCAGGCGGGCGGGCCCCTACCACTGCCACCGCGAGCGCGAGAGAGCGAGCGGAAACGGTGTGGCGCGGGCGGCCGTGTCGGGCCTGTTTTTCCCACCTCTATTGAGATTCACGCTAGCTACTTTTACTTTATGTAGGGCTCTCGCTTCTATCCGGGATGAAGCTTAGATTCTCCTCAGGCACACGCGCAGCCTAAATCGGATAGGGTGGGAAGGGAGACCGAAAGCCGGAGAGAAGAGTCGAGACGCCCGCGCAGTGTGAACGGGCGTTACAAGTACCCCAAGTAGTGCTGGACGAGTTCGGCCACTTTGTTGAGTTGTTGCCCCATCGCCGATGGCCGATGGTAGCCCGGTCACTCATTTAGTTCTCCCTCTTGACGCCCAACACGTGCCCAGGCGGGCACGCAAAATAAAGCGGCAGATCAAAAGGCCTGCCCGGACCGAGAAAAAAAATATTCTTGAAGGTGCCTACTATTCTGCTATCCCCCGTCCCTCTCGCTGGGGACACCCCCTGACATCGCCCTTGCCCCACTCCCGCTCCCCTTTCGCCCCCCCCCTCGGTCCTTTTTATTCGGTTTTGGGGCCTACATGGTAAACACGGGTTTACCGTGTTTGTACAGAGGCCAAAAACAGCCCGTTTTCACCGTGTTTCTAACGCCCTCCCTAGCAGCATGCCGTGTTTGCGAGGTTCCCGTGCTTCTAGAAAAGCCAAAAACAGGCCGTATTTGCTGTGTTTGGAGGCCCCCCCTGCCGTGTTTCACATCTAGGTTTTGGGGGGTCGACCCATGTGCACTACTTTGGGTCTGGCGTCGGGGGAGGGGGAGGGGGGGGGCAGGCCTTTTGGCTCGCAGTTGCTGTAAGACGCTTTGGGTCGCGTCTCTATGTGGGGGCCCAGCCTTGCGGCTTCCCCCTATGGGTGGGTCGTTTGGGAGTCTCTCCTCCCTTGTGGCCAGGGCGCTATCCCTGGTCGCTCGCTTGTTCGTTGTTTTCTTGTATGAGGATGTGTTCGATGTCTAGTTTTTGTGTTTTTATTTTTAAGGTGTGGCTTGGTACTATTGTATCGTTGTCTGTTGCGTCGAAGAGAGGGCGGAAGTCGTTGGTGTCCATTCGTTTTTTTGGTTGTCGACCCATGTCCGCCTGGGCTCTTCTGGCCGCGTCCGTGGAGTTGCCAAAGTGCGCTGCTTTCACTATGGTGGTGAATCTCGTCAGAATTCTTCTCTTGATTTGTTTGCTATCGAACGTTATGTCGTCGAAGTGTACTCTGTAAAAGTCTGTTAGAATATATCTCCATGCTAGGATGTATAGTATCTCTCTAGAGTGTGGCGAGTGTGTGTTGGGGGCTCAAACTGCATGAAAGCCTCCTCATGTAGAGAGCTCGGCCGACGTGTGCTTATTTTTTCAGTTGAAGCTCGTTGTCGTTGTGACTCGCAGTGTATTTTTTTGCATATGTGTGCGCGACATCGCGAGCCTCGTGCATCAGTCCCGACATCGAGAACGGGCTCTGAGGCACTCAACGCGCTTTGACACCCAACATCCACACGAGCTGCAAGCCTCCAAAGCTGCACACATCCCCTCTTCTTGCTTCTTGCACACTCCCTTCTTGAGATTGCCACAAGTATCACAACAAAGGAACAAAGGAATGCATTCCCAGCGCACGGAACATGTTGACAAGAGCACACTAGATGGCATGCCTCAAGTGATGCGCGGCGAGCTCGCTCTCGCTCTCGAAGATCGTCGGCCTTGTCGCGCGCCTGCACAGTGTAGTTAGTGCCCTTTGTTTAGGCATCTCTGGGCGCGAGGGAGGCTTGGGCTTGGCCGTGGGAGCCATGGGGACTTTGCGGGCCGCTTCACGAAGCTGGCCGTTCTACGAGGCTCATGCCTCTAGAGTAGTAGTACTAGAGTTCTAGAGTATTTCTATGTGTTCCCTCGCGTTGGCATCCTGCTCTTCCGCGAAGATATGGTCCACTTCTTGGCGTGCTGTGTGCGAGCAGAGTGGGGCGAGCGAGCGGCCCGGCGCCAAAGCGGTGAGTCCGCGCCCACAGCGGCTGCCCCGCGACTCTTCCCATCGGCGCACGTCCATCTGCAGGCCTCGCACGGAGATGAAGCGCAAGGCCAGTGTCGATGAGGCGAGCCAAGTGTTCTCCCTCAAGTTGCCTGCTAGAACCCTCTTGTACCACGTACTTCCTCGGTCACCCGAGATGTCTGCGTCCAGCGTGTCGATGCTTCCTGAAAGGAAGGCCAATTTCCTGCGGGCTCTCCCTGCGAATGGCGTCGGATCCCGCGTTTGTGAGTATGCCCTCATCCACGCCGTCACGTTGGCACACTGCTGCGACCTGCCTGATGATGAACAGATCCGGCAATGGGGTGTCGATGGATGGTGCAATGAAGACACCTCGCAAGTTGTGTTGATCGCGCCACAGGCCGTGCTCCGGTTGGTGGACGACGATAAACACGCAGGTCTGGTTCAGGCGACGCTGCGTGATCTGTGGTGGTCATCTCAGGACGTGTCCACACGGGAATGTACGCGATGGCGTCCCTCAATGACATAGCACTCGGGACTTGCACATGATTTTTGCACTTTTGTCTTCACCCTATGAGTGTTTAGCAACGGGATTAGCCTGACAGATTTTCTGGACGAGGACGCGAAAATACCGTGGGTGTCTGCGTGCGGGTATTCGCAGGCAGGGGTGTTCGAAATAGCAGCTCGGAGGTATGCTGCTGCTGCACATTGTCCCTAGTCCTTGGCAAGTTTCTCAAATGCTCATGGTGTGCCTGGTATTCTCGCCACGCACGTGGCTTTGGGCCTCTACCGTATAGCCACACCCGTACACCCTCCCACTCCCGTAACCTGCCTTGCGGCGACTCCCCTCATGCTCTACTCAAGAGCACGAGTTGTTCACCTTCAAGAATTTTTTTAGGAGCATGGGTTGGGGGGGGGGGGGGGGATGTCGAGCGGATTGCTCCTGTCCTTGGCGAAAAAATTCTTTAAATAACTGGCTAGCGCTGCTATACTACTACCCTACGTCGGACGTTGGGAAACCCTGCTGCTGCTGTTAACGCCCTTGCGGCCCACCGAGACGTGACGATAAACGCAAAACAAAGCACACGCCAGAGCCAGAGACATCTCTGACGCGTGATAAACACCCACACGCGCACGGCGAAAGAGACGTATCGAATTGGAAACGAACCTAAACCTAAACACCTCAACGCACAAAACAAGCGCACACAGAAGGTGAAGGATAGTCCACACGCGCACGGCGAACGAAAGAGACGTATCGCGTATCGAATTGGAAACGAATCTAAACCTAAACACCTCAACGCACAAAACAAGCGCACACAGAAGGTGAAGGATAGACTGTTCGCATACCCCGGTACGAATGTACGAATACCCCCGACAGCCTAAATAAAGGCGCTTTAGGTGATAGCGTGGAAGTACTACTACATACTCAGAGATTTCTACGCAGAGTAGAATTTGAGTCATACATACGAATATCACTATATACCAATCTTGGAGTCCACACTAGACACTAGTGGGGTTTACCACCTTGGTTAGGGGCCTTGACCCGCCGAACTCACACAGCTCCATGCGCACTCATAAGGCCGCTCAGGGAAGGAAAGCCCAAGCTTAAAAAACCGCTAGAACTCAGCACCCCCGTATTCATCGAGAATGAAAAAGGTAGGCTACAACTAAGCGAGAACTTTAGCCTCGTAGCGAAAGCACTTGCACTTGGTCTTGCCGAAAGGCTCGCATAAAACGACGAGACGCTCCGCTCTAACTGATCATTCGGACGCGCGACCGACCACATTGACCATTGTCACTGTCATTATCATTATAGCACGATAAACATCGTAGCACACAACAGCGACGAAATCCTACAACTACAACGAAAACTTGTGATAAACAGGTCACTCAGCAGCACAGGAGAAAGGCGAGAACATGCCGCTGAAGACAGGTGCACCCCGCTCTACTCAGACTCAGACTCCCCACATGACCCGAGCCCCTAAGTAGAGCACGAGGGGAGTTGCCGCAAGGCGGGGAGTGAGGGTGAGGAAGGGGAAGGGGCGTGGCTACGAGAACATGACCCAGTGCCACGTGTGAGCGTGTGAGGCGAGGATATAAAAGGTTTTGTTTTCAACGCACCAAACAAAAGGCAAAAGGCCTGTCTAGAAGTCGCACTCGCCAATCCGGGCCCATGGGCCCATGGTAGCGCACCTGGGCCGCGCCGCCGCGCCCCCGAAGCACCAAAGAAAAAGGAATGAGGGGGGAAGGCGAAGATGCGGAGGGAAGGGAAAGAAGGGCGATGTCAAACGTGAGGTAGAGGATACCGGACTAGTAGCAGTAGGTGTTAGCCCTCAACGTTCGCATGTTTTTTTGTGTGGGTAGTAGCGGCTCGTGGTTAAGAGTTTCGCCATGGTCAAATGCTTCACAAATCACATAGTATGTCACATAGTGTGTTTCGCGGTAAAGGTCGAATATTATTTGTTTGACTCTTCGAGTGACTTGTACTATAATGAAAGGTTTAACCATCTCTGCGCGCACGGAAAAACAAGCGTAGACGATGTTGAAATTGGCCGGAACAGTAGGTCGGCACTGTGATTTGAGAAATCGTTAATCGTTATGGGAGAAGTCTTGGCACATAGTATGAGATAGGTAATAATGAGCAAACTTGACACCTGGCGTTGTTCATGGAAGCAGTCGAGCTGCTGTAAGGAGGAAGGAGTCGACAAGCCAGTGGCTTCCGTTAAGCTTGTGAAGTCGTCTGGAATTTCAGTACTTTCTAACATTCAAGCTGTTGGCTACCGATATCCGGCGACCGGCCGAGAACGCATCCAGCAATCAATATCAACGTGAACCAGGCCTTCGAGGCCGTATGTCTGTGCAATACACAGATTCAAGGGAATGCCGTGGAAGGCGTGTACGACTCCTCGATAAGACCCTATCGCTTGGGTGGCTTTCTTGCACTAGCAGCCCGGAGTGTGCATACACAAGGAGCACATGGATGTCGGTTTGGAGCCAATTCAGTCTCCGTCGGGTGCAGACAATCGAATGAAGCGCGGAAATACGGCGAGGTCAAATACATTTGGAGGTCTCATTTCGAGCTTTCGAGTTTCATCGACGGATTTGACTGCACGCACTAATAAGGTCACACAAGTGCATTTACATCGCCGGAGGTCTAGGCTCCTCCAAAGATGCTGGCAGGTGCGGAGATCGTGGCATAACGATGTTGCGGGTAAAGGCCGGCAATTGGAACACGGGAAGGTACCACTGGACCATGGATGCTAGATAGCACCGGAGTTTCATCGTCGCATAGGAACACCTTTGAGAGTTGCTCATCCATTTTATTGAACGCGTCCGAGCTATCCCAGAACGGGTCCGGGCCATCATACGACCTCGGCGATGCCATTTTAGCATTCGATGTACTCTTAGACAAGAACGGGTTGAGTGAGTTGTCTCGGTTTGCATGCTGGCCCGGCAGCACCTCATCGTCCAAAACTTTCATCAACTGATCGGCAATCGCTTGTCGCATGTCGATTCCCATGTGACTCTGCGTTTCATTGTGAGCACAAACACTGGAGCAACTGTGGCTTGCCAAGCTGCTCGAAACGAGGCCAGCACAATGGAGAAGGCTAAAGGATGTCCGCCCAGGCAGAGCAGCAGGGGCAGATCCGTACGGCGTGCTCAATGTGTTGGGTGGTAGTGGTAACTCGGTCTGCCGCCCAGCAACGGAAAGTGCATTCGATGGCACGACAGGATCGGGAAGAAATTGAGACTGGTTGTTGCTGTACGGGAGTGACCCGGTACCAAAGTGTGTGAGCGAAGGAGACAGAGGATAATTAAGTGCAGAAGGAACGCGGCCCAGGGAACCCGGCTCTGGAAGCTGTTCGAATGATGGTAGACGCTCAGCAGGCCGCGTCACCAACGTCGGGGAATTCCGGCCGGAATGGAATACAGACGGAGGACGCGTTTGAGAGGCAGATAGGAGTGATGCTTGCAATGTTGAAGCAGGTGGCACTGGTGGCTTCCTTGGCAAGACTTGCGGCAGGTCCGAGAACAGCGGGAGGCCCTCAACAGGATCTCGCTCAATGAATATTGGGGACGAGGGCAGGACTGGCGACTGCCACGGCGAACTAAGAGGGGACATGCACCCTGACACTGGTCCAGACGATGGTGACAAGGATAGCGGAGTAAATGTTTTCTTGAGGGCGCCCTCCTGCACAGCTCTCAGGCCACCAGCTGGTGGAAGCAGTTTGCCGTCGCTTAGGCCCAACGCCTGATGCAACGGGAATGTGGGCAGTCCACGGAGGACGAGTGAGTCTTTCACGCGTTGGCCCTGAACCAAGGTATGGCAGTGCCACATACCGCCAGCTGTTGGGCCTCCACAGCATCTCCGTGGACAAAACGACACCGCTGACCGTAAGGGCAATGACCGGTGCTGGCGAACGACCGACACGCTTTGGTCTTATATGAGGATGGCTGGTCCTGAAGATGGCGGAGTGAGTAGAGCAGCTGGTCATGGCCACGCGATGAGAGAGATGGCATGTGTACAGGTATTGCATGCGGATTGCTTAGGCAACGTGGGCCCACACCTGCCGGAGTCTGAGCTCCTCCACCCCGTGCGCAAATTGGCACTTGTGTCCATAAGGGCAGCCGCCCGTACGCAAAAATGTGCCGCACTGCTCCGTCTGGTGGCGGGAAGGGAGGATGCAGGGGGCGGTGAGCAGAAGCCTCTCTCGCTCCGCAGAGCGTCGAGGGGTGAAGATGGGAGGGGATGGGAAGGGGGAACTAGCGCGTGGCGACGCGCGCATGGCGCAAGGGCGGGCACCTTGTATCTGGCCGGATTCTTGATGACGGGCGCCGCCGAGCCGCGCCCCCTCGAGCTGCGCGCCATGCGGCCCACACGTGGACGGGGGTCTGCGCCTGGCCGGCTGGCGGCCGGCTGCTTCCCCCCCGCAGATTTCTCTGCGGCTTTCTTCCCTCTCTCTCTCTCTCTCTCTTTTGTGGCCGTCTCTTCTCTCTTTCTCCGTGGCTCGTCCCTCTCCTCGCCCCCAGTTCAGCAACCAATAGAGAGTCCCCCCCCCCCATCCTCCCGCGCGGAAGAAAGGGGCCGCCGCGGCCGGCCAGCCCCACCCGCTCTCTCTCTCTCTCTCTCGTCCCCCCCCCCCCCCCCCCGGACCGCCCGCCCGCCCCCCCTCTCCCCGCCCGCTCCCCCCCCCCCCCCTCCCCCCGGCGGGGAAGGGCTCTGGGGAGAGGGGGAGGAGGACTCTGGGCCAAGCTGGCGACGGGCGATGCCGGCAGAAGTCAAGGCCCGGGAGAACTCTGACGAACAAGAGTTCAAATGTAGAGATCGGATATCGCTGGGGCAAGCTTTACTTATTAGACCACCCTGGATGGGAAATACGTGTGTACCGCATTTGGCCGCCGGCCTAATACATAGCTGTATTTGAAGCGCGTCCTGGGTTGTAGGCCTCGAATGTATTTGCGATGTATTTGGTATTTGGCCGTACGTCCGTCTCTGCCGGCCCCAACAACGTATTTTCCATCTAGGTGTACAGTATCTGTTGTATTCAGACCTTCGGGCATGAATACTTCGGCATGGGCACGAGCATTCTTCGTTACGTACCGCGTACCGTCTCAACTAAGTTTATACTTGGTTCGCCCATGGGGGGGCACGAGCCCCCCCTCTCTCCACTCCTCCCTCCTCCCCTGCCGTTGTTGTATTCAGGCCTCTTGCCTCTTGGCATGAATATTTTGGCATGAGTGCGTGCCTTCTCCGTTATGTATCGTCTTCTATGTTCGTCGTGGTCACGCAAGGCGTGCAGATTCGGATTCTCCTTGGGCGTGGACCCTCTACTTTCTACTCACGTAGGAAAACTTTCTACACCCCCACTTCCCCGGCCCTTCTCCCCCCCGCCACCAGGCGGCTCCCCCCCGTGCACTACTAGGGGGATAAGGGTGAAGGGCTTAGATATGGTCCGGTGGCCCGCGCCTCCCCCCGGTGATCATCCCCCCCCTTCCTCCTGTGTCTCCGAGTGGGCGGCGGCCTCAGCCCCGACTTATCCTGTAAACAGGTGCGGGACTTACCTATTTTTCGGTGAGCGGAGCTCTCGCTCCGCCCACCCCCTTCTCCGCGCGCTCTCTCCCCTCTCCTGCGGCGCACGCGCGATGGCGCGCCTGCGGCACAGACCTGCAGCTTGCAGCTGCCCCTGGCGACTCCTGGCTGGAGGCTCCTGGATCCTGGAGGCCAGCTCTGGGGGCAGAGGAGGCTGGGGCTGGGCCCTGGTCTCCCCTGCCTCTCCCACGCTGGCGCTCCTGAGCCTCTGGGGCCCCCAATCTGCAACTGTCTGCCTGTCGACCAAGGGGGGGAGGGGGGGTTGGAGCGATGGGCTGGCCACGAGGGGCCAGGACGAGCGAACCAGGCGTGCCTGTGGGGAGAGGGATGGGTCAGCAGGGCAGTGGCCTCCTGGCAAGCTATCAGGCATGCCAGGAGGATGGGTGGTTCCTCCCCCACGGCAGGGGAGGAGTGGAGAGAGAGGTGAGAGGGGGGCTCGTGCCCCCCCATGGGCGAACCAAGTATAAACTTAGTTGAGCGAGCGATTAGGGATAAAAACCGGGCGAAAAAGATGTAGCGCCGTAGCGCCCCCAACCGTGCAACCCATCGGGGGAGGCCGAAAGGCCGGGCCCCCACACGGGACACGGGGCCGAACAGAGCCCTTGGACACCAAGAACCAACGCAAAAGGCCTGCCCCACCCTCCCCCCAGCGCGAGGCCCCGAAGTAGTACACGGGCCGACCCCCCATAACCCAAGAAAAACGAACGAGGGGGGGGGCGGGAAGGGGGAGTAGCGGTAAGGGTACAGGCGATATTGGCGTGATCTCGGGAGGGTGTGAGTAAACAGTAGCTTAGCGGACACCTTCAAGAATATCTTTTATCTTTTAGCCGTAGTAGTATACTACGCAGTAGCTGTACGCAGTAAACGTACTCGTGAGCGCAACTCTGCCGCGATATTGTCGAAAATGGGGGCGGGGGGGGGGCGAAATATTGACGAAATATCGAAAAAAAAGTGGGCGCGTCTCAAACGAAACTCTGGCCTATCCATAGTCGTACACCTACGCACCCACGGCAACTGCTCCTCAATTCGCGAGTGAGCAGCAAAGCGAACCGGCCATAGCCCAAAGGCAAAGCGCCAAGGCAAAGACCTTGATTGAGCGAGCGCGCGGGATGTTGACTTCGGAAACGGAGAAAGTTTGATGGTAATGGTGATGATAATGGATCGAGCGCAACTGATTCGCCGCGGTGGTCCCTCATCTAGCCATACAAAGTATGATGGTAAATGTGATGATAATGGATCGAGCGCAACTGATTCGCCGCGGTGGTCTCTCATCTAGCCATGCCATTGTGTAACCCGAAGATAGGAGACTCAAGCAATCGTGGCAAGCACAATTTTGAGCGGGTGCTTTCCATCTGGGGAGGGAAAATCGTTCTCGGGAGTGAGAGTCGTTAGTGATTTGAGTTCAACACCAGCCTTAGCAGCACATCGTTCAAGTGAGCCTAGCCACTCGTCCATGTCAACTGTGGAGACGTGGTTGGTTGCGAGGACTGTACCACCTGGTTTGAGAGCAAGAACGGACGGCTTGAACAACGATTGATAGTCGCGTACCTGCAGGGCAGCGGCGGGAGATAAGCGGTGGCCGCCGAAGCACTGGCATGCCGCTAGCGAGGAAGAAAAAAAGTCGATCAAACGCGAGCGACTACTCGAACTTCCCGAGACCGCAAGGGTAGCACAACCATCTCAACAAAAATGGGGCTTGCCACTAGACAGGGGCAGCTCAGGGGCGAAGGCTTGGCAGCTGACCAGGTCAACCGTCATTCCAGATGCGGACGTGGCCCACGTAGGCGGGTCGAGCACAATGAGGTCAAATTTCCGGCCAAAAGTCGGTTTAGAGATGCCGAATCCATCATCATGAAGCAAGTGAGGCGACCTGTTTGCCCCCCGCCGCCCCCTGCCCCGGCCCCGTTGTCCGCGATGTCCCTGCGCACCGCCACGTCCGAGGCGGTCGCTGCGTCGGCGGTCTGGCGAGGACTGCAGCCCAGCAAATGCGCGGAGGGCTGGGACCGCGTCGGCGCGTAATGTAGTGAAGACACCCCTCGCCGACCCCGGCGCTCCAGCAATTGAAGGTGCACAACTGATACTCGGGCTTATTTCAGTTGCGCTGGGATCCCTCCGGTCCCGAACGGTGAGGTCGTTGAGCAGGGCATTGCGTCTGCCAATCTCAAGTGCTGATTCGGAGAAGTCGACATTGAGAACTTCACGTGCACCTCCGATTAGGCAGGCGATGCCCGCCCCACAAGTGTATGACTGATAAGCGCGGGCATGAGGAGGGGATGGAGATCAGTGAACACTCGACAGCCTGTGTCGCTCACCGGATGGCGAGACAATGCTAAGCAGAGTCGTGCACAGACCGGTCCAATCAATTGGCATGAACTCGTATAAGCTCCCATGGTGGCCAGTACCACGAGAGGCACGATGGGGATTGAGGCTAGCGCACAAAGACATTGAGCACGTCGCACCCAGCCGAATTTCTCAGGAGCCAACGGCGTGCCGTGCGGAAGTCGAGGTAAAGCCATGGATCACGCCCTTGCGCGGGCGCCTCAATGAGGTATCGCACACCCATCTCGTGTACATGATGATGCTCCGGCAACAGTGGCGGCGAATTGCCTCCACTGGCCCCTCTCTGCCGGTCAACCCAGTACACGGGTGTAAAGTCGACGTGTGGAATAGCCTGAGCGACGGTGTTGCGGACCAGCTCGAGCTCCTCCTCCACCAGCTCAACACCGGACTTGCGGAAGGACTGAAGGAGGAGGAGGTCGCCGTATCGGTCGAGAGTGAGGCCGGGCAGCCCCTCGACAGCGCCGTGGAACAGCCGGTAGCAGTCGGTGCGCTCAGCGTGGAGCGAAGCGAGGAGTGGAGCGCGCGCGGCGAGCGCGGTTGCGGCAGCCGAGGCCAGCCGGCCCATCCGTGGAGGAGCGGAGGGCGGCGGCGGCGGCACGGGCCGTCCGGCGGGTACAAGTAAAGTAGATGGAAACGAGGGAAGAGGCGCGTCTGAATGAGTTTTATAGTAGACCTATCGGCCGTAGTCCCGTGGGCTAAGTGCAGTGTGCAGTGTGTTGAAGCCCAGGTGAGAAAAAAAGCCATGTAAGTGAGGGGCATTCGATGGGACTCAAGCTGGCGAAGAGGAAGACGCCCTGCGGCCCTTCATTCGCCTTGATTGATGAGAGGCTGAAACCTCAGACCTCAGACCTCAGATTCAGAGATTCAGATCCTACATCCTACATGGGAGATACGGACCATCAGCCCCACAGACACGGTAGATACGGCTGTATCTGGGTCAACTCCCAGATACGGCCAAATACGGTGCTAGATACAAATACGGTCCAAATACCGGGGGGGGCGTGCAGGATGCGCGGCGCGCGGCGCGCGCGCAGGCGCGTTGTCGACACATCAGCGGGCATGAGCTCCCCCCTCTCTCCACTCCTCCCCTGCCATGGGGGAGGAACCACCCATCCTCCTGGCATGCCTGATGGCTTGCCGGGAGGAGACCGCCCTACTGACCCACTCTCTCACTGGCAGGCTTGCCTGCCTCGCGCGCCCTGGCCTGTCGTCGTGGCCAGCCCATCGCTCCAACCCCCCCTCCCCCCTGGTCGACAGGCAGACAGGAGACACGTGCAGATTGGGGGCCCCAGAGGCTCAGGAGCGCCAGCGAGGAAGAGGCAGGGGAGGCCAGGGTCCAGCACCAACCTCCCTTGCTCCCTTGCCCCCGGAGCTGGCCTCCAGGAGCCTCCAGGAGTCGCAAGCAGGCAGCTGCAGGCCTGCCGCAGGCCGCAGGCACGCCATCGCGCGTGCCGCAGGAGAGAGGAGAGAGAGCGCGGAGAAGGGGGTGAGCGGAGCGATCGCTCCGCCCAGCCCGAAACCCGAAAGCAATCGGTAAGTCTCGCACCCGTTTACAGGATACGTCGGGACTGAGGACGCCGCCAGCCCGGTAGGCGGTAGACGTAGGAGGAAGGGGGGAACGTAACACCGGGGGGGGGGGGGGGGGCGCGGGCCACCGGACCATATCTAAGCCCTTCACCCCAATCCCCCTAGTAGTGCACGGGGGGAGCCGCCTGATGGGAGGGGGAGCCAAGGGCCGGGAGAGTGGGGGTGTAGAAAGTTTTGATGCGTGAGTAGAAAGCAGAGGGCCCACGGCGCGCGTGTGCGGTGAGACTGTTAAGAATTTAATTTAATTTAACATCACACGCACACGCGTAAGCGGGAAGATGAATTCATATAGAGGAGAAGAATTCAGAGACGGGTACAGAAGCACCGACATTCCATCCGCACCATTTCGATGGTCTTACTCGGGTTCACAATGAACTAAGTTTATACTTGGTTGACCCATGGGGGGGCACGAGCCCCCCCCCCTCTCCACTCCTCCCCTGCCATGGGGGAGGAACCACCCATCCTCCTGGCATGCCTGATGGCTTGCCAGGAGGCCACTGCCCTACTGACCCACTCCCTTCCCCACAGGCTCGCCCCATTCGCCCATCCTGGCCCCTCGTGACCAGCCCATTGCTCCAACCCCCCCTCCCCCCCTGGTCGACAGGCAGTCAGGTGCAGACTGGGGGCCCCAGAGGCTCGGGAGCGCCAGCGAGGGAGAGGCAGGGGAGGCCAGGGCCCAGCCCCAGCCTCCTCTGCCCCCTGAGCTGGCCTCCAGGAGCCTCCAGGGGCCGCCAGAGGGCAGCTGGAGGCCTGCCGCAGGCGCGCCATCGCGCGTGCCGCAGGAGAGGGGAGAGAGAGCGCGGAAAAGGGGGTGGGCGCGAGCGAGAGCTCCGCCCACCGGAAAATCGGTAAGTCTCGCGCCTGTTTACAGGATAAGACGAGACAGAGTGGGCCGCCCACTCGGAGACACAGGAGGAAGGGGGGGAAAGATCACCGGGGGGTGGCGCGGGCCACCAGACCATATCTAAGCCCTCCACCCCAATCCCCCTAGTAGTGTACGGGGGGAGCCGCCTGATGGCGGGGGGAGAAGGGCCGGGGAATGGGGGTGTAGAGAGTATGCTACGTGCTACTTGTAGTGGGTAGTGGTTCCATTCGCCGCGAGTGCGGCAAGAATATTAAAAGGTTTTTTACTCGGGTTCACAATGGCAGGGTTGGTGCCCGGTTGGGGATCGTCCAGGAACGCCAGGAGGCAAAAGCAAAGGCAACGGCACCGAGCGAGGTAAGGCGAAGGAGAGTAATAGCAATGACGCAATGCGGAGAGTGGAGGCAATGCCATAGCGGGCAAAGGAAGGGTGACAGACCCCATCGAGCTCAAATGCATAGCATCTTGATGCTGTGCACAGCAACTAGTCGCATAGCGCGCGCCACGCTAACCCAGCTGCCATGCGGCGCACACGCTGCTGCGCGGCAGCAGCCCGCTTTGTGTTACGGCAGCGGCCCACTGCGCTCACGCCGTCGTAGGTCGTCGAGTAACGCCATATGGCAGGCACTACGGCGATGCAGTAGCGCGCCTCAACGAGTGTCAAGCCGTGCGGTTAAGTGGCGTGAGAGCGTCCTGCCTCGTGAATTTGTCTAAACCGTATAAGGAAGTGCCCCAACGAGAATGTCGAAGGAATGCGTGCCCTGACTTGCGCTCCTGCACATTCTATTGCTCACTACACCTCGTCGGGCCGTGCGGTTGACTGGCGTGAGAGCGTCCTGCCTCGTGAATTTGTCTAAACCGCATGAGGAAGTGCCCCAACGAGAATGTCGAAGGATTGCGTGCCCCGACTTGCACTCCTGCACATTCTATTGCTCACTACATCTCCCTGACGACATATTTCCTCAAGCTGAGCTTGTAATAGTGTGAGAAGTGTGGCCGACCGAGGTCACGGATCGAAGTCGGTAATACGGCGTTTCCGGCCTCTTGGAGAAGCGTCCACACCGCTTTCCTCCCTCGTAGTAAAAGTAGATAAGCTGGGTAACTGCAAGTCTGGCCAATCACGGCTGAAGCCAAACCAACGGCTGGGCTGAGTGATAAATTCATATAGCGTGAAGCGAGAGGAGGCGATGAATGGAAAATACTCCTCCGCAACTACATCTCCTTCCCAAGGCTCACCTCTGACGGTGGCCCAATATCGAGCGAGGAAGTGAACCTGTACCGTTTTGAGAGCGCCGCAAGTGAATATCACAAAGTTTGAGACGGCTGTGGCTTACTTCCAAGTTGTTATAAGTGGGCAACGCCTAGTGATGATGGGTGCTTGACATAAGAGTGAGAGCTGGCAATGGGCAGATCACGCTAGTGTGAAAGGTTTGAATGGGATGATGGCATCAATACTTGCGGTGTCATCAATACTTGCGGTGGCAGCTTGCACGCCTTGGCAAGCAAAGCGGGAAGAAAAGCAGAGCCTGGGGAAAGGGTCGCGCTCTACGCACCTGGCGCAACCCGACGACAACATCAAGAGGCGGTGGGAGTAGAGCCCACCACGCATGCAACGGCGGCCCATCGATTCCACACGCTTCCTCAGAGCAGAGCTCGTTCACCCTCCGGTAGAGGTTCACTTGCCCCAGGAGGATCCATAGCGCCGCGCCATCAATCAACACATCGGCATTTGGCACTCCAATTGCTGTTCCCGTAAGGCCGAGAAGCATGGCCCATGAGAAAGAGACGAGCGTGCCATAGCCTCCACAGCCAGTAACGCGGCCTTCCCGCTTCAACTCGTCGTAGAAGAGCTCTTCCTCTACGGAGAACTGCGAGACAGAGGGAGAAAGTAGCGTATAGAATCATCATGACGCGTGGCCGGGGTCCATAGCGGACGCGCACAGGGGACGCGCTCACACTCATTTCCATCTCTCTAAAGGCGATATAGGAGCTACCTTGTACCATCCATACCACAGCAGTCCTGTTGGCACGGAGGCGGCGATGACGAGCCAGACAGGCCGTGAGAGTCCCGGCGATTCCGGAGGCGCAGTGAGCCGCTCAAAAGGCTTGAGCTGCCTGCGCGACTCGCGGAGCGTCGCCTTCTCCCGCACGAACGGCAGCGTGGTTGCCTCGAAGAAGCTGTTGATCGCACGACAGCAAATGTCGATGTAGTCGCCCTCGCGCGGTGGCGGCGGCGTCCACATCGATGAGTCGACACGAGTGCTCGTGGACATACTCACACCAGGCCCGCTCGCGCGCGTCCCCACCCGCGCGGAGGGGGCGATGGCGGCGAGCACAGGAAAACACAGCGCGAGCGGTGCCATCGCGAGATTCGACGCTCTCTCGCAGCGTAGGCTCTCCGGTATCTACTCTAGAGTATTTTACTCTCTAGAGTAGAGTAGAGTAGAGAAGCTCTAGGAGAGTAGAGTGAGAAAGAGTATCACTTCGTTCGCGCCTTCGCGCACTTCGCGCCCCTTACCTCGCTTCCTCGCTTGGGGCGTGGTGGGTGCGAGTCCCCTCCGGACGAGGACGGGAGGGGCTGGAACCTCCTTCTTTTCGGCGACGAGAAGGGGCGTCCTGCTTCCGGAGTCTGAGCGAGCTTTGGAAGGGGGAAGGGGGACGAGTTGAGTTGGCTGTTGGCTGCCTCAACGAATGATGTGTTAGCTGGTCAATCGTCAATCGAGAGCACAACATAGTTGTCCCCCACAGCCACTCCCATCATTTGGAACCGAAGTCCGTAGTAGCCTTTTTCCAGTGTCTAACGAGCGCTTACTTTAGGTCCAACACCTCAGAGCGTTGCGGAGACTGAGACAGGAGCTAGCGGATTTGTGAACCCGTACCTAACCCCTAACAACCCAACCTTCCCAGAATGGAGTACTCTACCCCTAGTTCATCATCACAGTAGAGTACTCTAGAGTGGAGTAGTCCAAACTAGTATCATCTCACAACGCCCCCATCGGGGGCGCCCGTCCCCCCTTCCCGCGTGCCCCTGAACACGCCCTCTCTCTCTCTCTCGTCCCTCCCCCTGTTGGCCACTCGTCAGGTAGATCCTCTTATACTCTCTCTCCGTCTCTAGACTCTGTCTGCTCTCGAGCCCGTGAGGTCGGGCAGGGGCCTCGCGCCGGGCTGCGCGCCGGGCCATCCGCTCGGCCTTGGCCACGGGTGGGCAGCTGGATGCTTGTCGCGACGCACAATGTGATGCAAGGTCTATTCCTTCGACACCTTCTTCCCGCATATTCCAGGCTCCACCGGCGGCGCCGGCTCGGGCTGCTCTGCCTGCAAGAGTGCTCTCCTCCAAACGCTGCGCTCATCCTGAGGGCTTTGGGCGCCCGCTTCCGTGTGCTGAGCCATCCAGCAGCGCAGGACCTTGCCATCGTGTACGATAGCAAGCGGCTGCTCGCGCGCTCCGCCAGGCCACTCGCGCTGCCACGTCTAGCGAGGGTGCCACTGTGGCAGCACGTGTATACGAGCGCCACACCGCAGCAGTGCTGGGCCCTCCTTGCAAATTTCAAGCTACGAAGGAAGTATGGTCGGAGACGGCAGCTTATCGTGGCCAATTTTCATCTTGATGCGGCAGGGGATATCTCTCATCGCGAACGACAGGCGCGTGCCCTCTCCTGTGCGGTGCCGGTGAGGCCTTCCAACAACCTTTTAGCCTGTGGTGACACAAATGCGTTTACTTGGCGGGCAAGCGAAGCGGAGCCAGCGCTCAGCCAAGTTCTGCGCCCAATATTGACGCGTCACCTTGCGCATGATTCAAAGGCTGGCCGATGTGCGGTGACGCATTTCATGTCACGCGCTCGTGAGCCAAAACTCGGCCACCAGATTGCGGTGCTCGCGGGCCGCTTTGGCATCGACTTTCCACGCCGGTATGATGTTATATGTGCATCGCCAGCCGTAGCGGAGTCAGGAGTAATCGATACCCCGGCATCGGATCACAATCTTGTGTGGGGGGACCTTCGACTTTAACAAGCGTATCGAGCAAGACAGGGGTCATCGACATGATGTCTTTAGTCTCGCTGCACCAAGTGGATCGATCACCTTGACCAGGGACGTCAACTCTCATTTGTTTTTGTCAAATCAGAATCGTGACCCTAAAGCGCTGGGGCCTGCCTCTGCACGACCCAAATCACGCTGCAGTCAACGTTGAAGCCACATGAGGAGGATAGCTCCCCATCCGGGCTGCCAATTGGTCCTTGCTCAAGACGAGTGCCTGCGGTCACCTACGAAGGGTGAAGTATGCACTTACGTGTAATTCAAGCCCTTCCCAACCAATCCAGAGAGGAATAATGTGTGCAGGGCCAACGATGACCAAGGTCACTCTTGAAGTCTCACGTATACCCTCCAGCGGCATCCAGATCATTGAGGATCAAGAGAAAAGGCCGTTTGCAGTTGACTCTTAGTGTAGCGCCATTGATCATGCACACGAACACTGTACGTAGATGTGTAGGAATTTGGTTCCTTTTGTTTTGACGTTTTCACGTATTTAGGCAGGCATAGCTGTGATGAAGCAAGGCAAAAGGGGCAATCAGTGCACGATAACGCCTGAGGATCGATGAGGCATCTAAGGGCTCTAGGAATGTCGTGCGTGCATCTCTTCAATTAGTTTCAAATAAGTTCATACTTGATACTTAGTTCACCCCCACCAGCCCCCTCTCGCTCTCCTGCTCGCTCGTCTCGCATGACATGGCCACCTGTCGACTGGACGCTGAGCGCAAGCGCTGCTCGCACGACTCGTCGCTCCTCCTGCACGACCCCGGCGATGGAGGAGGAGCACCCCCCCCCGCAGACTGAAGAAGTCCGTCGTCCGACCGAGAAGGCCACAGCCACCGAAGAGGAGCAGTCGGCACCCAGGTCTGTGGAAGCGAGAAGTCTGCGTCTGACGCTCCAGGCCTTCTCATCGAGGCCCCTCCGGCCACAGAGCTCGAGGCGCCTGAAAAGGCAATGGTAGGGCGGCCAAACGGTGTTTTTTAATTAGCGACGGCAGGGGAGGAGTGGAGAGAGGGGGAGGGCGATCGTGCCCCCCCATGTGTGAACCAAATATAAACTTAGTTGGCTCATCATACTTCATAGATGAGACGTAAAAACAAAAGGTTCGCGTGGTCTTCTTTCGACGGAACGCGACCTGAGGAAGAGAAGACGGAGAACGAGAAGACGAAGGAGGAGAAGGAGGAAGCGAGCACTGCTGCATCAGTCGAGGTCTCCACCCAGGCCAAGAATAATAATAATCAATGTTATATCCTAGCCAACCCCACTAGCTAATTGGACATAACTTTTCCGTCCTGGAATCCCGCCATGCCTGACGGGCCAGGTGTCCGAGTGATACCGGGGGGTGGGGGCACTGCCCCCTCCCCTCGATATTTGTCCTCCCCCCAGTGCATGCACCGACCCCGCGCACCCCAGCGCGTCCTCTCCTCGAGTCCACGCTGGGAGAAAACCCCTTTCGGGTAAAAGCAACGCAGGGGGGGGGGGGGGGGGCACTCGTGAGATAGGAGCCCAGAAGCGCTAATCTCCCTCGCTAGAGCGAGTGGCCGCGGCGAGCCGCGGCCCTTCCCTCCTGGCTCTGGCGCCCCCGTCTTCTCTTACCCAAACGGGGCGAGAAGACACGTATCTGCCGGAGGGGAGAGCTGCCGCTCCCCCCTCCCCTCCCTCTTCCCTTTTCCTCCTCTCTTCCCTGCGGCGGGGGCCCATGGCGCGCGCCTGCGGCCCCTCTTCAGGTCCCCAGGTGGCCTGCAGGGGCCTGGGAGCACAGCTCAGGGGGCAGGTGAGGCTGGGGCATGGCCCTGGCCCCTCCTGCCTCTCCCTCGCTGGCGCTCCGAGCCCCTGCGGGTCGACTGGAGCTGGCTGGGGGGTCCTGAACAGGGGGACCCAGGGGGAGGAGGGGCTGGTCAGAGGGATGGGCTGGCCACGACAGGCCAGGGCGGGCGAATCAGGCGTGCCTGTGCCTGTTGTGGGGAGAGGGATGGGTCAGAATGGCAGTGTGCTCCTGGCAGGCCATCAGGCGTGCCAGGAGAGTGGGTGGTTCCTCCCCCATGGCAGGGGAGGAGTGGAGAGAGAGGGGGGCTCGTGCCCCCCCATGGGCGAACTAAGTATAAACTTAGTTCCACCCAGGCCAAGAAAAGGCCACGCAGCTCGAAGAGGCCACGCAGCGGCTCGAAGAGGTATCACAGAGTGCCGTCATCTACCAACACAATCCATCGGTCCTTGCCGCTTACCGATAGAATCGTCTTTACCGGCTCACCGATAGAATCGTCTTTACCGATAACTTTGTCTGCCGGATTCCTCTTCATCAAGTCATCAGCCTCCTTCATCATGTGCACCACCTTCTAGACTCTTCTCCACATAATCATCTGCAGTTGATGCACATCGAGTTCTAGAGTTCCCGAGTCATTTGCACATCGACTTCTAGACCTCGCCTTCATCTTGGGGATCTCAGCTCACTCTAGATCGACTTAGTGCATCTAAGGAATCTCACCTTCATCAACACCCACGACGCTTCATCGGCTCATACTAAGACAATACCCGCCGATTCCCTATTTCTCGATTCCTTCTCTCTTCCCTTGCGCACCTTCCTGTTTGTCTCAAAGTATTATCCAAAGAACCGCGGTAGGGTATATGTGAGGCTTTATGCTCATTGTGAGTGTTGTTGAGACACCGTGGCCCAAAGGTATCTTCGTGAGATCTGAAGTGCCACCAGTGTCCCAGGTTCTGGTCTCCACCCCTGTAGCACTGTCTCACTCACTGTCTGTCATGACCTTCCTGCCTTTTGTTGCCGCCCTGGCTGCTCCCTGGCAGCCAGTGCGATAAGAGGCCACGCAGCTCGAAGAGGCCACGCAGCTCGAAGAGGCCACGCAGCGGCTCGAAGAGGCCACGCAGCGGCTCGAAGAGGCCACGCAGCGGCTCGAAGAGGCCACGCAGCGGCTCGAAGAGGCCACGCAGCGGCTCGAAGAGGCCACGCAGCGGCTCGAAGAGGCCACGCAGCGGCTCGAAGAGGCCACGCAGCGGCTCGAAGAGGCCACGCAGCGGCTCGAAGAGGCCACGCAGCGGCTCGAAGAGGCCACGCAGCTCGAAAAGGCCACGCAGTTGGAGGTAACGAAGGAGGCTCCGCTGAGCTCGCGACCGAGAAGACGCCACCGCTATCGTTTCGCAGGTGGTGGAAGAAGAAGAGAAGAACGCGTCCGACGCTCAAGATTCCAGGCAGCTTGAGCTCCTTCAGAAGTCTACCGAGGAGGCCACTCAACTCGACGACAAGGACGACGACGACATGTTTGACTTTTTCGACCTGCCTACCTAACACGACCGAGCAAGCGAAAGCGAGCAAGTCACCGATCACCGAGGACCGAGGACGAGCAAGTCACCGAGGCTGTCGATGGACTTAAGCGACGAGCGACGAGGCGGCTGCTGGTCTTTCAGCGGAAGATGAAGAAGCGGTGAGTCTCGCCGAGGACCCGATATGTCTGGATCTGACCAACGAAGCGGTAGGGTTATGTCCCATGCATCATGCATGTCTCATATTCCATATTCGACGGAACGCGACGCGACCTGAAGGGGAGGAGATGGAGTGAAATTAGTGAAGGGCGATGTGGGTAGTGAGGTAGTCAAACCTGGACCACAGTAGGTGTAGCCCAGAATCTTCAGATTTTTTGTGGTACTAGCACCCAGATGTTTTTATTATTATCGCCGGCCCCTACCCCTACCACCCGCCCACGCCACCCCGAGCCCCTAAGTAGAGCACGAGGGGAGTTGCCGATGGCAGGTTGGGGAGGAAAGAGATAGGGAACAAGCGTGGCTATACAGTAGACGACCAAGGCCGCGAAAGGGTTGAGAATATTAAAAGGTGTTTTACAACTACGTAAAGAAAATAAAACTACACTCGATGGTCCACTTTCGACGGAACGCGACCTAGGTGTAGCAAGGCAGGATGCGTTGTGAATGCTCTCCTAAGAAGACGCCATGAGACCAGCTTCGCGCCGACGTTTTTTCTTCTGCAAATGGGCGAGCTTGTTGGCTTTACTCGCCTTATGCAGCTTTGTAGGGATGGAGAGGCGCAGTCCAGCGCGCACTGCAGCCTCCTTCTCCGATGTTGATGGGAAGGCTTCGGCAGCAGCACTTGTGGCAAAAATGAAAACGGCTGACTCGCAGGATGACATGCGCACGCACTCTCCTCGTGGTGTGATGTGCGCGTGACCCTCCGTGAAGCCATGCCTGTGAAGTGGGATCGCCCAGTGAGCACGACCATAAGGAGAAGCGGCTAGCGAGAGCAATGCTGCCCATGCATCTGAGCGGCGCATCCCAGCTGAAGCCCCCACTATCGTCGCGAACAACAAAGGTGCATTACGTTGTTCGGCGGCATCCAACAATGAACGCATGTGCTCCGTCATTGCCGAGACGAGAGCGGGAACGAACGGAGGATTGGCTTCGAAGGACCCTTGCTGCGGACGAAAGTCGAAAAAGCTACCAATAGACCCAAAGGGCGCATCGACGTCCAAAAAGCCTAAGGCATACGTTGGGGGGCAAGCAGACTGCTGACTGGACTGCATCTCAAGAGTCGTCCTCCTGTCACATCAGGCAAGGAAGCAAACTTTCGCTTTGATTACAGTCGGCCCGTGCATTCCGTTTGTCTGAGAAGCCTATCAGTCTAGGGGAAGAGGACAAGGTGGACCACGCGCTTACCGGAACAGAACGGGACAGATCGTGCGTTGAGAGGTGACGCGAAGCACTCAAAGCCGCACGAAAAGCTCGCTCGCAAAGCCGCGTGCGCTGCGCCGCCGAGTGCTGCCTGAAAACCGGAGCCCCCCAGCGCCTTGTAACGTAGCAGGAGCCGGACTAGGTCATGCCGGAAAAGTCCCTCACGCCCCTCGAGGGAAAGTTGGCAGGCCGAGGCGTCCACAACCCGTGAGTGCATTTGTCGGAGCTTCTCAAAATGGTCACAATTAATTTTCAAGGGCAATTCGCCCTTGCCTTGTGACGACCAACGCACCATCAAGACTCCTTTGCCATTAGGAGCGGGTTCGATGTCCACCACTTCTACTGCATCGTGAGTCAGTGAAGGTGGAGCCTTGACCTTGCCACCTTTGCGCAGGGTCCCATCCCTGTCTTCCATATCAACACCAGCCCCCGAAAGAAGCGCAGCAGCATCGTTCGAGCTTTGCTGGCGCAACTGTTCTAGAAGAGTCAAGGATTTCTCCTTCTCCAACCCCACATCATGGAGCTCCTTGATGAAAGCCGCATCTGCATTGGGAGCCTTGGCGTTTGGTATGAGCACATCAACAGAAGCATCATTGCTCCTTGTGCCCGATCTAGCTTCGTACAAGCAGCCAAAATGCCAACGCTCGAACACCCCAACGAGCTCAGAGGGCTTGTTGAGCGACTTTGTCGCGTCGGAGAACGCAAGTCTCAGCCGCCGCAGTGCCTCGACGCGTCTTGCCTCATGCTGCAGCGGTGGCCGTTCCTCGCTGAGCAAAGCGGGGGGCAATGCCTCATGAGAGACGTCTGGGTCCCACACCCCAGCCTGCGCGGCGCGCATCGCAGAAGCCTCTATCACAGATTCGCCTACCGACTCATCATACTGCGGCCTCTGCCGCTCGTCCGCCGCTCGGCTCGCTCGTGCTGTACCCTCAGTGGCTGTCGCCCGCTGCGTTGCGCTTTCGCGCAGCCGGCCGGACGGGTGGCTGGTTGTGCCGGCTGAGTGGCCCGCTGCCTTGGCCGACCTGCCGCTGGGTGGGCGCACCGGCCGGCCGGCTGCGAGAGGCACGATGGGCCCTCGTCGCACGCGCGGGCGCATCGGCGGACCGATGCTGGCGGGCGACGAGCGACGAGGCGGCGCGGCGTCCAAGAGGAGACGGGATGGGGGGGGGGGATGGCAGGCAGACTGCCCACTACCCACTACTATAGGTGCTCCAACAATTAATCTAATACCTACCATTGAGAAATACATTTGTACATTAGATAGAAGGAGTAGGGCTTCTGGTTGCTTGTTGGCTGACCGTCCGGCATGTACTCTAGCTCTACCATGTCAAGTACTAAAGTAGAGCCTAGAGAGGCTCAAGTATCTTCTTCCACTCGCAAACTGGACGGCTCGCACAGCAGCTCTGGCTCGCGAGGGAGAGAAAGGGTGAGCCTTCCTGGAGGAGCACGAACGGTCTGTTGTCGACCTTGTCTGACCTGGAGAGCAGGAGCCGCAGGCCCTGACCTTTCAACTATCTCTGGACGAGTCCTTCTGCCCACTCTCTCTTCCGTTTGCGTTCGCTTAGCCGTCTCCTTCACCTCCCCTCTCCTGCGCTGCGCTGATCGTTTGCGCTGGACTTTGTAGAGACACCGAATTGGCTGTGCATTGCCACTCGTTACCATGTCACTTCTACTGCTCATCGCCGGCGTCGCTCGAACGGTGCGGGCGCCTGCCTCCTTATTCATTCCCCTCCATCGGTGTCCGACGCCTCTGCGGTCTACAGGATCCGTGCAATCTGTGCGAATGCTTGCAGCTCCTTCACGCAAGATCGACACCTTTCAGACGGTCAGTGTCTCCTGCGCAAAATGCAACGCTCGAATATTTGGTTACAAGAAGAAGAACGGGCTTAAGTCTGCGCTTGTGAAATGCTACGTAGAGCGCGTGGTTGACGACTTTCACGGAATGCTGGCAAGGACCAACGTTGAGGAAGAGTGGCCATTGGGGAAAGAATGGGAATGTCCCGACTGTGGCAGCACGTTTGCACGATGCGCTCTCATTCATGGCCGCCCAGCGTTGAAACTCGTCGGTGGCAAGACACGAATGCACAAATAATGAGTGGGTGCCACAGGGACGGCAAGGTGCAGGCGGCTGAGCGAGCTGGAAGATGCTGACGCCAAAACTAGAGCTAAGGGTAAGGATGGACCATCATGCGCTAATGTGTGCTTTGCAACGTCTGGCAGCGTGTGTACTGGAAAGCTATGGTATGTGCGGCTCAGGGAAGGCATCAAGCTGACCTTCATATTGAGCAATGTGTGGGGAGGGGGGGTGGTATGCCGTCGCACCGCCGCTTATGCGTTCGCATAGTTTTGCTGCAGCTCCGCACCACAACCAGATCGTGTCAACAAAAACTCTTTCTCTTTGTCCCATACGCGAGTAAGCCACGACCGGAGTCGAGCAGATTAGATTTGACTGTAGATACATGCGAAAAAGGGTATCCGGAAAGATCACTTGGACTCTGCGAGCAGTTCTCTCGCTTTATCGCAATATTTAGTGCCAATGCTTTTCTCTTGTCTGCCACTATCACCTTACACTTACACCTTACGAGCCACATGTGGACTGGGAGACCGGAGACGCCAACTCAGTGGTGGCAGGTGAGGGCCTGGGCTTTGGCCGTGCTCTTTCCTGTCTCTCCCTCGCTGGCCCGTCGCCTCTTCCTCACCTCGCTTGTCCCTCACGCCCTTGAAGATCGATTGGAGTTGGGTTGGCGAGTTAGGTGTCGTTCCGTCAGTCAATTGTGGGACATCAGTCGAATTGAGCGATCAAATGTCCACAGTTGTATATAGAGCAGTATTTATTTAAAATTAAATGAAGACTAGCATCACAACTTTTTTCTCTGCTTTCCCCGCGGTGCATGTTCCCCCGAGGGGGACGCAGTGTCAAGGCTTTTCCTCTGCGTTTCCTCTAAGGCCGACAACTACATAAACACACAGTTTAAGAGATATTTCACACGGAGCACCTGTGATGACTTGCAATCACATCGGTGCACGCCGTGCATGGGCACGGCGCGATGTGCATCGGTCCCCCCGCGGAGACGCCGTGCGTGCGCATGTCAACTTCTTCCCTCTGCGTACCCCATAAGGCCCACAACTACGTAAACTAGCCGTATAAGAGATGTTTCTTTACGCAGCACGTGTGATGACTTGCAATCACATTGTGCACGCCGTGTGTGCGCACGGCGCGATGTGCATCGGCCCCCCCCCCGCGGGGGCGCCGTGCGTGCGCATAGCAACTTCCAGGAAGGTGCACGCCGTGCGTTCACTCTTTCCGCGGGGGAACTCTGGGCGCGGAGGACGGGCGGGAACCCTGGGGGCACCCCCCTGGGACCGTTGAATTATTACAGTATATGACGAGAACATTACAGTAAACAACTGGTCTGGTCTTTTGGTCTCTCTCTCCCCTCCCCCTCCCCCCCCCGGTCCCCTCCCCCCTCTCCCCCTCCCCCTCTCATCGACCTACCAGAATGAGAAGGCTCCTACTGCCTGTCTCCCTCAAAACTATTGTTATAGTTTTAGCGATGGAGCGCGCGCCGACCGCTCCCACCTCCCAGCCCCCCGCCGCCACGACGCCCCACCGGGGCCGCCCCAAGCCGCCGGAGCCGAAGCGCTCGCAGGCTGCCCCCCTGATCGACAGCGATATGGACATGATCCTCCCGCCCTCGCCGCCCCAGCAGCCACACAAGCAGGGAACAGGCAGAGTCCTGTTCCCTGCAGACCAACAGAGCCAGCCTCTGCCCCTGCCGCCCGCCTCCGTCGCCATGCCACCACAACAAGGACTCTCCATGGTGGGTGGTAGCAGGGCTGCCACCCCCATGGTGGCAACTCCTACCTTCAGTGCACCCCTCGGGGGCGGGCACTTGACTCAACAATCAATCATTGGAGCCTTTACGACTTCCAACCCTCTCAACAACACAGCACAGAAGTCGTACGCTGAGGCGGCCGGCCCCAAAGGGAAGCTCCCACAAGAAGCACAGAAAGCCCCACCTCCACCCACTCAACAACCACCACCGCCCTCGCGCAAGCGAGCGGATCCACAGTCGGAACCAAAACCGATTCAGACCCACACCACACAATTCGCTTCCCCCCCTCATGATGATGAGGAGGAACCGGACGACACCCCCTTCTTCATTCAGCTAGCACAGCTCCCAAGGCGCGGAGCCCCTCCTCCATGCGCTAAGACAGCGTCAGATACCGACGAGTCATAGGTCTTTCTTGGACAAGCCCATCGGATACTCGGAGATCATTCGTGCTATACGACAGATGGCGAGAGGAAAATCCACGGGACCGGACGGCATACCAATGGAGTTCTGCATCTGTGACGGCGTGCGGAAAGTTCCATGCGGCCACGCGCAAAGGGGCGAAACAGGAGCGAGACAGGCCGCAAAGGGGCGCGACGGCAAGGAGCGAAGGGCGAATTACGAGTGAAGAGTTCTACAAGTTACGAGTAAAACTCCTCGGGAAACAAGAACGATTGGGCACGAAGACGAATAAGTAGGTCGGAAGTCGATCGCGGATGCGACACCCCATTGACAATTGACCCCGACTTATAAAAGTAGGTTGCCCGCTCCCTCGCTCAAGGTCAAGCGAGCAAACAAGGGCTCGCAAGGAGATTACAAACAAACGCGACGCGTCTCGGAAGGGGAGGCACGGCGGCGGGCTCACGGCTGCCATCGCGACGTGAGACTTTTTTTTGACAATTAGACGTGCATGGCGTATGCTTGAACTTGAGCAGTATATTTCACGGTCGGTACCGCTAGATGGTGCGCACGCGTCGAGTACCGTAGCGTGCACACAATGCGACATGCTCGGCACGCCATCCATAGGCGACGCGTTGCCGAGACATCCAACACACATACATTGCGTTGCGCGCAGTCTCTTCAAACTTGATGAATGCACACGACTTAGCTCGTGCGCAAGGTTGCCTGGGATCGAGATAGACAGAGCAACCAGGCGGATTTGGTACCCAATCCACTGAACGGCATCGCAACAAAATAGTTGAACGACGGGAACCTGTCGACAAGGCTTTCGTCCCAGCTGCCACATCGACTATCTAACTTATTGATAGGAAAGTCACAACAGAATCAACTACAAATCCGATCCTCCGAGGTGGTCAAAGCCTTCTGGCGAACTTCTGCGACTTGCTCCGGTCAACAATGGTAGGTGATGGAGTTTGACATAATTACGTGAAATGGGCGCAGGCGCATTCGTGTTCAAAAGTTCCTACGACGTTGAATAAGGTTGGCTGTGCAAGGCACACCACAATATGAATCCAGCAAATACCTTGCAAGCAAGGCGATCTTGATGCTTCGGTAGCGACCGGCAATTGCAGAAGTGTACATCTAGCATTTCGGCAGCCATCACATGGCCATATGCATATGCAGCAGCTCCACCTCCGATGCGATGAAGTCCATAAGCCGCAATTTTCTTGGCTTGATATTTAGAAGTGCCTGGCATTCGTGCGTCTTATCAAGCGCATGGATATACGGTATGTCATCGGAGAGCACTGTACTATCGAGTGGGAAGAATCTTCGAATTGCAGGCTCTGCACTCACGCCCTTTATCAACTGTACGGACAATCGGCGTATAGGTGTGCTAATAGGCGTTGGGAACCCCGTCTAGCCCATCAATAGAGACGAATCTGTTGGTCGATTCGGAGGCGAATGCGCCCGGACACGGCACTCGCTCAAGCAAGGAAAAAAGTCCCGTCAGCAAGACCGATGCGCTGGAAACGTTTCTCTCGTTTTGCCTCCTGCTTGGCGCTGGCCTGTTGCTGCTGCCAGAGACGCAGTCTTGGGCCTGGCTGGTAATAACGGCCACGGTGCTCATAGTCCTCGTACTCGGGCTTGAACAAAAGATTGAGCTCGGGGTGGATGACGGAGCGCGAGTCGAAATCTACCTCGAGGGCATCCTCGGCTAGGTACACGGGCGGGGGCGTCTTGGACATGCGATAGTTGACCTGGAGCGCGGGGGGCGCGCTCTTTAAGTACCCGCTGTTTGATGCCACGATAGACCATGGCCCCAGTGCAAGGGCTGAGGCTCTGGCGATACCTGCCATGAAGAGAGCTCGTGTGGCCAAGGGAGATCGTCTGGGGTTCCAGCGCCCTCCTTAATACCCTTCTCCCAAGGCGTGTCAGCTAGATCAGGGAGCACCACGTAGAACGGTTGCTTCCGCCATCTGGTGACACCCTCAACCAAGCACTCTTCTGGGGGTGCGCCGGTTGCCACAGCACGCTCGAGGCAGGAGGCTGAGATTGCCCAGTCTTCCGGCTTGATGCAGAGCAGGTCGACGTCGATTACGACCCCACGCAGCAATGGTCGATGCCGATGCTTCACCACCTGTCCAGTCGCGTACTTCGGAAGCCCAAGATTCGCCTGCGAAGGAAGAGTTGAGAGAGAAATCTCGGCTAAGCTACCACAGGGCACCGTCATGGATGAGCATGTGCTCGGCAGACACCGGCTCAAATCAACGGCCCCACACGCTCACCTTGACGACATCCAAGTCCCTTTGAAAGATATTGGCAAGGACAAAGTTTCCGTCTGCAAGGGCCTCCTCGATCCGTTCCTCTCGCCAGAGCAAGGGATGCGCAGCCTGCAACCTGCATAGGCAGAAACTAGGCCCAGAGTGAGCTTGTCACGAGCTGCAGCCGCCGAGCGCTGGCCTGGAGCCGACTGCTGGCCTGCAGTAGGCAGTGCGCTGATTGGTCGTGATGCGCACCTCTCTATGCGAGTCTGCAAGCCTTGGGCCTCTCCGTAGTCCTCAGCATCGACCGCTTGCTGGAGCAGGAAGCGGCACTGCTCAATCTCAATCTCCTGCTGCCTTATCTTATAATGAGCCTGCACGCGGCCCACGAGCACGCTGCGTGAGGAGAGTGGACAGGCGGAGATGAGGTGATGCAGACTGTGCGCACCTCTGCCCACGGGGAGACCCACGTATCCTGCAGGTTGGGCTTCTTGCCGGCGAACTCGTCGTCCCCATACCACATGTTGAGGTTGAACTTGAAGCCGGCGACGCCCTTCATGCAGGGGCCGCCACAGCGAAGGGCGGGGCGCGCGGGACGGAGCGGCGCGAAGAGCGCGAGCGCGGCGAGCGCAGAGGAGAGCATCGGCGAGGACGCGGGGGTCAGGGCGGGCGAGGTGAGACGGAGGGAGGGAGCAGGTGGGCAGCGCGGCTTGGGGCTTCCCTCTCTCCCTGCGCGCAGCAGGGGGACTGACCGACGACTGCGCATCTTTCTGTTCTCCTCCCTTTTCCTCTCCTCAATGTCCCAAAATATGTCTCTCCCTTCTCTCTCTCTCTCTGGTCTCCTGCGCCTTCTCCCACCGGGGGGGGGCTCTCCCTCCCTCCCTCCCCCTCTCTCTCTCTCTCTCTCTCTCCTCCTCCTCCTCTGTCTATCCTCTCACATCGGGGAAGAGCAAGAGAGAATTAACGTAGTAGAGTACAAGAGTGAAGTTTGGAGAAGAAGAAGATGGAAGATGGATGTTCTGAAGACTTTTACTACTAATTTTAAAACGGAAAGATCAGGCTAACCAATGGGAAGCGAGAGAGGCTGAGGCTGGACAAAGGACAAAGGCAGACTCGGGGAGGACTTACATGTAGAACGGAATCGTCGAATCATCGAATCACCACAGCCAAGGCCACAGCGCCACGGCGCCACGGCCGCCCGTGCCGACCTCGAGAGTGTGGCTGAGGGGGGACCAACCCGTGTCTCCCGCCCTTGAGCTTGAGTCCACCTGTGACTTTGTGTCTATGTGTCCGTGACGGGGGCCGCTCCGTCGACCCGGCATGGTGGGTTTGTCCGAGCAAACATTCTTCATAAAATTGTCAAGGGAGTGAGTTGGACAAATGAAGGTAAAAACATGCGGGACCTCCTCTTGGATAATCGGGAACGCGGCAGTACACGCTCCGTCCATACACACACCAACAACAAGACCTGGCTCAAATGAATTGATTTGCTTCAAGACAAAGCGCGCGATGAACTCAGCATTCTTTGTCTCGCCCGACGTGTCGATCGCTTCGAGGAAGTAGGAGCCGGTTGGCAAGCTGGCCAATGCGTTCACTATCGGCCGGTTTTGCACGCTGGTCCATCCGTCCGATATCACTCGTGAGATGTGCCAGCCCCATCACCTTGCCCTTGATTTTCGCGTCGAGCGTCGCATCGAAGGCCGGCAGCACGGCGGTGGTCATCTTGTACCTATGGGGCAAATGAGGGCCATTTGCTGAGTACATTTGCCTGCCACATTTTGCCGTCAAAGAGATAGCGTTGCGGAAGTCAGGATCGTCGAACATCGACAACGGCAGCGCCTTCTTGATGATGACCTTCAGCCAAGCCTCCGAGACCTGGGAGGGGGTGATCATGCCAAAGTGTTTGGCTGCCGCCACCGCGCGCCGCTCCTCCTTGGCTGCCACCTTCATCGCTTCCGCACTCTCTTGTCGAGTCGAGCGCTACCGGAGGGCTCTGAGCCACTCCGTCGCGAGCAGCACCGGCGGCTAGCGCGGCGCTTTGGCCCTCCTCCCCACCGGGAGTCGGGTGAATGAAATTCTGGACTGGGTCGGGCAACCCCATTTGGGTGTCTGGACGGGGAACGAACGGCGAACGAAGGGCTGTGGGGCGGCGAGGCGCTCCTAGCGGCCCTAGTGTGATGGGTTGTAAGAGATTGTTAGACCTACAAAGAACTCTTCCCTCAGGGAGGGAGCCTAAGCTGCTTGAGTGCAGCGACGCAGCGAACAACGACGGACAAAGAGCCTGAGAACAACAGGATACACCGACTCACGAACACACCGGAATCATTCACCCAAACAAAGCAAATTATCAAGCAACCGCGACCCCAAATCACCGATAACTCAAACACGTCGCGGCCGGAGGTTCGAGATGTGCACCTCCTCCTTGACTAACCGGTTCTCCAGATCACGGAGTCGGTACCTAGTGTCGGACAGAGCCTCTACGACGCGGTAGGGACCCGAGCAGATGAATTGCAACTTGTTGGCATGGCCTGGTAATCGCATGCAGACGCGATCCCCAGGTTCGAAACGCGCTGGTCTTTGAGACTTGATCGTAGCGTCACGGACCGACTCAGCCTGAGCGGCTAGGGTAGCCTCGAGAGCGCTGGACCAAGAGAGGCGGAGGCTCGCATTGAGCCTGGATGCGTACGAGCGAACGTCGGCGGACGCCGCCTCGAGAGCAGTTGGCGAAACGGACTTCGGATCAGAGAGTTGAGCGGGCAGACGCAGCTCACGCCCAAAGATCAAAGACGCTGGAGACCGGGAGGTGACACGACCGGAAGAAGCCCTCAACGAGAGGAGTAGGAACGGCAAATGGTCGACCCAATGACCGCCACCCTCGTTCGAGGCGCGCATCAAACGAATGAGCGTTTGCTGAGCGCGTTCGACGAAGCCTACACCCTCATGTCGGTACGGCTCTGTACTCGACAAATCAGTCCCGGTGAGCTCCAGAATACGCGAAACAAGAACCGAACATAGATTCGAACCGGCGTCGGTTCGAAGCTGCCTAGGGACTCCATAACGCGTCACAATCAAGCGGATGAACATGTCCAAGGCCATCTCCGACGAGGGATCCCCATTCGACGGCTCAGCCTCAATCCATCGAGTGAGCGAGTCGATGAAGACGACCAGCTTGTCGTAACCCGAGACTCCAGGCACGAAGTTGTGAGTGGGAGCCAGTGAGAGCACGTCGCAGTAGACCACATCAAAGGGGTAGGTACCCACGGAGAGACCGGAGGGCGACGCTAGAGCCCTAGGTAGCGGCTTGGCGAGGGTGCACTCGTGGCATTCCCGGACGTAGGATGCAACGTCGGAAGACATGCCCGGCCAGTATACCCGAGTACGAAGAAGACCGGACATACGAGAAACTCCAAGGTGACCGGAGCGATCGTGGTAGGCAAAAAGGTAGCGAGACCGCAACGAGGGCGGAACATAGAGCACTAGCGAGTCCGGGTCGGTGGAGTCAGGAACGGTGCGATAGTAGACGAGCCCATCGTGAACGACGAAACGGCGAAACATCTTGGATTGCTGAGCGGGAGCGGGAGCGGGAGCGACAGGACTGGAACACGAATCATCGTCGGCAATGGGGCCCGAGGCGACGGCCGGCGGAGGCGACCCTTGGCCTGATGGCTCGTGGTTGGCCGTCTCTCCTGAGCCCAGGAGTGGCTCTACGAACGGATCTTCCGCCAGGGCCGCTTTCATCTCTTCGGAAGTCGGCGTACGCGGGGCCAAATAACTGGACTGGATGGCGGGCCCGGAATCGGAGGCTCGACGACGAGATCGATCCAAAGCTTGAAGCCCTCGCGCCGTAGCTACGGAGCGCGTGATGGCAGCCACCGGATGAGACCGTTCATGCTCGGCTAGAGACTCTGAGCTAGGCTCACGTACCGCTAGCGGCGCTGGGCCGGCGAGTGGTTCATCTTCGTGTTCCGGCTCCAGGGATGCTAGCCGGGACAGCCCGTCAGCATCCTGATGAACAGCTCCTGGTTTATGTTCGACATCGAACCGGTACTCAGCCAACTTGAGAGCCCACCGAGTCAGCCGAGAGGCTGGCCCACCGGCTACTTGATCCTTCATGGTATGCAGCCATCGCAGCGCAGAGTGGTCAACGACTAACTTGAACCGACGCCCCCAAAGGTAGGGTCGCCAATTTCGGATTGATTCCAGGGCAGCCAAGAGCTCAATCTCGGTCACCGTCCAATGGCGTTCGGCCGAGGTGAGACTGCGAGCGTAATACCCAACGACTCGTTCACGGTTATCGTCTCCTAGCTGCGAGAGGATGCCGGCGATACCCAACTTGCTAGCCCCATCGGTCTTGACGATGAAGGGCCGATCATCCCTGGGTGGAGTCAAGACGGGCTCCGAAGTGATCGCTGTCTTGAGCTCTTGGATAGCTCGGCGACACTCCTCGGACTGGGACTCCTTTGCCACGTCGCAGCCCTTCCGCGTGAGGGCAGTGAGAGGAGCAGCCTTAGCGGCGAATTGGCGAATGAATCGACGATAGTAGGAGCAAAGGCCGAGGAAAGATCGAACCGCTTCCAAGGAGTTGATGGATGACGGGTCGATGTCGGCGACAGCTGCGACCTTCTTCGGGTCCATCTTGAGACCTTCCCTCGAGACAACGTGACCGAGGTACTCCGTAGAGGTGGCAAAGAAGACACACTTGGACATCTTGCAGGTCAGGCCGGCCCACTCTAGCCGCTCGAGAACGAGGTCTAGCCGGTGAAGCATTTGCTCGAACGAAGCCTGTGCCCTGGCCTCTTCGGAAGGACCCACGCCCGTTGACCAGATGCCCACATCATCGAGGTAAGGCATGCAGATCTCCCACGCTAGCGCACCGAGAACGATGTCCATCAAGCGGCACATGTAGGAGGGACCTGATTGGATGCCGAACGGTAGAAAGTTGAACTCGTATTTGCCGCGGTGGGTAGTGAAAGCGGTGATATGTTTGTGCGATTCTTTGATCGGGATGCCCCAAAAACCAGAGGCTAAATCGAGAGTACATAAAAAGAGAGAACTGAGCGGCCCTTGGCCGGACGCTAGCCTATCGATAGCCTCCACAATGAGGGGTAGAGGGCTATCCTCGACGCGTAGCTTGGCGTTCGTGTCGCGGTAGTCCACGCAGAATCGAACGGAGCCATCTTTCTTGCTGACCAGGACTACTCGGGAAGCCCAAGCCGAATTTGACTTGCGAATAATGCCGGCGGCTTCCATCTTGGCTACCTCCTCTTCTATGATGAGCTCGCCTGCGCGGCCCACTCTAGACGGAGCGTGCCGGTGAGGAACAGCGCCGGGGTTGAGTGGCAACTCCACCTCGAGAACGTGCGTATGGTTTGGAGCCCCCGGGTGCAACGCGAAAGCTTTGATGCGCCGGGCCAAGAGTTGGCGTACTTCTTCTCGTTGATCGTCGGAAAGAAGCCGGTCTGGATCGATGGTGGCTGAGTCGAGTAGAGATCGTTGCTCCTCGCTCAGCGCGGTGACAGGGTCACCATCCCCCTCGCTTCCAGTCGGAGTCCAGCCCCGGTGCAACTTGAAACGCACCTGGAGCGAAGCTATCGGATGCAGAGACGGCAGGGTCAGCGCATTGACCCCGGTGTGGACGATCGTCACCGCGATGCGATGATCTTCCGTGGGCGTGACCACCGTGGGCATTACGAGAGGAGACGAATCGAGAGCCTCGCGATTTGGTAGGCGGTCGACCAGCATCGCGCAGTCCGAATGATCTCGGAGAGCTAGCGGAACCCTGACCCAGATGGTTGCGCGGTGGAAGGCAGGAATCGTCACCGCTTGCTCCGTGTAGAGAAGATATTCGGACGAGGTAGACGCCGGAGCTTTGGCCGCAAACTCGTCGGCAGACTCAAAGAGAGGTGTATAGAGTGGCTGTCTAGCATCAGCAGCAGCCTCACCCTCCGATCCGGCCGGGATCTCTCGTGTTGCCGTCGACCTCTCCAGAAAGTCGACAGTCAGCGGCTGACCGGGTGACATCGAGATAGCTCCGACGAAGCCGGCGTCCGCGACTGGGGGCGGCGCCGTGGAAACTCTGACTACACATTCGGAAAGGACTCTTGAAGAATCTTCTGAATCGCCAGAGGCCGGACGGAGGCGGAGGCTTCCTTCCGAGCTCGCGGCGTCGAGAGAAATGGTAGCGGAGTGGGCGGCCAAAAAATCGTTCCCGAGCAGAAGCATCGCGTTTCCTTCGATGACCGCGAACGAATGACGGAAGAGGCGACCGGACAAGGAGAAGACGAGGCTAGCCCGGCCCCTAGTGATGAGAGGAAGGCCGTCCGGCCCATGTAGGTTGGGGACGGTAGCGTCCGATACGCGTTCGACGCAAGCGTCTTCAGGTAGTCGATCGAGAAGAGCAGTGGTGATTACTGACGGGCCCGCTCCAGTGTCAGCCAGGGTGCTGTTCACCGTGAGGGCAACGTCCGGGAGAACGAACCCTTGAGCTGCGCGGTCGCCATCGGCACGGCAGACCACGAGATCGCGGACATAGAGGCAGTGACGAGGGTAGAGCGGCGGCGGAGTGTCCGCGATAGATTCCACCGGAAGTGAGGTTCCGGCTCCGGGTGACAGGGTGGTTGGATTGGAGGCTAGCCTGGACGGAGAAGATTCATCGACGTGGGGCACTCGCTCGATAGCGGCGGCCACCGTCTGCGGCACGAATGGTATCGAGGAGCGTGGGGATGCCTTTGCTGAACTAGAGGGGTTAGGCACGCCATCATAGCCTAGCCCTCGACGGTCCGTCGGATGCCGAGGTTGATCCATTTGGCGTGACCATTCCTTCTCCAGGGACTTCTGCAAGTCTGTCTTCGGAAGCTTCGACAACTCGGAAAATCCGGCCGCACTGAGGCCCCTAGCGGTAGCCCCATCGCAATACAGTGCCCGTGGAGTATCCTCTCCTTCGGCGGCGTCGGAGGGCTTGGTCTCGAGGGTCTGCATGCTCCGGTGTTCTGGCATCTCGGGCGTGTCATCTTCTCCCGAGTCGGGCCCGACATCCCAGGTTTCGAGTGGCCTTTCGGCTACGAACGAATTGGTCAGTTCGGCCACTCCCTCGTCGCCAGCCGTGAAGGAGGCGCTCGGAGATAGTGCATTGATGCCTTGAGAGCCCAGTCGAGACAAGATGGGAGGTTCCGACGGCTCCGCAGCTGCCGCTTGCTCAGCGATTTCTTGGGCGATGGAAGGCGTGACATCCTGCCACCGATGGACCCCCGAAATTACATCACGGTCGAAGACCTGCCACTTGCTGCGGCGCTTCTTCACCGTGTTTGGAGGGCCTGGCGTTGTAGAGCGGTCCTCTATGGGCCACTCCCACGGCAGGAAGCGGTCTCCTTCCGCCTCGGCCTCGTCTTGCGATACGTTTGTTTCCGAGTCCTCCTGATGAAGCAGGCGAGAAGCATCGGCAACGGGGCCTGCGTCCGGGATCACGACAACCGAATCAGACACTGGCGAACCGCTGGGAGGCGTGAGGTGAGAGCTAGAAGCTGCTTCGCCTCTCCCCTCCATGAAACGAGCCAGAGCCGTCCTCGGCTCAGCCAGCTCGAAACCGGTCGAGCAAAGCGAAGGGCGTTCTCTCAAGCTGGCAGCTGCTTGGGAAATTGCCCAGTCCACCGTGAAGTCGAGCGAACGCGACGCCTTGGCTTCGCGCGCATAACGGCGCAAGACCGGCATCCACTGGGCCGCCATTGCACCGGCAATGCCCACATAGGTGCGGCTGCGAAGGGCGCCACGGTGGGGCGACGGCGATAGATCCGCCATAGCGGATAGACGTCCCTCGACAATCTTCGAAGGCTGCAAGGACGGGAGTGAAGCCGTCAGGTACAGGCCAGTTGCTTTTTGATGGCCCGTGCCGTGCTGCCACGGCTGCACAAACTGCCGCGGTCGCAACCCCCCGACTAAGGCAGAGGCTTCCGCGTGCATTCGAGGATTTTCGACGGCAACGAAAGGCGCGTCGGCGCTTGCCATGGCGAGGAAGACTCTAGCGGCGGATTCGAGAGCCTGGCGTCGTCCCGGCTCCCGATCGAGCCACTGGCAACTCACCGCCGACAAATACGTGCACGGCGGATGCGCAACCACGAGGTCCCAACCGAGGTTTTGAATGTGAAGAGCATCTCCGCAGAAGTGGGGAATGTAGTCGATCTCCGACGGTCGTAGATCGCACGTCGCGACGTGCGCTCCGGCGAGTAGGAACATCGAAGACACGACCCCGCTAGCTTCACCGACGACTAGAACGCGGGGTGGAGGAATCCCCTCGGCCGCGTCGAGCGTCACGGCGTCGTGGATCGCCGCTAACTCAGCGCAAAGCTCGTCAAAATGCGTCGGCAGTACGGCAGAGGGTGATGAATGAGTGCTCGCGTGCGGCCGCCGCACGGCTAGAGCAGCTTCGGCGAGATGGCGGGGCAAGATGACGGAGGAACCGCTAGCCCGGGCACGGGAGGCGGCTAACATTTGGAGCTCGCGCGTAGGGGCGCGGGCAGTTGCAGTAGACTTGGCGGCCGAGGAACAACCAACCACGGCGATCCGGTGGATGGCCTCGGCAACGGAATTCAGGGGAAGGAGGTCGTCGCCCTCGAGTTTCGGTGGGCTAGACCTGAAGGGGTGTTGGTCTCCGCCTGAAGCCTTGCCATTTCCGCATCCTGACGCGCCGCGGCCGTCTCGATCGGGGTGATCTCTTGATCAAGGACCCCTTTTGATGACGGCGGGGCATAGTCCCGGTAGGCGGGGCTTCGGAAGCTGATCACCTCAGCTTCACCCACCTCAGACTCATCATCTCGAAGGTGAGGCGGCGGGTCAAATTGAATCAGAGGGAGGGGACCCTCCTCCACCTCATGGGCCAACTCAGCGACGCTGAAGTTGGCTTCATGCGGGAGAGGGTCATGCTCCACCATGGCCCGCTGTGATTGCACCCGGTGGGTGCCGAGGGCAGCGGACCAAGACTCGCCATCCGCCACGAGCTGATCGGAGCCAGTCGTGGAGATAGCAGCCGGAGTGATGGGTGCCACTGGTGCAGCCTCAGAGGCCGTGGGATCACTCGGACATCCAACGGGAACAGAAGCTGCAGCGGGCAGAGAAGGTTCCCTGAGAGGTTCCTCCTCTGCGGCCGAGGACGCGAGCTTAGATTTCGTGCTTGTCGAGTCGAGCGCTACCGGAGGGCTCTGAGCCACTCCGTCGCGAGCAGCACCGGCGGCTAGCGCGGCGCTTTGGCCCTCCTCCCCACCGGGAGTCGGGTGAATGAAATTCTGGACTGGGTCGGGCAACCCCATTTGGGTGTCTGGACGGGGAACGAACGGCGAACGAAGGGCTGTGGGGCGGCGAGGCGCTCCTAGCGGCCCTAGTGTGATGGGTTGTAAGAGATTGTTAGACCTACAAAGAACTCTTCCCTCAGGGAGGGAGCCTAAGCTGCTTGAGTGCAGCGACGCAGCGAACAACGACGGACAAAGAGCCTGAGAACAACAGGATACACCGACTCACGAACACACCGGAATCATTCACCCAAACAAAGCAAATTATCAAGCAACCGCGACCCCAAATCACCGATAACTCAAACACGTCGCGAGAGACGGAGAGAGAGAGCGAGAGAGAGAGAGACTCCGCAGCGACGGCCGGAGCGTGTCTCCGTTGTAACTTCCCACGTAGCGGAGAGTCCGAAGGGGAGCGTCATGTCGCGCGACCACGGCGATCACTTTGGATACAGATCGCAACGAGATGTCTTCACGACCGAATAAATCTTGCCGTTGAGCGTGAACCTTCTAGACGCTTCTAACGAACAACCCTGAGTAGCAACCAAGGGGAAGAAACACCAAAGGGGCCAAGGCTTGCATGTAGCTTGCATCAAGGGGAAAGATTCCCTCACCTAGGAAGCGAACCTACACCGATCTCCAAGGGGAGATGGCAAATTAAACCTCAAATCTCGAGCGGATAGAGCAACCGACTCGCTCGCCAAACACCTTGACCGAGAAGAAAGAAGCAAGGACCTACAAGCCAAGGGTAGCGGACCTAGGGAATGTGAGAGGAAGTTTCCAAACGCCAACGCCAAACGCCGAACGCGGGGATTCAACGAAACCCTAACCAGGCCAAGCAGAACCTACGAAGAACAGGCCTGGACGACAACGAAAGTCAGCAGGTCCCAAGAAAGAACCGGAACCCAACAAGAAACGACAAGCCTTGCAAGAAGCTAAACAAGCCTTCACAAGGTAACTCGAGAGCCTGAGACAAGCGCGCAGCGAGTGACAGGCGACCTGGCTCCTTTGGGTCAAGATTACCCGAAAGGAGGAAACCTGGAATCTAGACCTGACAAACAGGCTAGAAGGAACGAAACAAGAACTCGAATTCTAGATCGCTAGGGACGAACCCTACCAACCTAGAAGTACCTGAGCTTCACCGTGTGGCCGCACGGCGAAGGACCTGGAAATAAGAGCCTGGAAATCGCATCATCTAGGATGAATGCGACATCTCTGCGTTTTGCTCTGCGGTGCGGCGTTTGCGCAGCTCCGCTAGCACCTCCGCGTGCCGCTCCTGCCACTCCGCTGCCGGCTTGCACACACGGATGGTCCGCGGCGCGATCGATGCATCCAAATGGCACCGGATTTGGCTCGGCCCACCCGTGAAGTGCAAGCCACAAAAGAGGCATTGCTTCTTCTTCACCGAGTGTGACCGGCCCGCAGCCTCATTCACTGTCGACCACTCCAGCTTGGTCCCCTCCAGCCTTGCAATGGGCCCTCGGCCCCACGCTCTCACGCGCCGGGCTACCCCATCTGAAGCGGCAGCCGCCACCTCCACCTCACCATCGCTCTCCACAACCTCATCCATGCCACTAGAGGCCAGCCTAGCAAAGCGAGAGAGAGAGAGGAGCCAGCGGCCTCGCTCGCTCGCTCGCGAGGATACGTCGGCAGCCTGCGGCCGTACTAGACAGTACTACTACTACAGTAAAAGCTCTTTAATTCTATCTTTTGCAGCTGAGAGCTCATATCAGTGATCTGCCCCAATTGAGCTGTTACTGATATCAGAAAGCTGATATCAGTACTGATACAACAACTTAGAGGAGGGGCCAGGGCCATGCCCCAGCCTCACCTGCCCCCTGAGCTGTGCTCCCAGGCCCCAGGCCCCTGCAGGCCATCTGGGGACCTGAAGTGGGGGCCGCAGGCGCGCGTCATGGGCCCCCGCCGCAGGGAAGAGAGGAGGAAGAGGGAAGAGAGAGGGTAGGGGGAGCGGCAGCTCCCCCCTCCGGTGCTAACATATCTTCTTGCCCTGTTTAGGTAAAAGAAGATGGGGGGCGCCAGAGCCAGGAGGGAAGGGCCGCGGCTCGCCGCGGCCACTCGCTCGGGCGAGGGAGATTAGCGCTCTGGACCCCTCAACTCACGAGTGCCCCCCCCCCCCCCCCCGCCCTGCGTTGCTGTACCCGAAAGGGGTTTTCCCCCAGCGTGGCCTCGAGGAGAGGGTGTGCTGGGGTGCGCAGGGTCGATGCATGCACTGGGGGGAGGACAAATATCGAGGGGAGGGGGCCATGCCCTCTCCCCCCGGTACCACTCGGACACCTGGCTCGTCAGGCATGGCGGGATTCCGGGACTGAAAAGTTGTGTCCAATTAGCTAGTGGGGTAGGCTAGGATATAACATTAATAATTTATTTATTTGCAGGCGATCGCCTCCAAAGGCGAAGGCGAGATCAGCCTTGCTCTGATATAGTAGTTCATTTTGTATGTATGCATGGTAGCTGGTAGCGCTTCATGGCTCGCTACATCGCCTCGCGCTATTCTAAAGGCCTGCCTCCTATGTTCGATTCTACAAAATTGAAATTTCAACCCGAAAGGAGCTCTTAATCGTGTAGTCGCTCGCTCCTTGTTTCCTTAGCCATACTGCACCTCTTGTGCCGCCATCAACCGCCACTCATGCCCGTGGCATCGAGTGTGAGGTAGGTGTCAACACCTTTACCTAGCCAAGAGCACAACACGATGTCGCCTCCATGGTAGCGAGCGTGGGTGCGAGCAAGGGCAAGGCCGCTGCCCATGGGTGGCGATAACACCTCCAAGTAGCTTTTGTAGTTCTGAAAACTTGTCAGTGTTCGTGCGTTTTTGTCTGCATGCGACACGGCATTGATTCCGTTGATGCCTCTGATGTCGTTGTTGTTTCTTGACATTCGGCCCAACGTCGACTGCCTGAAACGCAAGCTAGAACGAATTTCAGGTGGTGTCATGCCACCGGCTGCATCACTCACACGAACTCCAAGGGAGCCACGGGAATATCCAATCTCAATCTCAACGAAGTCAGCCTTGTTTCGGTCTTGGGTGCTTTCCATCGCACGTAGGGATTGGAACACTACCTCCCTTGCAGCGAATTCGATGCTGCCATGCAATAAGGTAGCTCTAGCATCGCCAGGTAGAAGCGACACCGATGGAGCCGTGCCAAGGGCGCGTTCACACTCCTCGATTGCATCAGCTATCGCATTCTCCAATATTGGCCGAACTTTCCTAGCGCTCTCCACAACGTTCACAGTATGAGGCACAGATCGACTAGATAGTGCGGTGTCCCCCTCGGATATCGCACATGCACGAACATGCTGATGCTGAGCCATCAGCGCGCCCGTTCGGAGAGCCTCCCTGAAGAGCCGCGATACATAGCTCTGCAAGCCTTCAGATTCTGCATCTCGGCCATTTCTACTGTCTGGAGCGGCCATCTGCCCGAATTCTTCGTTGCACTCGTCAGGTTCCAGCCCAGCAACGAGATCAGTTGCAGTGGCCTGTAGCTGTGAAGGCACGCTATCCAGCACCGCCTGCCGCTCCCACGGAGCCACATGCTCCAGATGCGAGACGCGCTCAGCCAGCTGAGCGAGAGATGACTCAGCTGCAGCGAGGCGCTCGTCTCGCATGCCGAGGTCGTGCACGGTCAGTTGCCTCAGCCGCTCGTGGAAAATTGTCTGCAGATACGAGTGGCTGGCATCCAATGCCTTTTGCGCTGGCAGGGTGCTGCCAAAGAGGTGGAGCTGCTTTGGCGTCGGCCATCGCATGCCCAGCTCGAGAGGAAGCACCAGCTAAAAATCTATTATTACGAGTAGCAAAAAATTTGTTCCCCGAGTCCCGAGTCGAGCATTTGTGGGGCGCTCGCCCGGACGGCGGCGGGGGGGGGGACTGCACATCAGTTCGTCATTCGTCATCACCGTGGACGTGGACGTCGAGATTCTCGAGCCGGCGCGGCCTCTCGAAAGCCTGCTCCCCCCCTCCCCCGCGGTGATGCACGTCCCCATGGACTTCTGGGAGCCTTGGGTCCGGGGTGCGCAACAGCATCATCAACATCAACTCGGGATCCATCATCTGGTGGCGCTGGCCCCATCCCCATCCCCTCGATGCCACACGTACGAGGAGATCTGGAACTCGATGAGGGGCCACGCGTTCTGCGAGCACATGAACAAGATGAACGGTGCCCTCCTAGAGATGCTGCTCTCCGATGGCCGTAAGCCGTAGGTCCTAGGCCCTGGTGGTGGCGGAAATGTCAAGACAGTTCTTTAAAAGTTTATTAAAAGTTCTTTCGACATTAGGGCGGATTTCGGTTTCGGACTTTGGCCGAAAAAATATCTCATGACATGTTCGGACAGTTTGGGTTGGCAAGGCTGGGCTCTGAAGCCATTGAAGCACATTTTCGTGACATTTGACGACATATTGCTGGGCTGGCAAGGGCAAGGGTGAGCGCAGCAAAAAAAAGCACTTATAACAGTAAAAAGACCAGAAGCGTTCATTTATCCCCATCCCTGCTAGCACCTTCCGTTGTCACCTGGAGCTTACTTGACACTTCACACATATGTGGAAGCACACACGTGGTCTTACGCCAGTCACTCGATTTGGGCAGGGTCGCGCGTCGATATCTCGTTGAAATCATTGTCCACATGTCATGACATGTCTCTCATTGTAGATTGTAGATTGTAGGATTCCCTTCTCGCTACTCGCTTCTCGCTCGATGCTCTTCAGCCTGCACCGCTCCTTGCTCCTTGCGCTCAGCGGCGCGCCTTGGCGGCCTTGTGCCGGGGAAATCAATCACAGCACATGCTATTCAAAAAAAGGACAATCGCGTGGTCCTCTTTGCCGACGGAACGCCACCTGACTCGGAGGTCGTGAAAGGGAGCGTCTTCCCAATGAGTCGGCTGCTCTCGGAAGCGCTCGGGCTGAAAAAAAAGGGAATTTCAAGTTGCACCCTCTCACTAACTGAGAGGGTGCAACCTCAGGTTTGGTACGTTATCAAGTCGCGTTCCGTCAAAAGAGGACCACAATCTGTTTTCTTTTTAGTTATGAACAATAGTGGTACAAAACAAGGCTGTGTATAGAAACTTTTTTTAAAATAAAGTCGCCGTATACGAGATGTTTCGTTTACGCAGCACATGTGATTACTTGCAATCATTGAGCACGCCGTGCGTATGCGCATCGACTTCCCCCTCGCGAGGGCGCCGTGTGTGCGCATAGAAACTTTTTTCCCCAAGGCCCACATTAACGTAAAGTAGCCATATACGAGACGTTTCGTTTGCGCAGCACGTGTGATTGCTTGCAATCATTGTGCACGCCGTGCGTATGCACATCGGCTTCCCCCCCCCGCGGGGCGCCGTGCGTGCGCATAGCAACTTCCAGGAAGGTGCACGCCGTGCGTTCACTCTTTCCGCGGGGGGACTCTGGACGCAGAGGCGGTCGGGAACCGCGGGGGCACCCCTGGGACCGGGGAAAATATTACCGTATATTGCGAAAACACTAACGTAAACAATCGAGGTCTTGGGGTCTCTCCGCTCCCCCGGGGCCCCTCCCCCGGGTCCCCTCCTCCCCCTCTCATCGACCTACCAGAGAGAGACGGCTCCTACTGCCTGCCTCCCTCCTCCCTCCTCGCTCACCCTCCAGCTCTCTCCTCGCCCTCGTCTTCCTCACGATGGTGGCGACTCGGCGCGCATCGGTACGGTCCTCCGTCCTCTCGTCTCGTGCTCCTGCTCGCTGGTTTCGTTCGACTCGCTCGACACCGCCACCTGTCGACTGGACGCCGAGCGCAAGCGCTGCTCGCACGACTCGTTCCTCTTCCTGCTCCAAGGGCGCGGCGGAGGAGGCGGATCCTGTTCGCGTTCCTGATGCCGAGGAGGAGGCCCTTTCCCCGACCGATGAGGCCACCACCACCACCACCGACGAGGACTCCGGGCCTGTGGGAGGAGAAGAGGAGAACGAGGACTGTGCGTCGGACGCTCCAGGTCTTCTTGTTCCCATCGCGCGGGTTGCGGATGTCGAGGAGCCAGCCGAGTCGATGGAGGAGGTCGAGACCGCCCACGCGCTCGCTCTCGCCGATGAGAAGGAAGCCGAGGAAGAGGGAGATGCGCAGCGCGCACAGCTGCAGCGCGCACATCCGCAGCGCGCAGAGGCAGCGCTGGAAGATGCCCAGTCCGTGCAAGAAGAAGAGGACGCCGGGTCCGTGCGAGAGGAAGACTCCGAGGCCGAGTCCATGCAAGAAGACGCCGAGGCCCAGTCGGTGCAAGCAGACACCGACGCCGAGGCCGCGCCCGTGCAAAAAGAGGACGCCGCCGAGGCCGCCGCACGTGGCAAGCGGTTCCCCACATGCAAGCGCCGCCGCGCAGAAGACGACAACTGGGTGAGCGCCGAGGGCAAGGAGCGCCACGAGTACGTCTGGAAGCGCATCCGTGAGCTCAGGGCTTCCATCCGGGCCGGGGCGTCGTGCGCGCGGCGTTTGTGTCGGCGTCGTGCGCGCCCGCTCGACGCGGCGTTGTCTACGCGGCGTGCGTGTCGGCGTCGTGCGCGCTTCGTCCGCTCGGTGTGGAACTGGTGTTTTGTGTCCGCAAAAATGTTGAACTACTATATGCACGACCGATGTCGTCACCTGAAAACTCGGAGGTGTCGCTACTTGATTAGTTGAGGTTCCGGATCTACTAGAACAATTGGGAGGAGCTACTCTGGTATCTTTACTTGGGGCCGCTCCGCGTCTGAGGGATATCGCGAAAGGGTTAAAAATCAGAATTGACAATTTTCATCAATTAGAGAAGCTTTCTGAACGACTAAGTACTTTCACAGTAGACGCATTAGATAAAGACCTCATTGATTATGGTAAACGCGCCATTCTAGTAGGTAACTTGAAGTCACTGTGGATAGTCTTGAACTCGCTCCAAGATGCAACTAGTATTAATCAACCACACGGGGCGTGCGGTGATACGTTGCTAGATTTGGCGACTAGGCGTATGGACTACAGAGCGGTCCAACTCTTGTTAACTCATGGAGCAACTGCTACTGTTGTAGATTGTACACAACACACGCCGCTGCACCATGCAGCAAGGAATGGTGACATCCAACTTGTAGCCACGCTGACAGATGTGTCAGATGTTAACGCACAAAACAAATGGGGCGAGACTCCTCTTCACATTGCGGCGCAGAAAGGCCATGCGGACTGCGTAAGTTTTCTCATAGAACGCGGAGCTGATGTCAACATTAAAGGGTATGTATATCAAAACACTCCATTGCATATGGCAGCGGAGAAAGGACACCTTGCGTGTGTCGAACTTCTTGTCAATACAGAAATTATTAATCTTCGAAATCGCCTCGGTTATTCTCCTCTTCATCTTGCGGCGATGGGTGGTCACGCGCAATGTGTCGCGTTTCTCATCGATCAAGGAGCGAACGTCAATAACGTGGCTAACAATCTACAAACTCCATTGCGTTCAATCATCACGCGCATAAGAGACCAGCGATACTCTGAAGTACATCAAATTCTAATCCGAGCGATTGTCGCTAATGACGTGTAACGAAACTGTTTTGGCATGGGGCAGGCATCCACTCAGATTTCAGAGGGTACCACTTGGGAAGGCAGGCTCACAAAATCGATGAGGATGTATGAGTGTTGACGCAAAAGGGAGCTTCGGACAGACGAGGTTTGGGGGGCATTTTGCGCTCAATCAGCGTGGCCCATGACCGATGTCGAGGAGGTCGGGTTGGATAACCCATGCGCTCGATGCCACACGTGCATTTGCGCTTGGTGGAAGTCTGGGAGCGCTCTTCGAGTTGAAACTGGTTGGAGTGAGCGCCTGGCGATGCAGCGCTCGTGGTGACCGGTGTGTGCATGAGCATTTCGATGGACGAGCAATAGGTGAGGAAGGGCCACGAGGAAGGGCAGGAAGGGCAGGGCAGGAGGAAGAGCAGGAAGGGCAGGGCAGGAGGAAGGGCAGGAGGAAGGGCAGGAGGAAGGGGGCAGGAGGAAGGGGCAGGAGGAAGGGCAGGAGGAAGGGGGCAGGAGGAAGGGGGCAGGAGGAAGGGGGCAGGAGGAAGGGCAGGTCCTTCCGCACTTTTCGCCAAGAAGGAACGGCGTGCAGAAAAAGTTGTTATGCTGCATGATGAGTGGCAATCACACTTTGTTCCGCCCGTCCTCCGCGCCCAGAGTTCCCCCGCGAAAAGAGTGAACGCACGGCGTGCACCTTCCTGGAAGTTGCTATGCGCACGCACGGCGCCCCCGCGGGGGGTGCGCCGGTGCACATCGCGCCGTGCCCACGCACGGCGTGCACATGTGATTGCAAGTCATCACAGGCGCTGTGTAACGAAACATCTCTTATATGGCCAGTTTACGTAGTTGTGGGCCGCAGGGGCTACACACATGGAACGGGTTGACATGCGCGCGCACGGCGTATCCGCGGGGGGACCGATGCACATCGCGCCGTGCCCATGCACGGCGTGCACCGATGTGATTAGCGAAGAAGCTTTGACGGCCTCTCTCTCTTATAATTTTACAAGATCTAATGTTAAACAACTACAATACAACTGTGGACATTTGATCGCTCAATTCGACTGATGTCCCACTATTGACGGAACGACACCTTCTTTTTGACAAATGCAAATGCCCCCGAAATGGGTAGATAAACGTTTATTTATGGACAAGGCACCCCGGGGCTCCGACCAAGCCTTGCAAGCACACCGCGAGGGAGTAAAATGTTGATAACCTCACATTTGGACAACGATAGCCCTCCCGCCCCGACGCGCGACGCGCCGCCCCGGGCCCGGGGCAACATGGCAACATACCCCAACATCCGCTCCCTACCGAACGAAATTACGTTATCGAGCTCATTTTGCAGCACCTATATTGGTACCTCATCATATCTTCGGTGCTAGGTTGCTCCAGTTTGAATCGCGTGATGGCTTCGTCCGGTTTGCATGCAACGTTGTGCTTGTCAAGGTTTTAATTAAACCTTTTAATAGTCTCACCGCACACGCGGCCGTGGACCCTCTACTTTCTACTCACGTAGGAAAACTTTCTACACCCCCACTCCCCCGGCCCTTCTCCCCCCGCCATAAGGCGACTCCCCCCGTGCACTACTAGGGGGATAGGGGTGAAGGGCTTAGATATGGTCCGGTGGCCCGCGCCTCCCCCCCGGTGATCATTCCCCCCCTTCCTCCTGTGTCTCCGAGTGGGCGGCGGTCTCAGCCCCGACTTATCCTGTAAACAGGTGCGGGACTTACCTATTTTCCGGTGAGCGGAGCTCTCGCTCCGCCCACCCCCTTCTCCGCGCTCTCTCTCCCCTCTCCTGCAGGCACGCGCGATGGCGCGCCTGCGGCAGGCCTGCAGCTGCTCCTGGCGACCCCTGGAGGCTCCTGGAGGCTGGAGGCCAGCTCAGGGGGCAGAGGAGGCTGGGGCTGGGCCCTGGCCTCCCCTGCCTCTCCCTCGCTGGCGCTCCTGAGCCTCTGGGGCCCCCAATCTGCACCTGTCTGCCTGTCGACCAGGGGGGAGGGGGGGTTGGAGCGATGGGCTGGTCACGAGGGGCCAGGATGGGCGAATGGGGCGAGCCTGTGGGGAAGGGAGTGGGTCAGTAGGGCAGTGGCCTCCTGGCAAGCCATCAGGCGTGCCAGGAGGATGGGTGGTTCCTCCCCCATGGCAGGGGAGGAGTGGAGAGAGGGGGGGGCTCGTGCCCCCCCATGGGTCAACCAAGTATAAACTTAGTTGTTGTGCTTGTCAAGGTGAACGTTGTGCTGGGAGAAGCCCCACTCAGTCGTCACGTCACGACATTGGCCAGCGGCCGCCATGGAATTGCATGTGTAATCATACGATAACTTGAGGGGTTCGGGTCCTACTACATACATACTCTCATGGTGTATGGCAGGATAGTCGTGTAGTAAGAATAAGAAGTAACTAATAGTAGTAGATACTACTAATATTCTGTTCGGCATGGAGAGGTCGTGCGAGCATGCCAGCGGTAAAGTAGAGAGAGGTGTCTACGGCGGGGCATGCTCGACGGTTCAGCCGTGCGTCGCGAGCTGCGCGAGAAGGGCTACGTGGTGCTGCGCGGCATCATCGAGCCAAGCACAATCGAGCGTGCGCGCGGTATTCTAGAGAAGGCCGTGGGAGCTCACGTGGACAAGCACAAGCCGACAGTAGATGGCGGACAGCCTCTGAGTTCTCCATGCACATTGGAGACGGGTCTCTCCAGAGCTTACGAGGCAGATCCCGACATGGCCCCTGTGACGTGGGTACCCGCAGTGAAAAATTCGTTTGTCTTCCAGCAACTTCTTTTCCGTGACCACAACCTGTGCAACCTACTTGAGCAGGTTATCGGCCGGCCGCCCTCCCTGGCATCGCGTTTTAACGTGCGATCAAAGGTTCCAGGCTCGACAGCAGTCAATTTCCCTTGGCATCAGGATCATGCCTACTTTCGGATGCAGTATCTTCTGAAGAAGCAGCCGGTGCAGCGCTTACTGGCTGCGTGGGCGCCGCTTCTTCCAACAGATGAGAGGAATGGAGTCATACAGCTGTATGCAGGGTCACATTTGTTGGGATTCATCCCACATCGTTGCTCGGGCGGGTTCCTGGCTGCACCATCTGAGTGCTCCCCAAGAGAGAACGCCGATGCGCCTTCGCTCCGACCCGGAGATGTGGTTCTTTTCACCGATCTCACGCTTCACAGATCCGGGCCTAATTTGTGTGACAGCGTTCGCTGGTCGGCCGATTGGGCATTTGAGTTGTGCGAGGAAGATGAGGTGTGCCCTCCACTTCTTGAGTTGCAGGTGCATCAAGAGCTGCGGGCACAGCCAAAAAGTGTTCTGATCAGGAGTGCTTGCCGAATGTGGAGGGCATTGTGCGATTTTCGCCTCGCCAGCAGTATGCCCATCAACAACATGGGCCTGATCTCTTTCAGTGTTGGAGTGGTAGTAGCAATCGGTATTTTGGCCATGGCAGCAACTTTACTGCCAAGCACAATATCATTGGTAGCCTGCTTCGAGCAAGTTAATGGAAGCCAGGGCGTGTGGTGATGGTCATCTAGCCTCGCACGCATTTGAGGATCGCTCGAGTATCGATGAAGACTCTGGCGCTAGAGAAGTAGGACGTGTGGTCATGTGTGCCGAGGCACCCACGAGAGCATGGACCACCAGCTACAAGCTAGAGGCAACATCTACATGATTGTGGCAAAGTCCCAAAAACAAGAAACCGCATGTCGTATGTAAGACGCCCTCGCCTATCGCCGCTCCCTCTAACTGTCATGCTTCATGTGCCGCTGAGTGCCCCAGCGCCACGCAAAATCGGCTTTGCGCTCGCATTTGCTCTTTTTGTTACGCTCAAGCGTCAAGCGAGAAAAATAACAATAATAATGAACATGAGTGCTACTACTCTCACTAGCCTTGCACCAACACGCCAGGCCATGCCGCACATAGCCGCATCACATCCCAAGGCACAAACAAAACTAAGTAAGCACCTGATTATACCTATACCTCCCCTCTTCCGCATGCTCCCATTAGAACTCCCCACTAGCTCATTCTCATTGGGGTGAAAACCCAGTTAGTCGCCAATGTACAATGTAACACGTACATTGAAGACTTACAAGGGAATAAAAAACATCTGATGATTCAGGGCTACAACACCTACTATTTACGGGACTTCCCTTCTCTACTAACACCGCCCTTATCTTCCCTCCCTCCACCTCTTTCTCTTTCTCTTTCCCGTGCCCCCCTTCCTTGGTTCCTTTTTCTTCGGTTTCCGGGGTCCGGCCTTGGTGCACTACCTAAGGCCTGCTTCGGGGTCCGGGCAGGCCTTTTGATCTTTTGTTTATGTCATGCGTGCCCATGTCCGGGCATGTGTTGAGTGTTTTAGGTTCCGTTGTTCCGTTGGGCTCGTGGCGTCTCTATTGGTTCTCTTATCTCTTAAGCCGTTGTTTTTGCGGCTTATTCGCCTTTATTTTGTTGCTCCTTGGTCTTGGTCTCCTCGACAGCGTGCGCTATCCTCAGCTTGGTGGCTAGTTTCACTAGCTCCTCGCTGGGTCTACGCCCACCCTTGTCGTTTATATTGAACACGGGTCAACTATCAATAAAACTGATAGGGTCATCAATCATGCTGGGGCCGCGCTCCCCCCTTCCTCCATCGCAGACACCCCTTGGGTGGGCCTGCACACTCATAGCCCGGTCACTCACTATGGGGGTGCGGAGGGCACCAGCTACTATGGGCAAATGAAGGGCTAAATAAGCTCCCTATACGTTCCGGTAGGATGGATCAGCAAAAAAAGTTGGGGGTTCTCCGGTCTCCGGCGAAATTTTCGAAAAATACCGAATATTAGGCCTTCGAAGACGGTGCGCGAAATACTGTCGGGCCCCCCTCCGGTATATTTTTAGTGAGGCCCTTCATTCTTCATGCGAGGCACAAACATGGAATGACGAGAAAATTTTTGACGCCAACTCACTAAGTCCACAAGGCGTGGTTCGTTCTATGCACACTGGACCAGAAATAAGTCAACCTCGTAATTTTGTCGCATTCATCCTAGATGACCCGGCGCTGTTCCTCACCGGCATGCTCCGTCTAGAGTGGGCCGCGCAGGCGAGCTCATCATAGAAGAGGAGGTGGCCAAGATGGAAGCCGCCGGCATTATTCGCAAGTCAAATTCGGCTTGGGCTTCCCGAGTAGTCCTGGTCAGCAAGAAAGATGGCTCCGTTCGATTCTGCGTGGACTACCGCGACACTAACGCCAAGCTACGCGTCGAGGATAGCCCTCTACCCCTCATTGTAGAGGCTATCGATAGGCTAGCGTCCGGCCAAGGGCCGCTCAGTTCTCTCTTTTTATGTACTCTCGATTTAGCCTCTGGTTTTTGGGGCATCCCGCATCCCGATCAAAGAATCGCACAAACATATCACCGCTTTCACCACCCACCGCGGCAAATACGAGTTCAACTTTCTACCGTTCGGCATCCAATCAGAGGTCCCTCCTACATGTGCCGCCTGATGGACATCGTTCTCGATGCGCTAGCGTGGGAGATCCGCATGCCTTAACTCGATGATGTGGGCATCTGGTCAACGGGCGTGGGTCCTTCCAAAGAGGCCAGGGCACAGGCTTCGTTCGAGCAAATGCTTCACCGGCTGGACCTAGTTCTCGAGCGGCTAGAGTGGGCCGGCCTGACCTGCAAGATGTCCAAGTGTGTCTTCTTTGCCACCTCTACGGAGTACCCAGAGGCCAGAGGTCCTTGGGGGTTGGGGGTTGGTTGGGGGTTGGGGGGCTCCCAGAGGCTAGAGGGCCCAGCAGGGGCAGTTCAGGGGGCAGGGGGAGGGGGCAGTGGAGGCTAGGGCTCAGCCCCTAGCCCCCTGGCCTCTCCCACGCTCGCCTCGCTGGCCATGGGTGCCGGCCAGAGGCCTCTGTCTGCCTAGCGACCAAGGATATGGGGGGAGTCAACTCGAGGGCAGGCCCGGCATGGGCACGTGGGAGTGCGATTCGCGACCCGCGCCCACTAGGGGTCTGGGTCAGGTTGCTGAGTGCACAGCCCCTGCTAGAAGGCAGGGGCTGAGGTTGGTTGTACGGGCCCACTCATGAAAGGGGCGCGAGGCCCTCATTGGCCCCCACTTATAAAACTAGGTTGACTTAGAGATAGCTAGAGCTTTTCATTTTGGAAGGTGACGCCGCATGCACACACTTCACCCATTCACATGAGCGCGACAACGCATAGGAATCACAGTGCTTTGCTACATTATCGTGTACCCTGGCCTATGGGCGGCGCGTCTATTATGCGTTCAGATGGGTGGAAAACTCCGTCATGAAAACTCAAGAGACCTCCTTCAATAATTGCACTTCCAATCCTTGCTTCTGTTGCTCACTTGTCGCCCGTTTTGCAGTGGCCCCGGTGCGTGCCAGCCATCTCCTGCCTCAAGGTGATGTTTTGAACGCTGAATCCGCTGTAAAGCGGAGGTTGCCGATACCTTCACCAGGCTGCACGAAGGAGGGCACAAGCCGGCGACCGGAGCCAATTATCCACCCCCAATCAAGACCCGACCCTAATGCGGGAATAATATAGTTGGAGGAATGAAGGAGGCCAAAATAAAGAGCGAGATTCGCGGCGGGGCTGATGAGAGCCAGAATCGTCGTCAAGAGCACCTCCGATGCATGCTCCGATGCGTGGACAAGAGTTTTCTGAACAGTCCGAATCACAGATAATTTTAGCCAGCCATGATCAACTGCATTGCTCAAGGACAATGTGCTTAAGATAGCAACGATGAGGCTGAAGAGGAGCCAAAGTATGCCGTCGATGTTCGTGAGGCACATGAGAAAAACGATAAGCACTACAGGGCCTGCTGTCAATGAGAGGACGTCGTCTACTAAAGCGCGTTTTGTAAAAGCGAGAGGTGGGCCAAGCAAGGTCCCAGGGAGTTGGACTGCGAAATGGGCATGCACCATGCTGGAGATGGCAACAAGCAATGCTGTTAGGACTACTACTCCTCGCGAGGGTATCGATCGAACTGCAAGCCTGGAATTGGTGGTAGGTAATTTTGACCTCTCAACGATGTGGCGTGTCAGAGCATGAATGTCTCTCACGGCGTCCACGATGGAGTCACGAAGATGGTCTAGCTTTGGTGAGGAAGAAGATTTCTTTGGCAAGTGCCTCGCCGCTGCTATTATTGAAGCACGACGAGCCAAAAGTGCCTGCTCTCTCGAGCTCGAAAGCTCTGTTCGACAACGTCCGAGCCGTATCACTGTGGGAGGTTCCTTGACCTGTCCATGAGAGCGTGCAGTATTGCTTTTCGTATGTGCAAATAGTTTACCAAGAGTTTTGATGCCAGCAACCCCGCCAATTGTCGACGTGAACACGGCAACGAGGAATAGAAGGCGCAGCTTTCCATCTGGCCCAACTACAATACCTTCGGGTAAATCGATAAGAATGCTTCTCGCAAGGGCCAGGCCTAGCGAGAGGGCGAGCCGATGCACAATAGAAAGAACACTGAGCTGGCTGGTGATTGCAACCAAATATTTTGCTGATGGCTCAAGCTCATCCTTGGTTGATTTAGATGCGCGAAGGCGGGAGACGACGGAGAATTGTGCCAGAGACAACGCCGCAGAACTAAGGCTGGCAATGAAGTGGGCATAAACAAGCGTGGCGAGGTTTGGCGCGAAGAAGCAGAGGGCTGCGCCAATGAATGCCGATGACAGCGTGAGCCCAAGTGCAAACTGCAGATGGCCTAGGCTTGCAATGTATCCCATCGCAATACAGCTGACTCCAGATACCGCCAGCGACGCGGTGACACCGGAAACCGCATTGCAAGGAGAGAGCAGAGAAGTAGTGCAGGCGGTCGCCCAGACCACTAGGATCAAGCGCAGGTCAGGCATCCATTCCGTATTTTCTGGCAATCCCCTTCCCTTGACTTGGGGTGCAAAGAGCTTGGGCGCAGTTGCAGACCGCGAAGTCTTCGCCTTCAAGAACTTCGGCCCAGAAATTGAGAAGCGCGTGTCATACGGAGGTGTATTTGGTGTGAGGCGCGTCGATCGTACTGGAGTTTGATCAGGTGACGGCCTAGCCATCACATGTGATGTCGCAATCGCGCTGAGTGCTGCTACAACTGGCAGCGGCGAGGTTTGGGCCACCTGGCCATGAGCCGAAGGAATGGAAGGAGAAGAGGGCGGAGCCTCGCTTTGGGGCACTGCTACATGGCAGCGCGCATGGAACGCGCCCGGGATAGGCTTGGTCATGTTGAGGTAGACTCTGACCCTTGGGCGGCCTCCTTCGTGTGAGCTGCGGACCTCAATGCCTCTAAAGAGGAGGGCCTGCAGGTTGAGCGAGAGCAAGCCGATGAAGCGTAGTAAATGCATCACTCGCCGCGAAGGCTCCATCGCAGGAGCGCCTCTCAAGCTCCGGAGATAGACGAAGGGACGGGGAGAGGAGGGGAGGCGAGTAAGTGCCTGCCCGGCCAGCCAGCCACCCGCTCCGGGCTTCCAAAGCGCGCGAAAATTTTAAATGTGTACTTTTATTGTGTAGTAGTAGTATTCTCACTCTTGTCTGCCTACCGCATTTTGTGATTTTGTGTGTGCCACCAACCTACTTTTAAATTTTTTCAAATTTTTAACAAATTTTTATGGGTCGCGGCGCGGCAAAGGAACGGAACTAGCGCTAACTCAAGACAGGACTCCCTGCCGCGGCAAGCGCAAGCACCCTTCCCCCTTATGCCACCCAGCTCTTCACTAGCTTTCTACCTGCGCTAGCTGGAGCGCCCCTCCCTCCACACTCAAACAGCCCCCCACGCCAGGATCCTGTTCTGGTCTCGCAGGCAAGGGGGCCTAATGGGAGGGAGAGGAGCAACTCCTCAGAGAGGAGCTGTGGGGAAGGAGATGTCTGAGTGGGGGCGCTATACCCTTGCGCTAGGCATGGGCAGCGACGCCGCCTCAAGACATATCCTATATCCTCCCTCTTGTCTTGAGTCGAATTGTTTGGTGCTTGAAACAGAGGGCGAGGGGGGTTGTGCTTCTTGTGTTGGTTGTAGTTGCAAGAGGGAGTGGGAGAGGGAGTGAAGTGTTGGAAGAGGAAGAGGGCCCAAGGCAGGGCACTGAGTTGTAGGTGATTGTGGCCCACAAGAGTTGGGTGAAAACGAAAACGAGAAGTGTATAAGTGTATCAGCATGGGTCAGAAGTGTATAAGTGTATCAGCATGGGTCTTGTTTTTGGTGCTTTGAACAGAGGGCAAGGGGGTTCGTGCTGTTTGGTTTGGTTGTAGAGGGAAGGGGGAGTGGAAGAGGGAGTCAAGTGTTGAAGGAGTGCCCAAGGCAGGGCACTGAGTTGTAGGTTCTTGTGGCCCAAAGGAGTGGGGTGAAAACAAGAAGTGAGTCAACATGGAAAACAGAGGCTTAAGGTGCTCTCCGTAGGAGATTGATGGTTGTGAAGTGCCCTCCCATGTTGGGTGCACTGATGGTAGAGGTTTCCACCATGGGGAGGGCAGCTGAGCTGCCCTCCCACATGAGGTGCTCTTGGGGTGGGGGGGTTTCCCACTGTTGGAGGGGGTCTCCAAGACCCCCTGCATGCTACGCAGAGCCATGGTGGCAACCTGTTCGGTGCCAGTGCTCGCCACCCCGCGCGCTTGCACGGGTGTGGTTTGGATGGGCTGGATGGGCTTTGAGAGGGCTTTCTGACGAGCCGCCTCGGGCGGCATGGGGCGTCCCAGGTGGGGCGCGGTGGCGAGGGTCGCCTGGGGCTCGGGAGCGGTCGCGGCACGCTCCATAGGTCAAACTATAACAATAGTTTTTCCCACCAACCTACTTTTATAGGTGGGGGTCAATGGGGGCCTCGCGCCTCCCTCTCTCCATCGCAGACACCCCCCTCGGTGGGCCCGTACAACCAACTTCAGCCCCTGCCTTCTGGCAGGGGCTGACCACTCATCAATCTGGTCCAGACCCCTCCCGCCGGCCTTTCCTCTCTTGAGGGTGCAAGTACCTCAGGGGTCAGGGACATCTGAGGCACACTCCCGTAACCCTTCTGCGAGAAGAGTCGGAGTCGCGTGGTTTAGCAAGTAGCAAGGAAGAATGGAGGAAGGAATCGTGCACAACTGCGAATCAGCTAGCCAAAGGTCGCGAGAAAAAAGTATTCATTTGTCCACCCCGCTAGCATGAAGAACCTCCGCTTCCGTTGCTAGGTCGCACCCAACGACGCTCCCCGCCGCCCTCGGTGCCACAAAGCAGGCGATTCCAAGGGACCATGTTCGCAATCTTCTTTTTTTTCCACCAATAATCTTGACACGGACCGTGACGAAATGGCGTGCATGTGCATGCAAATGCTTCTAGCTGTACTAGCTGGGTTTCAGCAAGTGTTATATCGCAAGAACCGCATTCCGCGCTAGCTGCCGGCGCGCCCTCGCAGGCAATCACCAAGAGTGAGATCAGCCTTGCTCTGACAAGCACAAAATCTTCGCTCGCGCCTTCGGCTCCGGTCGCCATGTCGAGTTCTCCCCTTGATTGAGAAATCTTCATCATTGTCCCCGCGTCATGATGAGCCCGTCTCTTCTTCTTCGGTTCTCGAGGGGTGCATAGTACATAGTAGTATGTATCTGTGACAACAGCACGCGCAAGGTGTACGGGCAGGTGCGCTGAGGGCTGTCGTGTTAGTACCGGGCTAGTGAGAGTAGTGGTACTAATGCTCAGATAGATTGTTGTTCTTCTTCGGTTCTCGAATCGTACGGGTCGAAGTCCCCCGGGGAAGAGAGCCTCGTGGGTCCCCTCACTTCTTCAAAAGAGAAGCTTTCCGAGCCAGTTCTCCCCTCCTCTCGCCTCTCCGCGCCGACGGTCGAAGTTCCGCCGCCTCCGCGGGCCTCTACTCACACCCCGACAACTGGAGCTGGAATATGGAATATGGAATGGGTCCTCTAGCCTCGTCTGTTGCTCCACCGGCGGCCTTTCCTCTCCTTTCTTTCGCTGATCCTTTGCCAAGTGTTCCTTCCTCTCTCAATCCCTCTGTGGTTGGTGCTGAAGATGATGTGGATTCCGTCCGGTCCCTCCCTCCTTTCGAGCCCCCACCATATGAAGAGTTTGTTCCACCCCCGTCGACGTACTCGTACCCCAAACGTAACTTCGTTCCCCCTTGCCCTTGCCTCCTCGCCGCGCGCCTGCCGCTTCGCTGCACCTGCCTCCGCGCCTGTCGCCATCGCGACTCTGGTACGCGGGGAGGGGGGCGGGGGCTGGCAGGCGAGAAGGGGGAGGGGGCTGGTAGGCGAGGAGGGGGGGCTGGTAGGCAACGCAGGGTGGGCGGTAGGGGCGGACTTCAGGGAACTGCTCAACTGCAGGGAAACGGCTCAACTTCAGGGAAACTGCTCAACTTCAGGGAAACTACTCAGCTGCAGGGAAACTGCTCAGCTGCAGGGAACCTGCTCAGCTGCAGGGAACCTGCTCAGCTGCAGGGAAACTGCTCAACTGCAGGGAAACTGCTCAACTGCAGGGAAACTGCTCACCCTTCCTCGTCTCCCTATAGCTACAGACGTGTAACAAAACTTGTTTTCTGCATTTACACGGTCGGTGCTCTTTGGTATGGACATACACCTATCAAATTTACTTTTTGTCACAAATACAACCAAACCTGAGGTTGCACCCTCTTACGATCGGAGGGGCAGACTTGGTGCTACGTGTGAGACGTGGATCGTGATTTCAACGAGATATGGACCCTATCCCAAATCGAGTGAATGGAGTCAGACCACGTGTGTGTTTCAACATGTGAAGTGTCAAGTTGAGTCAAGTAACCTCCAGGTGACAACAAAAGGTGTTAGCAGGGATGGGGATAATTGAACGCTTTTGGTCTGAAAGGGAGGGGGCTGCTGAGGCGGGCCTTCGGCCGAAACGGCGGGACCTTCGGGGGATCCTTGCGGGTGAGAGGGGGGAAACTGGTCCTCTCGGGCGCAGGGACGGACTCCCCCTACCCGCAACACTCCACGTGCCGCCGCACATGGCAAGCATGCAGCGGCAAGCGACACAAACGCCGTGATACGATCTTGCAGCGGCAAGCGACACAAACGCCGTGATACGATCTTGGAAATACCCGACCCTCTCAAATAAATGTGTGTAGTAAAATCTTGCTGCTTGGTACCTCTTGTGGCCCGGGTGGTACTCGCCTACCCCGCTTCCAACCTCCCTTTACTGAACGGCCACAGATCAATTGTCACTCCGAAAGAGTCTATCCTTCAATTTGACTGCGATCTCACTACAAAAGCGGGGCAATGACGGTGAAGTAGAGACCAAAAGCGGTGGCCCCGATTGCGAACAGCGTTTGAGGTCCGACCGTTTGCATAATACCAGCGGCTCTATCAACCGTAAATGTAAGCACTTGACTTGTTAGGGCAACAAGCGGGTGTCGAGGTGTTCGCAGATGCCCGAGAGAAGATTCTGCGGCGCGCAATACATCGCGGAGACGAGCCACGGAGTCCTGAGGTGGAGGTTCACCACAGGCGGTGAATTCACACTGGCTCGGCACTCCATGTGTGCCCTCCACGCTATCTTCGCACACTGGATGTTTATTTGATTGAAGGAGCATACTGCAATATCTCTCACCTGCTCCATCAAAGCTGGAAGGCGTATCTCGGGTGCAACACCAAGGGGCGGTAACGGGTTTATGAATGCTGCAGCCCACAGGCCTAGCTCCTCGGCTTTGGAGAGCGTAGGCATTGGGCCAAGTTGGGAACGGATCATTGCAAGTTGATCGCGCGCATGCTCCCATTTCCCCATCTTCACCTAGCCACGAGTAGGTCGGATGACTGGCATCAAAACAGGTCGACAAAAGTCGCGACTAGCGTTCCTCCTCGCACCCCGTGGTGTGGAAAGACTTGAAGCGCATACCTCGGCACTCCATTCCTCCAGCACAGACAGGAGTTCTGCTCCCAGAAGCTGTGCTAAAACGTGTTCATCGGAATCTTCGAAGTTGTGATCAGCGTACCACGCAACCTGCGCCGACAAGTATCCGTCGACCTCCCAGGTCCGAAGGGTACGAAAGCGTCGCACGCCTTCTATATGCACGAGGAAGCGCCCATAGGGAAGCGGCTGGCAAGCTAGTACGCGAACGAGCACTCCAACCGAAGCGGGTCGCGGGTAGACAGCACCGCTACCATAGATCGGCATAGTCGTGTCCATCGCGACCATGCCGAAGCAACGGTCAGCCGATGCCATAACCCTTTGGGTAAGTGTGACGTATCTAGGCTCAAAGATGTGGAGCTTCATTTGTTGTCGCGGCAAAAGGGGCTCCAGGACAAACAGGGGCAAGGAGTGGTGAGCAATGGTGGGCGCAGTCCTCGAGTAATGAGAGCGAGCGGACTCCTCAGCCGCGCGTGCCGCGTATTCTTTTGGAAAGAGCTTCTCAAGAGCTTTTTGCAGTGCGAGGCTCGTCGCTGGCGACGACATCTGTGCTGGCAAATCGACTCGGCAGACGGGGCAACGCGCCGCATGTTGCATACACGAGACAAGGCAGCTATTGCACAAGCTGTGCCCACAGTGAAGAGTGGTCGGGGCGAACATAAGGTGCAGACAGACTGGGCATTCGAAGGGCGCTTCCTCTTCGATACCTTGGCTCAAGCCCACGAATGGCAGCGCCTCGCCTCTTCCCTCTGAGCCCTGCGGATGCTGCGGCTCGCTCGGCCCTGCCGGGTGGCCAACGCACACGCCGTCCGACCCCGCACGAGCTCTGGGCTCTTCCATCTCGCCTCGCTCTGCTCGCTGCCCCTCTCCGCTTCTACTGACCGCTACAGCCCCCCCCCCCCCCCCCCCATAGGTTTAGTCTAAGTCCGTGATATAAAAGTATTTACGTCTGTCCGGGACAAACACGCTTCTGCCTTCTGCCAGCTAGCGCCTTCAAGGACGCCGCGGCGCACCTGGTGGTGCGCAACTACAAATTTGAGCTCAAGAGCCTCATCACGATCAGCTCGCTCGCCAAGGCGGTCGAAAATCAGGGCTTCTTCTTTGTCCAAGAAAATCAAGAACGCACCAAGATCCTCACCGAAGAGGGAATCTTAGTAACTCAAGGTAAAAAAGAAGTATACCATCTTTACGTTTACGTTGCCCCGAAGCAGGGAACATTCGCGTCCTTTGACTTTCCGCGCAAGGTCTTGCTCAACGTGAACGGGGCCCCCTATCCCATCGAGTACGCCGTCCGCAACTGTCGCGAGCTCGGCGGAGACATCTGTCCGACATCAAAAACCTGAGCATCCACGCGGGGCCAAGCAAGGGCTGCAAAGGATATAACAAAGGATACGCCCAAGCATTCTATCCCCCTCTGCGCATCTGCGTCTGCGAAGAGGAGAAAGCCGCGCGCCTCGAACGCGAAGAACGCAAGCGCACGGCGCCACCGAAGAAGGCCTACTTCGCCAAAATCAAAGGCACATGGTATGAAACTGAGCTCTCATACCTAGGCACGCCGATAATAGGGGAGAGAACGACGAGCAACCCCACAAACCTAGACACCTCTCCGCCGGCAAAATGGGGGTTAGGTTTCACATCCAATAAAAGACTCGAATACCCGCTAGCGGACGAATACACATTAGACGGCGAAACGCCGCTTGACGCCACCGGCCACCGGAGTGGAACACCTAACACCTAACCAAACCTCTCCAACGAACGGACCGCAAAAGCAAACGCCTAGCAGGACCGACCAAATGGAAGGAAAAACTCCAAATCCCCGAGGACACATGGGCACACCTAGCCAAGCTCTAACACCTCCCCGATGACGACAGCGCGAGACATGCATCTACACTTTAATTAAACACATCGCACGCAGACGAGTTGGCACATACAACCGATTTCCCGGTAGAGACAACACATGCCGCATATGTGGAGAGGCGGACGAATCCTCAACGCACCTCGGCGAATGCCGGGGGATAACCAACGTCTTGGTCTTAAAAGCGTTGAATAAAATTGCCCGGTTCACACCCAAGGCAGAAAGAAACAGGAGCGAAACCATTGTCGATAACCTGTTTATATTCCCAAAGGGGGACGCCCCGAAATCAATATACATACTTTACCTAGTAGCATGGAGATACATCATTACAGACTTCTATAGAATCCACTACGACGGAATGGCATTCACGGAAGAATCTCAATACTGATAAGGACAATAGAACGATTCACCACACTAAGCAAAGCACTAACTACTCTTCGCACGAGAAACTGACTCGGCAAGAACCGCCCAGGTGGGCATGGGTAGACAACCCAAGAAGAGGATAGACTTAAGCGACTTAACACCCGTCTATAATATGAACGACAGGGGTGGGCTCAAACCCAGCGAGGAACTAGTGGAGCTAGCCACCAAGCTGAAAACAGTACACGCTGTCGAGGAACCCAAAAACAACTAAACAAAGGCGAACAAGCCAACGAAGCAAAGACAAAAAGGATCAATAGCGACACCCCGCCTCCGACACAATCAAAACGAGTAAAGCGAGTCCGGGTGGACAGACACACCAAAGGCAACGACTCAAAAGGCCTGCCCGGCCCCCACACTCCGAACCAGGCCTTAGGTAGCGCACCGAGCGAGGCCGGACCCCGGAAACCAAAAAAAAAGGGAATGAAGGGGGGCAGGGGAAGAGGTGAAGAAAGGGAAGTTAAGGGCGGTGTTAGTAGTAGAGGGGGATCCCGTCAACAGTAGGTGTGTAGCCTAGAATCTTCAGATATTTTTTAAAATCGGCTTTGCTTCAGAGTTGGTGAGGGTCTCGGCGTACCTTTGGATGGAAGTCTCGACCGAATTTTAGTTTGTTCATTGTTCATTGCTAGGTGGTTGGTAGAACCCCAAGACCAAGTACATTGGAGACGAGGCCGCCGTCGCGTACCTCTGCATGGAATATATCATGGCTGAAACGAATCCCATGGTGCAAGTGCACCGAGCAGCTGGCAAACTCTACATGGAGAACAAGAAGGCCGTCCTCGCACGCGTCACGGACCTCGCCACCCAAGATCAGCCAAGCGACACCGTCGCCTGCCAGCAGAACGACGAGGAAGAGGGATGTGAGAAAAAGACGAAGAAGATGAAAACTCAGCCCGCGTAGCTGGGGGTGTTACCGCGTGTGTTGGGAGTGGGGGAGCGTGATTAGCTTTGTAATAATAATATTATTGTGGCTAACCAAAAAGAAAACAAGCACATAGCCTGGTCCTCTTTTGACGGAACGCGACCTTTGCGATGCACCGTTTCTTCCAGGTAGGCTCGCATGAGTTGGAGGAGGTGCGTGGCCTCTGCGATGAGTCTCTTAGGTACAAAGCCCAGCTGGTCCTTTAATATTATGTGACCTATCACCTATCACTATAACTTGCTTAAGTCTATTTGTCAGTATTTTCGCTAAAATCTCATAGCTCATAGTCGCTTTGTAGTTTGTAGCAGTGTTATTGGCCCTATAGTTCCTTGGGTCTCGTGTCTCCCCTTTCTTATATAGCAAAATGATGTTGCCCTCCCTCATGGAAATGCTCAGCTGTCCCTTTGCAAGGGCGTACTTTTACTTTGAGATTCTCAGAAATATAGGACATAATACATAATTGAAGTTGCTCAAATTGAACCCGTCCCATATTCGACGGAACGCGACCTCGCCGACGAGCTCACACGCGTTCCGACAGTCCAATGAGCTAGTGGTGTTGGCTAGAAGGTATAAGAGATCAAATTACTAGTAGTACTGTTTACCATAGAGTTTGTTTGGGGCGCCACCCATGCATTAGGAACAGAGCGTCCCTTGGCGTGTCATTGCACTTTTTCAGGTGAAGATTTCGTGGCGGCAGGTGCGTTCCCAAAGAGTCTTTTCACCTGGCTTTGGTGAACGGCCCAAAAAGCAGCCCCTCACTCCCAAGTAACTCAAATGAATGTTTGACAGCCCTACCTATGAAAGCATCGTGGCGCGGCGAGCAGCTCACCTCCGAGGAAGATGGCCCCTAACACAAGCCGTCGGACGCGGCGCGACGCAATTCACCTAGGTTGTTAGTGTAGTTCCAATGCACTACGCACACCTAGATGCGCGTCACCAACTCGTGCTCGTATGTTGAGCTGGGTAGTATTTTGATGCATACGAGCGTCTCGAAAATAAGTACCATTCGTCGCTCTCCGCCGAGAGACCGATCCAGTACGCTTCGAGAGCAGCAAAGAGTGCTTCCGGTGTTGGGACTCCATGGAATGAGTTGTTGGTGGTGTTGGGGCCGAAGGTGGCATTGCGTAAATGGGAGCAAAGCTTCGGCCTAAAATGAACGCAGCGCACCCCACGAGCAAGAGCAAGGGCGTGGCGGGCCTGCTTTCTTCTCTCTCTCTCCTCGGATGCAGCGCCTCTTCCTCCGCCTCTTCCTTGACGCGCCCGAAGGCGCTTTCAGGTGCAGCTTTGCACGAGGTAGCCGCTTGCCAGTCGGCAACGGCTTTCACAACACACCCTTCCTTCGTACTATCGGCGACATTTTGCTGCTTGGACTGGACAGCTGCGTGGTGCGGAAGAACTGCCGCTGGACTACGCACAACCTTGGCGGATACTCGCCCCCAGTCGATAAGCGCCCATGGTTCCTCGATCAAGTGATGTATCAAGGCACCACAAAGGGCACTCATCAGAAGCATCCATACGATCCAGGCAAAGACGTGCTGCAAATCGTTAAATGCCGGAATGGCTATCTGTTGGTACGCATGAGACATCACGAGGACAAAAACAAGTTGATGGCACATGTATATAGCAAATGAAGAGGGGGCGAGGAGGGCGAAGACGTCAAGAGACAGCACTCGCCGCACAAATGCGGCCGGACCTGTGTCGCCTTGCTTGCTACAAAGGAGAAACAAAAGTAGCAAGGCAGGGACCTCGCCGCCTCCCGAAGTAAGGAAGCTTAACACCAAGTGGTTGCCGATACGCCAGCCGGGATACGCAGCAAGCCGTTGGCGAAAAGCGAAGCTCTTGCCTGCCACATCGGCAGCAGTCATGTTGCGAGCCGGAGATGTCCAGTGCAAAACTTGCGTCCCAAGTGGGGCTGCGATGAAGAAAGCCATCATGAGGACGGCCATCAGCACCTCGGTCAATGCTCTCCGAGTCCGGCTGCCGATAACAACTGTATCAAACGAGATCCCTAGGCTTTGCAGCTCAGCCGTGACGATACCACCCATGCAAACAGGTAGTGCTACACGAAGCTTCCGGACGTCAACGGTCAAGGCTTCGAAGTCATACACGCTGCGGTCCCGAATAGCGCCAAAAGTAATGTTCGCACACATTGCGCAGCCGGCCAGAGCAGCGCATGCATAAAAGAGGCTTCGTGGAGACGAACGTGCTCGATTTATCCACCACCAGTGCAACGCCAGGATGATGGCAAATAGATTGAGGTCTTGCGCCAAGAACCACAGGTGTGGTAAACACAACTTGAAGTATTCCTCACCGAACCACATGTTGTACGGGAAAAAGAGAATTGCGAGATGACGCGCCAGCCCCGCAGCATTGCATGTGCTGGGGCTACGGTAGTCTGACAGGGTGAAGAAGCTGAAGCTGGAGCTCGTCTCGAAATAGAACAAGAATCGTGGAAACAAGAAGTAGACAAATAGCAGAGACGGGATGAAACGCACTAAGCGCATGCAATAGGCGGCAGCATATGGCTTCAGTGATCCATAGCGGAAAACATCCGCCGAGTGCAGCAGCTTGCGCCAGACGAAGAAGGCGGAAAGAAAGTTAAAAGTCTGCAGTGCGAAGACACTGAAGGCATCGAGCAGCATAACATTGTTTAGAAGATCGAACAGACTGCTGCCATCGCCGAGCAGCACCCAAAAGTTCTTCTCTGTTGTCATCGCAAACACGTGCCCAAAAGAGATCGTACCGATCGCCAGAATGCGCACGCCGTTTACAAAACGAAATTGAAGCGCAGCTGAAGACTCAGTCGAGGACCCGTGTGGAGCTCCTGAGCTCTGGCGCCGCATCGTAGGCAGAATTTTCGGAGCGAGTAAGAGCATCACGACCATGGTGCTCGCAAAGAGTAGGTGACTAGCGTAATTGGGCGGCAGGAGATCCGAGCGGCACGCCATTTCAACCTTGGCCAGTGGACGGTCCTCTCCTTTCAGCTCGCGAATCAAGGCCAGGTCAGCCTCGATATCCGTGGCAGTTGGGTCGAGGCGCACCTCGGCCAGTCTGCCTAAAACACGCCGGAGGATGTGGAACATCCTAGCTAGACCATCACCCTGGCACACCGAGGGCATGCAGCGACCCATAGTGGCGCGAAAGGGAGATTCAGCGGCGCTACTGGCTGCATCAGAGGACGGCGCGGAAATCCTGGCGCTACAGCGGTGATAGCCAGCCGGGCACGCGACTTCTGGGCCCCACTTCGGGAGCAGGGCGACGGGATCGAGGGGCGTTGTGTAGTTGAAGGACAAGATCTGAACGAGCCGAGTTTGTTCAGCATCAGCGGTGAGCAGTATGTCCATCACCCCGAGTGACTGTGCCATGCGGATCAAGTCACCCTCACTCAGGGAGACCAAAGTCCGAAGAAGTGCGACAGAACACGTGTCGTTCCCGAGCGCCGAGTCGAACCAGCGCATGGGCTGCTCCAGGAAGTAGCTGAGCATGAGTTGCTCGTCGGACGACTTGCGGAGATTCACGACGGCACTGTTGAGTCCGGACAGTTTGTGCGGATAATTGGCTCGCACGCTCTGTATGAACGTCGGCAGCGGCTTGACTGTCGGGGCCTGCGCGCCCGTCGGAGGCTTCAGGCGGGGCCATCGTGGTGAGATGACCTCTGTACAGTTGCCCCTCGCCTTGCGCAGGAAAGCGTAACCGTCGCGCTTGGCGTACTTGAACTGATGCAAGTCATCTGCATTGTCGCAGCGGATCGCTGTGGGGTGTCCCATCGAGGTTCGACTCGTCTTCACGTAGCCCTTGATGATCTCATATGGAGACTTCAACGAAACCATCGATCCCGTGGAGTCAGAAGGCTTGAACAGCTTGATGACACCCTGGAGCCCTGGTCTTCTGGCCCCTCTTGTCATGCCGCTGCTGTTGAGTGCAGCTTGGCCGGAGGGCGCCAAGGACTTGATCAGGCTCTGGATGCTTGTCCTTCCCATGCCGTCCCCCAGCATGTTGTCGAACAATTTTCCTGATGAAAGCCCGCTGACTGCCAGCGATTTCATGTCCAGCGGCGAAATCCACGAGAGTGAGCTGTATTGCACCTGGACACCATGGTCGCGCAGAACGTTCGGTATGTAGTGCTCATCAGCAGCCGAGCTGTCGAGCACCTCTCCCGCAAAAGGGCGGTCGCCTTCGGGATCATACCAGATTCGCTCATTTTCTACCTCGTGGGCTAGCAGAATATTCGCGTCCCGAGCCAGCAGTGTACACCACTGCGGGGCCCACTGGTATTCGTGGCCGGGAGGAACCCGATATAGCGAGGGTTGTCGCAGGGCACACAAGTGCGCGCCAATGTGCTCAGAACACGAGCCACCGTCCACGTAGCTCAGCTGCGGGCCGCCTGCAAGCCGCGCGTGAAATGAGGTACAGTCACTTAGCGGCACCATGTCTGGCGAGAGCAATTGCAGCCACGTTGGTCCGCAGCCGCCAGCCATGGTCTGCGCGAGCGCGTCCTCATACAGGCGGAGCTGCGCCTTGACCATCAAGTAGGAGAAGCGGAGATCGCCATGGACGACTTTGTCGGGCGAAACGTAATGAGTATTGGGAAGGACCGAGGGCACCGGCCGGCCCGCGTGCACGTGTACCGAGAAGGAGTCTGCGGGGCAGCCCTCAAGGTAGGTGCGCCAGGCGGAGCGGTGTATTGTGGGGAAGGCATGCGCCAGGAAGAGGTAGGCCACGCGAACTGGGCATTGGTCTGCGGGCATGAGGGCGGGCCGCCTTCTGACGAATTCAGTCAGTCTACCGACCCGGCTGACGACGGAGGGAGACTGGAGAAGGGGCGCGAACCACGTGGACTAGCCGGCGGGAGGTGGGGGGGGGAGGGCGGGGAAGGAGAGCGCGACGGCGGCCGACGAGAGAGCCGCGTGAGAGATGGTGAGATTCATGAGAGCTGCGGGTTGCGAAACCTAAGGATATCCTCAGAGAAGGAGGGAGCGAAGAGATGCAGTCCGGCGCCATGGGGCCCGTTGGGAGATGTGGGGGAGCGGGAGAGGAGGAAAAGACGGGAGGGCGGGAGTGAGCGGCAAGCGAGAGAGAGAGAGAGAGGAGGAGAGAGGAAGAGAGAGAGAGAGGAGGAGAAGGGAAGGCGCGGGGCGGCGGGCGTCCCCCGCCCCCTTGAGGGGAGGGGGGGGGGGGGGGGGGGAGAGGGAGAGGTCCTCGGCGAGGGCCGGGGACGACCAACGCACAATATATTCACGTTCCAACGTGGAGTACGTAAGAGTAAGCTAGCGCGAGAGCAAGCAGAGCAAGCAACCCGTGGAGAGAGAGCTCGCGAGGGGAAAACCCGCCCCCCCCCGCCCCCCCCCCCCCGCCCGCCCCCGCGCCCCGTGGTCGTCCCCCCCTACTTTACTTCATACTTCACACCCGCTCGCGCCCGCCCACCGCTCCCATCTCCCATCTTTCCATCCTTTCAAGGGGGCAAGGGGGTGTGCAGTGTGCACCGGGGGGAGGTGGGGGGGAGGTGGGGGGACACCTACTATGTCGGATCCTCGGTCGGCCTTGAGCCAATCCCTCCTCATCTCCCTCCTGTCGCCAGCTCCCCGCCCCGCCCATTTACTAACGTAAACGGGACCCGTTTGGCGGCCTGTTTCTCACCCGCACTCCATTGCAAATCCCCCCCTCTCCCTCTTTCCGCTCTCACTCTCACCCTTCGCTCTCCATGGCCTGCTCTCATAGGCCCTCTGACGATGGCCCCTAGAGGGCCGGCAGAGGCAGCTCAGGGGCCAGAGGAGGCTAGGGCCCAGGCCCTTGCCCCCTCTGCCTCTCCCACGCTCGCCTCGCCGGCCATGGGTGCCGCCCAAAGCCCCTTGGCTATGCATGGCGACCAGGGCAAGGATGGGGGGGGGGGGGGGTTGAGCTCGCGGGCAGGCCCAAGCGCAAGCGCGGGCGTGGGAGTGCGGCTCGTGACCCGCGCCCACTAGGGGTCTGGGCGGTGTTGATGAATGCGCCCATCTCATGCCAAATGGCAGAGCATGCTGGAGCATGGGCATGGGCATGGGCATGGGGATGACCGACGGGGCCCCCTGGAGGGGAATTGGAATTGAAGCCTGAGGGGGAGGGCGCGAGGCGCTGAGTATAAACTTAGTTGACCTCTACAAGCTTCTAACTTCTAATATATGCGCCTTTCCTGCTTATACTTAGAACCATCGACCAACGACTAACGCTGAACGCACATTGAGCGGTGCCGACAACTTTGATTTGCGGATAATTGCCCATGACTTCTTGAGAACTTGAGATCCACAATCTGGCTTGTACAACAACACTACAGGCGCTGGCACATTACATGCTAGAAGTCCGTCGAGATGGCCCGCTCATGTCCTCGACCTTAGAGAACAATAGGTTGACATGCTTAGTAGCATGCACCATTGTGAAGCAACGACAAAATTTGCGCGAGTTTGAAAAAGCCGACCTCACACTGAGATCCCTTGGCTGAACGTGGAGTAGAGGGTCTTGTGGGGTGAAGCCATCTAAACATGCATAGCCTACTCCTGTGAATGATGCATGGCCCTCAGCTCCAAGGTCTCGGCCTTAACGCTTGAGTGCCCCCTCTGGGGCCGTCGTAAGGGACACTCTCGCGGGGCGGGGTGCACTTTGGGTTGGCCACCGGAAAGCGAAACGTGTCACAACCAGAAATGATGCAAATCTAGACGTCCGCATTGAGTCTGATGATTCCAGACACTTCTTTTTACGACGAGTCCTCGGACTCCACCTGCGTCTCCACAAAATACAGCTAGAATCCGCAATACTAGAAGACTCTCTTACCCATCCGATTGGGTTCGTCCTACGTCAGCCCTGCGCGTCCAGACGGTTAGGACTTTATGCAGCACCAAGTGGCTCGCCCTTTACATGAGCTCATCATCTTCGAGCGCGGCATACGCATTGCCTTCCCGCGCAGGTTTCTTCACCAATGGGCAAATAGCTGCTGCTGCTCGGCAGTCAATTCCATTCCTTCGCCCGCCCGTTCAGGGGGCGCTGTATGGTGCGAGGCGAGCAACTTCTCGGCAGTATGCGCACAGAAGTCGGCGTGCGGAGGTGTGAGACGGCGCTCTTCTAGGGCTTGCCAATCGAGACCCCAGAAAAAGGGGTGGACGCGGATACGACCAGCATCGCGCCTAGTATCGCCTAAACGTTTGGATGGCTCTGGCTGCAGCAAGGCGTCAAGCAGCGACACGGCGTGCGTGGAGCAGACCATCCGATAGTGCTGCGAGCGTTCGGCTGTCACACGACCACGCACAATGTTGGAGAATGTCATCTGGGCGCGGCCGTGCGGGTCGGCAAAGGGTGTCGCCAAAGTAAGACATTGACAAATCAACACGCCCAGCGACCACCAATCCGCTGACGGCCCATAGCCGAGCGAGCGCACAACTTCGGGGGCCATGAACTCGGGCGTGCCGCACATTGAGTAGAGCGGCCGGTCGTCGAGAGAACCGACGGTTGCGAGGCCAAAGTCGGCAATCACAGGCCAGCCCGTGTGTGAGAGCAGAACATTTTCGGGCTTCAAGTCGCGATACACGACGCCGATAGCGTGCAACTTTTGCAATGCTAGGGTGAGGCATCCAGCGTAGAAGCGCGCCTCTGCCTCAGACATGGCGCCGAACTCGGCGAGCACGTTCCACAACTCGCCACCGAGGCAGGCGGGCATCACGAGTCGGAGGGTGGGGCCATCTTGACCAGAGCAGACATACCTCACCATGTGTGCTGACGTCTTGTCTCCTCGTAGCTTCGTCGAAAGCAGCTGGAGCACCTCACGCTCGCGCTCGATATAGCGCAGCAGTGCTCGCCCATTTTGGCCTTTCGCCAATCGTGCCTTATCGAATATTTTCACAGCATAGATGCGCCCAGAGAAGCGATGACGCGCGAGACGGACGGTACCAGAGGCACCCTCGCCAAGGGTGAGTTCAGAGACCAGATCCTCCATGCGCATGCCCTCCTCTCCCTGTCCAGCAGCCTCGCGCTGCAAGTAGAGGCAGAGCTCCGAAAATGCAAGCAGCCATTCAGCCGACCGTGCGACGCGCTTTGGGGCCTCGCGTGGCAGCGCAGGCGTGTCTCCAGCCGCCCCGAGCTGTGCCGCAAGCAGCGGGTGGCGCGCCATGAGCAGGGTGCGGAACAGGGCGCCAATCCCGGATTGGGCTACTTCTTCCGGAACGAAGGGCGGACGACCGCTCTCGGCAGCCAGCGCCGCGGCGGCAGCGACCAAGTCTACCTTGAGGGCTGCGGGTGGCTCCTCAGCGTGCGGTGGCATGCGCAGCCTATGGCCATCGATGCTTGAGGCGGTTGCATCGCCGGCATGCAGTGGGTGTATCGTAAGCACCTCAGAGAGCTGGTTCGTAATACGTCTGACCAGACTTTCAGTGTCCAGTGCCGCCGTGGCACCTCTCGGCGTGACGGCGAATGTGTCGTTGGCAAGCTCTCCCCCGGCGGCGGCGGCCTCAGTGGCGATGCGAGCAGAATGTACTTCGAGGCCAAGATTGTGAATAATGGAGGTGAGGTCAGCAAGGAGGCGATGGCGCGAATGAACCCTGACGTTGAGCTCGAAGCGCCGGGCAGCACGTCGCCAGGAGGACGTGCCCGCTGCCTGGGGTGTCAAAACTCCCGGGTCGATTAGGCCCCCATCGAGAGCCTGCGTAATGGGCGATGACGGGGGCGGTGTGGCCCCGCCTTCCCCGGCGAGCGGCCGCGCGCTAGCCTCAGGGGACGACTGAATTGGCGTGAGCTTTACCTAGATCAACGAGGGATGGGTGATGGGGGGGGGGGGGGGGGGGGCGATTAGATCGACTGGATTGTGTAGACTCTGTATCGAGTCCGAGGTGCATGCAAACGTGAGTAAGGTGCGTTGGCAATCCAGGCGTTTAGTAGCAGAACCGAGGCAGAACCAAGGCGAGTGCTATTGCGTCGGCGCTCCACATGAGAAGCAAGGTAGGCGATGGGCGTCACCTTGACTGGAAGGTGCTCGATAAGGGTCCCCTGGGTGACTACGCACAGCGACGGTGGCGGCACTTCCTTGTTGCGCATGCGCCTACCCTCGAGCTCGCAGATCTCGTGGGGCCCGAGCGGCTTGATGGCTCGCATCTCGACAAGTTTTCGGGCCAAAGCTGGAGCTTCCACGAGGAAACCGAGGTAGGAGCGAGACCGCCAAGAGCCGGGAAGAAGATCCGGCAGGCGGGATAGCGCCTCGGCAAGTGATGAGTCGCGGGGCCAACACAAAAGGCGTGCGCCGCCGGGACCAGTCGTGATGGTTACGCCTGGAGGAGGTGTAGCCCCGTGGAGCGCACCGGCCTCCCCAAGGGTGTCCCGCACCCCCAGCCGAAAGATCGGCATCACGGGCAGTCGCGCACCCTGCGACTGCGCGCGCGGGGGCAATGCAGCTGAAAACGGCGGCGTGGTGCCCATCGTGTTCGACTTCGGTGCGTGCGATGCCTGGTCCCAGTGGTGTCCTGAGTGTGGTGTAGGGGCGACTTGGCCGACCGAGGCTTCCTCAGCGGCATTCGGATCGAAGTGGATGACGAGCTCACCGGCAAGCACAATGGCGAAGGTGCTATCGGTCAATATTGACGCGACTGGATCTGACCGGAAGTGCGCGTCACGTTGAGCGACAGGGAGCACAGTGGTCGATGGCGGAAGCTCAATGTCCGTGGCGCGGCGGCAGAGTGAGAGGAGCGTCGACGGGGGCAGAGGGGCGAGGACGGGGAGCTCATGGAGTAGACGAAAGTGCTGTCGGGCTGACCGTTCGCGAGTCGAGACGAGCAGGTTGCGCAACTCTGTACGGTGCATTACGCGCAGCACCGCACCCGTGCGAGACGAGAGTTCGAGCCACCTCACTGCAGCTTCGGCACAAGGGTTAGAGAGTGCAGAGGTCCACGACATGGATGAGCCAGGCTTGCCGCCTGCTGCAGAGCGCGAAGGCGAGCTCGGCTCGCCAGGCAGGACCACGACCTCCCACAGGAGCGAACAAGGAGGCAGCGACGTGCGCGTGGTGCCCGCAGTCTCGGCCTCAGCATGTGGAACAGCGGTCTTTGGCGCAAGCTCCTGCGCAAAAAGAGCGCCCACGCCAGCGCCCACCCCGCCCCCTAGGTCTGGTGCAAGTGCCGCGCCCGGCGCGGACAAGTAATCAGCGCGCAACGTCATTGCTCGCGTGGGCCGCCGTTGTACCGGCTGCTTTGCCGGCGGGCCGGCATTGAGGCGTGAGGCAGTGGCGGGCGGCGCGGCGGTCGGCGATGACTCCCCGCTCGCAAGGTCATCAGGGTCGGCTCCCTCTGTGATCACAGTTGCATCGCCCGACTCAACCAGCAGCATCCACTCGCCGTGGTTCGATTTGAGTGTCGTTCCTGGCGGCATCTCACACACGCTCATCTGGGCGAGTGCGGTGGCCGCCAGGTCGGCGGCAAGGGTCGCGTGGAGGGCCCCGAACGGCAACGCGCCGCCTCGCAGTGCATGGGTGAGGGCGTTGAGCAAGGATGACTCGATGCCATCCGCTGCAGGTGACACGGAGTTGGTGGTGCCCATCACACCCCATGTGGCGATCGAGCCTTGCGAAGTGACCTTCGAGAAACCGCTGGCATGTGACACAGGCCCCGTGGAACTTGTCGCCGAGAGTGTCGACGACTGGTGGAGGAGGCTACGGCCCGACGTGTCCGCGTTGCGCACCGGGATTGCCTGGCGACTGATCAGTGGCGAGGGCGGCGTGATACGGTATTGCTGGGGGCTGATGAGTGCCTTGTCGATGAGCCGCTGCATACCATCCCTCAGCCATCCCGAGCGACCCCACTGCTGGATGCGGTTCTCGATCGTGGCGAGACGCGAGCGGCCGAAGACCTTGCGGCCGTGCTCCTGCACGTAGAAGTCATTGGTGGCGCGACCGGTCTCCTCATCGGTGGCGACCGCCGCTGTGATAACGGAGAGGCCGAGCCCAGCCAGGACCGCCGACATCTCAGCCAGAAGTCCCACGCGATTTGATACGATCACTCGGACAAGCGTGGCCTTGTCGTCGCGTCGGTTGTCTACCTGCACCGAGAGTGAGGCGTCTTGGCCACCGCCACCCATCGTGGCCGTCTCGACCAGCCGATCCGTCTCGATCTGGGTGGCCGAGGACGAGGAAAAGCTAGTGCCGTTCTCCGCAACATCGCCGATCGGTCCTGTGTGCGAGAGCCGCTCGCTTCGCTCAGGTTCGTCTCCCGCGATGGAGTGAAGCGAGCGGCTGCTAGCTGGCGCAACGGGCACTGTTGCCTTTACTGCAGCGAGCTCAGCCTTGGCTGTTTCGAGCTGTGAGGCGAGCGCCATGGCCTGACGCTCGTAAGATTGGCATCGGCCAATGAGCTCGACGTTTTGCTGTTCCATCTCGGCGATCCGCGTGATGAGTGCGGCGCGCGGAATTCTCCAGCCTATGGAGGAGGAGGAGTGCGATGGCCCATCGAGCAGCGGCCGCCCGCGGTCGTCTGTGCCGAAGAGGCGGCTGCGGCTGCGGCGCCAACGATCGAGGCGGACGACACCAAGCGCGAGTGCCGCGCCGAAGAGTGCGGCGAGTGCCAGCTCGAGCACCATCGGTTGGCAGACTGGGCAGGAGAGAGAGCAGGGGGGGAAGCGGGCGAGGGGCGGAGGGGCCTTCCACCCGCGGCGCCGCGCGCAACCCAACCCGATGCGGGGGCTACAGCGGGGGAGGGGGGGGGGGGGGGGGGACCCGCGGCCGCCAACCCGCGCGCATCCCCCCCGCCCCCCCCCCCCCCCCCTTCCTCCCCCCCTCCCCCTCCCCCTAATGTATCTCAGACGGTGCTGAGGGCCTGGACATTCGGTAAAATCGCAAAATGCGGACGAAGGTCGCCTTCCGTCGAAAATGGGACGATCTCGATATGAGCCATCGAATAGTTTTCTTCTTGGTACACATGGGCCTAAGTCAATATATACCCGCCCCTGCTCCCAACATCCCGGGTAATAGTATAATTGGCATTTCCGAGACTTTCGCGATTTGTTTTCAAAAATTTAGGTCGATCGAAGAAAGCGAAATTTAGGGCCGTAATTTGGGCGGGCGAGCGGCGAGCGGGCCTCTATGAGCGTGTCTTTGCACTGTTGCGAGTGATGTATTCTGACAATTTGGTCCTCGCTATCTCGGATCATAGCCAGGCCTCTTCGATGAGCTGCTACAACGGTCGCATCGTCACCTGAGAGGTGAGAGAGAGGCGGACGTCGGTCATCGGTCATCGGCCATTCATTTCCTCATGCGCGGTTTGTTATTGGGCTGTGGGCTGGGGCTGGTGGAATGTGGAATGTGGAATGTGGGATATGGGATATGTGATGGATGGTGGATGGCTAGAGCTAGAGGGCCAATGGGCTGCGTGTGTGTGCAGGGACTGGGATTGTAGTGCAACGCAGCGCAAACCAAGAGTGACGAGAAATTTTGTTCAAAATTTAGGTGGGATGGGGATGGAGGATGGATGCCAAAATATACCAAACAAAGAAATTTTGGGCGCGAGACAAGCGCGAAAGCCGAAAGTCTGCTTGGAATTGCCAATAGTATAAGTATATCATTCCACATTCTACCCCGCCCCCTTGCGCACGCCGTGCGCACAGTTGCGCGCAGTACTTTTCTTTTATATACATATCGGTCAAATTCTGTAGTATTCAGAGCAATAATAGGGCGGTCAAACACTATTTTTACTTCTAGTATGAAAGAGTGTAAAAATGAATGAAAATGTCGTCAGGATTGTGTGGAGATGGACTGTTCCCAGGATCCGGGTAAGGCTCCTGAGACTCCATCCTTGGCAACCCACGCGTCCGTAGGCGGCCTATCGACTTGGGTAGCGGGTGAAGATACTTACTTGGGAAGGCTTGGGCTCCTTGGGCACGGGTGCAGTGGTAACGGGGTCCGCGCGCGGCGGCGAGGGCGGAGAATTTGGTAGTGCAGAGGGCGGTGATGGGTCCATAGGAACAGATTGAGTCACTCTCTAGTCTCTAGTGGGTGGTAGAGCGGAAAATAGCGAAAAAGGCTGCAGAGGCAGAGGCTCGCGAATGCGACAATGCGACAAATTGGTCAGATTGGCGATTGGGATTGAGATTGTGCAAATACACCAAACACCAAAGTAAAGCGGTAGAAACCCGAAACCCCGGAAAACACCTATCTGCTAGATCTAGATCTAGATCTAGCAGCACATATATTATATACATATATTCGGTGGCGGTGCTCTTTGCAACGAGCAACGAGCCTCACAGTCGGAGATCATAAACCACATTTTATGATCTCGGAACGGGCGCAAAGCGCAAAGCGCAAAGTGCAAAGTGCACAATGGCATCGAGAATGTCAAGAAGTGACCAACACCCCATCCATTCGCCATTCGCCTATCTGCGGGTACTAGAAAGACAGCACCAGCTGCACGACTTCAATCTGAATCAACTACAGCAAGCCCAGGCCGACACAACCACCTACAACCGACTTACTACCGCCGCCATGCCGCCATGCTAGCTAGCTACTAGCTACTACGTTCTGCACGTTTCCGCTGCGCCGCAGCCGCCGCACACCACCACGAAAGCGAACGCGCTGGGATAATTTGTGCAGGTTGCAAGTTGGAGGTTGGACGCGAAAACCTGAAACCTGGCCGGGGCCAAGCGCTAACGTCCGGAGGACCGGAGGCCCGGAGAGCCCAACTTCGAACCGAGGCCGAGGCCGGGCGCGCTGCGAGACCGTTCTCGTTCATCAGTCCGGTGCCCGGCCCGCGGGTCAGAGAGTCAACAAAAACAACCAACTTGTTGAAACCGGCCTCTCTGGATTCCGGATATTCCGGATCGCCGATCGGCGGGCGAACTCGACATGATTTTTTTTCGTTTTCTTTTTGCGAGCCTAAGCGCCACACTTAAACTTAGAAGAGCAGGTTGCCGTCGTCTCGCTCGAGATCTTGCCCCCCCCCCCCTCCCCCCCCCTTCCCCCCCCCCCCCGCCCCCCCCCCGCCCCCCCCCCAAGCCAACCCAACCCCCTGCGCGTGCGCTCTCTGCCTTCTGCTGTAAAGTAGGCGCTAGTAGTCTACTCTCTCCAGAGAAGAGAGAAGTGAAGGAGGGGGACAACGCGAAGTGAGCGCGGTGGATGTGTCAGGCTCTTCTTCCCACTCCTCTCTCGTTCTTCTACGTGATGGATGGGTCATCTGAGGCTGGTGACTGAAACCCCGGCAGCCTGCTCTCCTCGTCTTCTCCTTCTTCTTGGCGCGTCTCTCTTGGATCTTCACGGCAGTTCTCTTGTATCTTCGACGTTAGTTCAACCTCTGCTGTGCGCGGCCCTCTCCGCGCAGTACGCGCAGCAGCCCTCACCGCCTCGAGGCTGTTCTCTCATGGCGCAGCAGGCGCAGTTCGGCAGAGAGTCGATCCTCGCGGCGATTGAGGCTCTGAAAGCGGGCAAGCCGATCGTCGTCACAGACGACGAGAGCAGGGAGAATGAGGGCGACCTCATTCTCGCCGGAGAGTGTGCGACCGCCGAGAACATCGGCTTCATCGTTCGCTACTCTTCGGGAGTGATCTGCGTCTCGCTGCCAGACGAGCGCTGCCAAGCACTCGAGCTTCCGCCGATGGTGGTGAACAATGAGGACCCGAAGGGAACTGCATTCACCGTCTCCGTCGACCTGAAGGAGGGAACCTCCACTGGCATCTCCGCCGCCGACCGAGCCAAGACGATCCGCGCGCTCGCAGATCCGAAGAGCGGGCCCAAGCTCTTCAACAGGCCCGGGCATGTCTTCCCGCTACGCGCGAGGGAAGGTGGTGTGCTCGAGCGCGACGGACACACCGAGGCCTCGGGCGACCTCTGTCGCCTCGCTGGACTACAGCCGGCCGGGGTACTGTGCGAGGTGAGTGCCACGCCTGCGCAGGCTGCCGCACACAACTTGCAGGCAACAAGTTCTGTTCCGGGCGTTTTCGGAAGTCCATTTTGAAGCCCGGCCATGCACACGCCGTTCGAAGACTTACAACATGATAGCATCTTGGCGGGAGACGCGCCTGGAATTCGCCCAATCTCTCGCACCCATCCCGGAATACTGCCCACCAGGTGGTTAATGACGATGGAAGCATGGCGCGCGTACCGGATCTCATCCCGTTCTGCAAGGAGCACGGGCTTGTAAGTGGGGCTTTGATAGCTAATTTCCGATGGGGCGGCGATCGCGCTGTGTCTTTTTTCTGCTCCAAGCCGTATTCAACGTGCTCACCCGCTGCCATCTGCTCACACGTCTTAGGTTCTTACATCCATCGCCGATCTTATCGCGTACATCAAGAGCGATTGCGGGGGGAAAATCCCAACCAAATGATTGCGCCTCCGCGGCTGAATGCGATTCCGGGCGTCCTGACTCAAAGGTCGACGCCACGCCAGTGTCGAGACGCAAGGTTGGTGAAAGGGTTGGCGCTCGCTTGCGCATATGCCGTGCAAGGCCGGAGAGCGCACAAGCGCTAGTCCATCACATTTGTTGCGCAGGGAAACCCGACATTGCTCGCTTACCAAGCCGTTCCGAACATGGTGGACAATCAGTGGATGTTGGTCTACTCAGCAGCGCCCCTCGTGCTTCCTCTACACATGAGCATGCAGGCTCCGGGGTCTCTTCGTGCAAAACTTCCTGTTTGTTGTGTGTGCAAAACTTCCTGTTTGTTGTGTGTCGACGTTGCCCCGCGTACATTGTTCCCGTCAACTCTTTTGGATTCGCTTGCCCGTCTCAGTCAGCACCATGAGATGTAGACTTAAAAAAAACTTCATAACATTCTTACCGCACTCGCGGCGCTTGGAACCACGACCTACACGTAGTATACTTTCTCCACCCCCACCCCCCCTCGAAGAAATATGTGACTGCGCCCAAGCTACCTACCACTGGGACGTCTTGAGCTACTCCCTTCCTCTCTTCCTCCTGTCGCCAGCCGCCCCTCATCGCCCGTTTGCTAACGCAAATGGGGCCCGTTTCTCACTGCACTCCATCGGGGGGGGATGCAAACCCCCCCCTCTCCCTCTCTCTGTTCTCCACCTCTCTCCCTGCGGCGCGTCGCCATGCGCCATGCGGCGCGCCACGGCCTGCTCTCAGAGGTCCTGTGGGGGCTCCCAGAGGGCCAGCGTAAGGGCAGCTCGGGGGGCAGTGGAGGCTGGCGCTGAGCCCCTGGCCCCCCCTGCCTCTCCCACGCTCGCCTCGCTGGCCATGGGAGCCGCCCTGCGGCCCTGCGGCCTCTGTATCTGTATGTGCCTGGTGCCTGGCGACCAGGGAAGGGGGGGAGTCAGCTCGAGGGCAGGCACAACGCGGGCGTGGGAGTGCGGCTCACGACCCGCGCCCACTGGGGGTCTGGGTCAGACTGTTGAATGCCCAGCCCTTGCCAGAAGGCAGGGGCTTAGGTTGATTGTGCACGGGCCCACCCCGGGGGGCCTGTCCGCGATGCGGAGAGACAAAGGGGGGGGCGCGAGGCCCCCATTGTCCCCCACTTATAAAAGTAGGTTGATGTGAACTAAGTATAAACTTAGTTGACCATGTATCGCTATATGCGACCGGTGTAAAATATTGTGTCTCAACACCACTGTGTTCATTGCATTCATGGGAAAAACGTGGTTGGCAAGCGCCCAAACCTGGACGTGAGAGGGCGATACAAGGGGCCTAATGGGCGGGATGCCGCTCGTGGTGGCTGACAACCTGCATATCGTCCGAATATGAAGCTCTCCGTCTGCCTTGCTCACTGGCATTGAGTTCGGCCTCATCCGCATGCAATGGTGTGCTGTGACTCACGAAATCACTATGAGGAATGGTCGGGGGGGCATCCATTGTGTCCGATGCTAATGCCATTGCAACTTGATGCAGGGGGACCTCCACAGCATGTCTCGTGTATGTATCCGCAACAACCAGCAGCACGAATCCGGCGATGAGCCCAGCGGCGCCGGCCAAGTCTCCCCAGTGCGGTTTGCTCCCATGCCATATCCAGTCAACAAACAATGCGAGTGGCATCGTAAGCGTACATCCAAGAGTTGTGGTGAGTGGCGAGAGCATCACCACACTCAGCATGAGGCATGCATTAAAGATGAGAGCGAGAGCGGCGTTGGCTACTAACAAGCGGACGAGTGTGGCTCGCGCAGGCAACTCGAATGGCTCGACCTGAGCCACATCCAAGAAAACGAGCCCCGGAGCGGTCACCAAGGATGAGCACACACCAATGAGGCCAGTCAAGGTATTGACAGCTACCAGATCTGCACCATAGCGCAAATGGGCACTACCGAGGGCACGAGCATATGCAACCTCGTACAGTGCATACGATGCCGCAGCACCAGCAACCAGCGTATCGCCTAAAACCCGTAGGCCTAAGGAAGAATGTTTCTGCGAGTCGATGGGGTGATTGACGTCTCCAACGTTGGGCTCCAATGCCGTGCGCAATACATGACGAGCTGATGCGAGTGTGGGTGCCGCCTCACCACCATACATGCCAATCAGGGCTAGACCACATAATGACACGCCCACGGCGACAAGCTTGGATGCACGAACGCGCTCACCAAGGAGGCAGACAGAGAAGGCATAAGCAAACACGGACTGAGAGTTGAAGAGAGCTGTCGCCTCAGCAACACTTGTCATATCAAGAGCCAAATACCAGACATAGTCACCAAGAGTATAGAGGAGCGAAAGTCCCGAACATGCCAACAAGATAAGATGTAGACTGAGCGTACTGACCGCCTCAAGCCTCCGCCGCAGGGATATGACCCTGCCACGTGTGATGCGCGAGTGGATCATAGGAATGGGGAGCACAAACGCCATTGTACCATGATTGAGCCATGTGATGAAGAACGGTTTGTTGTACTGCTGCTGGATCTGGATGTACTGTGCCATCTCCGACTGGCCCACGAAGGCGAAGATGAGCAAAGCCAGGCAGACGTATCCTCGCCAGACAGAGCGGGGGCATGCATCGGGGCCCGAGGGTGGGCACGGGCCATCACCTCTCTCGGCAACTGCCGCTCCAACGAGCGGCGTCGCATCAAGGCCCATGGGCAGGAGAGCAGGCACAGACCCGCACCCCCCACCCCCCACCCCTTCCGCCCTCTAAGCGGCCTAGAGGCTGGCCAAGCCCGGCGTGGCCCCCCACGCTGTGTGGGCGCCCCTCCGTGCGCGGAGCGGCAGCAGTCCAGCTGCCTGCCCCTCCCCCGTCTTCCCCCCCGGTTTAATGGATAGATCTCCCATTATGTGAGAGCTATCCGACGAACAACAAACTCTATCGTGCAGAGGAAGGAAACTCCTTTCCTCCGGCGCACTACGGTTCCATGAATACTAAAGCTACGACGATCTAAGCCAGTTCTACGATTGTAATTCATACGACTGTCACTCTTCTCTTGTAGAATTCGCGCCATCTCTCCTTCCCTCTCCCTCTCTCCTCTCTCTCCCTAGCGGTCCGAGCGCGCGCCATGGCGGCAGGCGCAAGGGAAGAGCTGGCGCAGGCCGAACGGCCGAACACGCTGCGCTCGCGGGGCGCAGGACGAGTTGGCGCCGCCTCCCGCCTCGCCGCGGCAGCGACGCCCGGAGCGCGCCGCTGCAGCCACGCCCTCCGCACGGCTGGCGGCGCACGCATGGCTGTGTGCGGGGAGCTCTTCTCATCTTCTCCCTCTGGGAGACTAGCTGGTCCGCTGGTCCCCCTCCACCTCCGCCCGGGAGGGGGGGGGGTGATGGGCGCCGGACTGCGTCGAGAGCAGTATGTCAGGGGTCAGGGGCCCATGGCCCGCCGCTCCCACAGGGGGGCGATGCATAAGGATGAAGAGCGTCGACCGCGAGTTTGATTGGGGAGAGGACCTTTTTTGCAGGGCTATCGATCGCGTTTGGGAGGTGGTCAAATTCATTGTGTACCATCAGAAAGCGTTGGCGCGTTACCGACAACTAGCTGCAGAACTACCACCTGAGAAGAGGCCCAAGGGTGGAATGGAGCTGGTGCGCTATTGTGAAACTCGATTTGCATCAAAGATCTTGATGATTATGCGCTTCAACAATGTGCAAAGCATCTTAGAGCGGCTCATGATTGACGACGTCTATATGGCATGGCTATCGAAGCAGCCTAGGGAAACTCGAGAGAAAGGCATTGAAGTGAAGCGCATCATCCGCGATGAAACGATAGCCCGCGATGTTTCATTGTGTATAACCGTCTTAGAGCCCGCCCTTCGATTATTGCGCGTGACTGATGGCAAAGAGGGGGCTGCTTTGGGCAAAGTCTACGGCTACATGCTTCAATTGGATGCGTTTTACCGTGAGCCGATTCCAGGTTTGTCGGAGAGGGTCCGTCGCAAGATCCATGCTCTTTTCATGGCTCGATGGGAGTACTTCCATGTCCCGGTGATGACTGCCGCATATCGCTTCGAGCCTGAGTTTTGCAAGCGCGACTTGTCTAGTGACGAGAAGAAAGAAGTGCGCGATGTATTACGCCAGATGGCTACCGTTGAGCATTCGTACCCGGAGCTCATTGGTGATCTAACCGAATTTGAGGTGAGCTTGGCTTGTGGCTCACATGATCTTACCGACGAATACGCCTTCTCTCCATATGCAAAGAAGATGGCTTCCTTTAAATGGGCGAAGATTTACTTACAACCGTTTCCACATCTCAGTTGGGCCGCAATGCGTTTGCTTGCAATGAACTGTTCGGCATCCGGCTGCGAACACGCATGGTCCGTCGAGGGGTGGATCCACTCAAAGAAACGCAATCGACTCGGTCAAAAGACGGTCGATCGGCTTGTTCGATGTCATACAAACATTCTTTTGGAATCAAGGCTTGAGGAGTGGGAGAGTAAGGTGCTACCATGGGAGTTGGAAATGATTCCGGATCGACGTTGATGTTGATGATGATAGTGAGGGCGAGGGTGAGTGAGGGTGATGTGGTAGTTTTGTTTTTAGGAGGTCAGTTTTGTTTTTGCCGCTTGCGAGCTGATACAAGGTACTGATATCAGTGTAAGCTCCAAATCCTTGCGAGCTCGCAAGCTGACGCAACAACTATGCCCCTCCTGCCTCTCCCTCGCTGGCGCTCCGCGCCCCTGCAGGTCGACAGGAGCTGGCTGGGGGGTCCTGATCAGGGGGGCCTAGGGGGAGGAGGGGCTGGTCAGAGAGATGGGCAGGCCACGACGGGCCAGACTACTCGTGTCAGTTCTACCGAAATGCACCCAAGTTTGGGGAGGTCCTTTCAAGCCCCAGCACGCGTCAGTAGATCGATCATTGTGTCATTGTTGGTCATCTGAAGAATGTTGTTGCTGATGTGAGCACCATTCGCAAGGAGCACTTCGGCCACTTCTATGTGATTCATCTTACAGGCATGAAGTAGAGGAGTATATCCCTCATCATCCATAGCTTCAATCATGGCACCAGCATTGAGGAGTTCAACCACAATATGAGCATGCCCTCGCTTGGCAGCTATGATAAGGGCTGTCTGCTTTTGGGTAGCTCCAACCTGGTTGACAAACGTCACCAATGCAGATGCACTCTTCCCCTCCCTCTTCTCTCTCTTCTTTTTCTTTTCTCTCCATTCACCTACTCTGCTCCTCCTCTTCTCCTTCCTCCTCCTCCTTCCCTCCCTTCCCCCTCTTCCCTCCCTCCCCCTCTCCCCTCCCTCTCTCTCTCTCTCCCCCTTTGTGTGTGAAGTCTGGGGGAGTTCACGTCCGCGGCGCCGAGCCCGACGGGCCGCTCGCCGCCGCCGATGGGCCTCGTGCTCTCGACGCTCTGGCAGCGCCTCTTCGGCGTGGGCGAGTACAAGATCGTGATGGTCGGCCTTGACAACGCGGGCAAGACCACCATCCTCTACAGGTCGCCCCACTCCTGCCGTGCGAGTCCCTTGCCCTTCCTCCCTCCCTCCCTCTCCCTCTCTCCTCACCGCTCAGAGCTCCTCTGCATATCAAGAATGTCAATCCTGCCTCGGCACCCCGTCAGGCTGGCGTTGAACGACGTGATTGAGACGCATCCGACGGTCGGATCAAACGTGGAGGAGGTGACCCACAGGAACATCAAGTTCCAGGTCTGGGATCTCGGAGGGCAGGACAAGCTGCGGAAGGTAATGTGCAGACGGAGCGCAGCAGTCCGGCCAAGGCTTGCGCTATGAGGAAGCGCAGCGCACATTGCCCGACATTTGTTCGACTTGAGCGTTGCAGGACGCTGATAGAAGACGCTGGCTGCTCGCAGGTATGGGCAACGTACTACATCGGCGCGTCAGCAGTGATTTTGGTGGTCGATTCAATGGATCGTGCCCGCTTGCCACAACTCAAGGAGGAGTTTGATGTGCGATTGCCCGGCTATCCTCCTCGTCCAACGTATCATCTGCGTCGTCTTTAGCCAAGCGTGCGTTGCTACGGACTGCATTAGTGCTCATGGTCTCCTCACATGTGATTCGCTGCAGGCGCTAACTACCTGTGATGAGCTACGTGGCGCGGCCCTGCTCGTCTTTGCGAACAAGCAGGACCTGCCGGACGCGATGACAGCCGTGGAGATTACAGAGGTGGCGGCAGCTTACAGCCAATTTGTCACCTCCTTGCCCTGTCTCTCACTCACTTGGTGTGTAGCTCTGTGTGATGAAATGCAGATGGTATGGCGTACCAGCCCATTCGATGGCAGTATCGCCACCCGGCATGTGCAATCTGTTCATACGTCCCTTGTGTGCTCCTATGCGAGGGCATTATTCTCGACCTTCGAAATTCCTTCCGTCCGTTCCTCATAGGCTTTGCAGTTGCACGCAAACAAACAACACGCTTGGCAAATACAAGCCTGTTCTGCAGTCACGGGGGAAGGGCTTTACGAGGGCCTCGATTGGTTGACTCATGCCCTCAAAAACCGAGCTTCGCGTTCATGACATACTATCGGACTGGATGCAATGTTAACACGGGAGGTGCCCGCCACATGGCCTGCGCGTGTGTTGAGCATACTGTCTCACAGCTTTTCGCTCTTTTCTCCGTGGACACGTGCCTCAACACACGCTGGTGGCCCAATGCCACTCGCATGTGGTGGCACCAGCCACTAGTCTTCCCTTCAAAATTACACTCTTCAGCTCCTTGTTCTCACCGTTCATCGTTTGTGCTCTTTCATCAGTCGTGCACTTCGTGCTTCGCCCTCGGCGATCCACATGCAGTCGGCTTCGCCTCGTAACGCTCTTCATGCTCGGTTTACACGCCCGGATCGCTCCTTGGCTTCGCTCGCTTGCCTGTACGTGTAGGCCAAGGCACTGTTCTAGTCTCACGGATGATGTGCGAGAGACAAGTTGTGTGAAGGGTGTGAACCGGGGTGAGGCTCGAAATGAGGGTGAGAGTAAGGTGAGGCAAAGATGTATCCCGAGGACAAAGGATATCCGAAGCCAAGGAGGCATGTCCGAGGTGCCAAGCCTTTTCCGTTCCAATGGGTTGTGGATCGCTAAGGCACCATGCGAGGGCACATTCCGTGAGCACTAAGACTTTACCAGTACGTGACACGAGTCAATTTTACATCAGCCCTTAGCGCCTAAATATGCGAACTTAATTAGATGAGCGTTGCCCGGTCACTCTTTGTTTGCTGTTGGCCGCGGCGACGCGCACCCGCGAGTTGCTGACGACTGACGAAGCTCGGACTTGATAAAAAGCTCTTGAAGATGCCTACAAGTACTACTCGCTCGCCCTTCCTTCGGGCACCCATAGACTACGCCCTTGCCCTACGAACCACTCCCCTTTCCGCTTTCCCCCCTCAGTCCTTTTGCTTCTCAACCTACTTTTATAAGTGGGGGTCAATGGGGACCTTGCGCCCCGCCCTCACTCCATCGCGGACACTCCCCGGGGTGGGCCCGTACCATCAACCCCAGCCGCCCTGCCCCTGCCCTCTGGCAGGGCTGGGCACTTATTATGCTGGCCCAGACCCCCATTGGGCGCGGGCCGCGAGCCACACTCCCACGCCCGCGTTGGGCGCTTGCCCTCGAGCTGACTCTGACTCCCCCCCTGCCCCTTGTCGCCAAGCATAGAGGGGGCTTTGGGCGCTTCCCATGGCCAACGAGACGAGCGTGGGAGAGGCAGGGAGGGCCAGGGGCTGAGCCCTAGCCTCCACTGCCCCCTGAGCTGCCCGTGCTGGCCCTCCGGCCTCTGGAAGCCCTCAGAGGACCTCTGAGAGCATGGCGACGCGCCGCGGGGACAACGATGGCCGAGAAGTCGAGAGTGGAGAGCGGGAGAGGGGGGAGTTTGCACGTGTGGCCGCACGGCGAAGGACCTGGAGATAAGAGCCTGGAAATCGCATCATCTGCGATGAATGCGACAGGGGCACGCTCGCGTTATTGCCATAGCCCCAGATGTGCCGTGGTGTCCGATAGAAGGATATCGGCTCCGAATAATATGCGCAGGCTAGTCATACCACGTGATATTGTCATAGATGTTGATAGAGCCAAGAACGAACAATTGTCACAAATATGCGTGGCAAACGTGATGAGAACAAGTGATGGATGAGTTTGGGGATCCCTTGCTTTGTCAGCAAGCAATTGATTCATGGACACGGCTTGTGAAATGGTAGCTTCTTTTGATGGTCAGGCGCGACGACGCAGTACCTTCATTGATCTTCTCTTTTCAGTCTTCATGAAAATCACTTGATCTCTCGTCGAGCAGCCAAAGCGGCCTCGATATCGCATAGTATGGCGCCACCATGGACCGGGGCAGCACGTTCTCTAGCTCTAGTCCTTCGCTCTATTCGCCGGCGTCGCCGCGCTGCCACCTCTCCTTCTCTCATATCGACTAGACTCACGTCCTGTCGAGGCTCCACAAGCCGGAAGGAAGGAGTGAGCCAAAGAAGATGTGGCATCGCCGTCGTGCCGACTCGGTGGTCGTCGCGTCCTGCAGCGCGCCCAAAATCGATGCTCGGGGCTGTCGGCTCCACGAGTTGCCGCTCTACGCGCAGCAAGAGCATATCACCCTCGCCGAGAGGCGTTGCAGATGACTCGAAGAATCGAGGCGTAGTGGAGCGTGCCATGTCGACCATTATGCCATGCCGCGGACGTGTGAGCTCGTCATTCGGGCAAAGCGTAAGAACGCACCCTTCAGGTAGAAGAGAGGCCATCGCTTCGAGATGGCCGAACCGCTCCTCTACACTCCACGCGCCCCCGATGACCCTAGACTCGGTGGCATTGCGCCCCTGTTCGACAAGAAGATCGAGCGCCTCGGCGGCCCATCCGAACGTCTCAGGCCGTTCGACGAAGCCCCATGCAGGCATGCGGATGTCGAGTTCGTCTTTCACCCGAGGAGGTGCAAAATGGGGCGTAGACACGTGGAGCCGAGGCAACAGGTCAACGGGAGGAAGCGGTGGTACGCGAACTGGGGGCAACGAAAGCGGCTTCCTCGGCTTCGTCGTCGGAAGGAGCCATCGGATAGCGGCCGGAGGCGAAGGCCGCGTGAAGTTCAGGGCGCAGAGCACTTCAAGGCGAAGAGCGTCCCCCTCGGGATACCTGCAACGCATTGCACGCCATCGGTCTAGTGCGGCCGTGCTGGCCGATGACGGTCGAGAGATGAGTGCGGCCGGCGCACGGCGGACACAGAGAAGCATGAAAGCGGTGGCCGCCTCATAGGCACCAGGACCTGGCGCAAAGACGTCTCCTGCGCCTGGAAGCGCGCGCGATTCTGACTTGGAGGATTCAGCACCACCAGGACCGAGGTATGCTGAACCAACGCGCGGTAACAGGATCTCCCAATTCGGATAGAGTAGGGGTGCGGGGCCGGGCTGTACGGCGGGATGGCGGTCAACAGGGCGTCGAGAAGGCGTGCGACCCACGACGTAGCGGAATCCTCTCGGCGGCCCGCGAAGGGCATCGGCTGGAGCAGCAGGTGGAAGTCCGCCTCCAACGTTTCCACGCAACAATGCATCGATTCTCGCCGCCGCAGCCAGTGCTGCACGGGCGTCCACCACATGGCGTCTAGAGGCAGACGGGAGCGGCATGATCGCAGCAGCAATCGCACGAGGCTCGACGAGCGAACGACAGGGAGCGTAGAGTGGCACGCCGTCAGCCGCACGCGGAGGGGCGAGCGGCGCGTTTCGAGGCACGGATCCAAAATGCACGGTCGGCTGACGTGGCTTGACGGTCTCCCAGCGCACCTCCAACCCAAGCGCGCCACCAACAGTGGCGGGAGCCAGGGCAGCAGCTCGTGTCGCGGAAGCGGAGCGGATGGCGCTCGGTGACGTTCCCGTGTTAGCCATCTTCCTCTTGGGGGGGTCGCGGCCCGTTTGACGAGACCACGGTGCCACGGGGGGCGGCTCTCTCTGTCGAGCACTCTCTCGTTGAGCGACTGGGGACACGGAATAGGCACCAGGTCCGGGCGTCGGTGGATCAGGTCTACGGCGAGAGCATGCAGTCGCAGACGGCGGACCAAGAAGTGGAACAACACCGCTTCGACGACGCAAAAGCGTGTCCGCAACGGTGGCGGCGTCATACGCGCCTGGACCGAGCTTCATTGCACGGGCCTTGTCACGGAGCTTTTGCAGGGTCAGCTTCTGTTTGGGCTCCGGCAGAATGAGCGCTGCGGGTGCGCGTGGTCGGCGTGAAGACAAACTGTCAATAGGTTTGTGATGAGGTGAAGAGGGGCCGCGTTCCGTGGCCGCATCAGAAAGAAGGGACGACTGGATCGAGGATCTGCAGACCAAATAAGGGAAGACCATGTCACGCCAATAAGGGGTTGCTGTAAGCGGAAGGACTGAATTCGCAAATAGGTATGCATTTGGACTATGCGCAAGCACGGACGAGCACGGGCGGGTTGGATTTCAGCTCACCTCGGCGAAGCATCAAGGGGCAACCAGGCTATCCGCGGTGCGCTGGAACCAAAGGCAGGCCTCGGCGCTTCCATGGTAGACTGACGCTGCCGTGATTCATCCAGTCGCGCCTCGGTCGGTGCCACTGCTCGGACTCTACCCCTGCCCAAGGACTGTTCAGCTTCGTGTACGCCCGCACTACGCCCCGAGGGGCGGCGATCCGACGGGAGAAGACCGCGTGACACGGTAGACCGTGACCATGCCGAGACTGGTGCTCGACGCTCGATCGGCGCGTAACGGACATCTAGCACATGTGGCTTTCTCAGGTTCTCAAAGTCTAGTTCGTGATCGTCCCACTCGAAGTCCTCCCCTTCCTCCTCACCTTCGGCGTCTTCGCCATATACACTCTCCAACCCATCCTTGCCGTCTTCCTCTTCAAGCCCGATTTCCATTGCCACAGCATCGGCAGGTGCTTGGCCTACAGCACACGCCCTCGGCGCGTTTCCAAAGCTGAATGCGCGGGGCTCAGGCCTAACAGCGACGTCACTCACATGGAGTGACATCTTGTTGTCGATTGGGAGCTCAGGTCGCTGAGGCACTCCGCTGGCAAAAGCAGCGCTCAACGAGACGCTACCCTCGATTGAAAGCCGCGACATTCCATCACCGCTGAAACCACCGCTAAAACCAACGCCGTCACTCTGTTCCTGACTTTTATCGCATTCCTCCCCAACTTGCTCGGTCTGCAAGGCCTTGTCCCAAGGTAACGGTCGACCAGGTGGTGCCTCATCCGGGTCACGCCGAGGTGGGGGGCCAATTTTCACGCACGGCGCCCTCGGATGAAGGAGCGCGTCTTTGGGAGTATATGCGCCGGCAGGCGGGGCTAAGAAGGGGATCGGATCATGAGAGCGGTGGCGGGACTCGACCGCAGGAGGGATGGTGTACGCAGGTGCAGTCGGCTTCACAGTCTCCGGTTTTGGGTAGAGTATAGGCGCATCGGGCCGCGAGATCCAATCAGGCGGCGCATCAGTAGGTCGGGCTTCCGCCTTGGCGAAGGAGGTGCCGCGAGTGCTCCGAGAGTCTCCATTTAGTGCATTGGCCGGTGGGAGCTCCTGAAGCGCTGCGCGCAAGGGTTCGACCAACTCGCAGGCGCGCGTGGCACGGCTGAACGTATGGCTGCTCCTACACAGATCACCATGGACCCTCAACGAGCCACTCGACCCAAGATCAGCAGTGGGCGGATCGATCGAAGTGAGAGCCAGCCAGCGCCTGGCGCGCGGCGGCGGGGCAGGCGATCGATCGGACGTCCACTCGCTCAGCATACGTGCTGTCTCTCTCTTACTCCTCTCCCTCTCCCTCCCTCCTCGTCCCGGCCCTCGCTTGGTGTCCCTTCTCCTCCTCTGTGCTCCCCCTCCCTCCCTCGGCCTTCCTCTCTCTCTCTCTCTCTCGCTCCTTGTCTTGTTCTCCCTTGGCTCTCTCTTCTCCTCCCTCCCTCCCTCTTCCCCTCCCTCCCCCCTTTCCCTCCTGTCCCTCTCTCCCTCTCTTCCTCGGAGTCGGCCGTGCCAGACGAGAGGGTTCGCGCGGGTTTAAACAGTTTTTTAGTAGACAGCGTCGGGTTCTTACGTGAGTGGGCATCCAACGACGACAAGTCCCTAATCCGCAAGAGTAAGAGTAGGAATACTCTACTCTACTCTACTCTACTCCTGGGTCCGGCCAGATTTTCGAGATTTTTTTTCGAGAATTGGGGTCCAGAGAAACCGAAAGTTTTGACCGAAAGGCCCGATTTCAATTCGGATATTCTCGCGGCAAGGCGAAATAAGAGAGGTGACGATGAGAGGGGGCCAAGCTACAAGCTACAAGCTACAAGCTAGCAAGGAGAAAGGGGAAAGGGGCCTCATCACTCATCAAACATCAAACAAACACTTTCTTGAGCGCTAGTACCTCTACTCTCACTAGACTTGCACTAACCCTAGGTGTTAAACACAGGAACAGTGTGTTTCGTGTTTCTACGGCTACGGATAGGGCGGTCAAACAGTGTTTTTTATTAGGGGTGAAAAAATGACCATCTCAGAATTGAGGAAATCTGAGGATTTTTTTCGGGAGAAAGTTCCCAATACACCCAACTAGCACATATCCGGGGCCCATTAGGACCCGGACCCCCCCCTTGGGCCCCCACAACAAAACGTAATACGTAATCGAAAACTGACAAAAGACGCTAAAATCGCAAAAGCTTGAAAAGCTCAACTTCGAACCGATGCCGGGCGCGCTGCGTGCCCGTTTTCGACGATCCATCCGGATGGGGGACCCCACCAGATACCAAATACGCATATCCCACCCGGATGGTCACGCCAATCGGGCAGGCCGCGCGCCGAACCCTCGTCGAAATCACCCATCCGCCGAGCCCATTGAACGTTGAGCCGTCGCCGAGGGAGGCCCGGAGAGCCCAACTTCGAACCGATGCCGGGCGCGCTGCGTGCCCGTTTTCGACGATCCATCCGGATGGGGGACCCCACCAGATACCAAATACGCATATCCCACCCGGATGGTCACGCCAATCGGGCAGGCCGCGCGCCGAAGCGCCGAACCCTCGTCGAAATCACAGGGGGAGGGGGGGAGAATCGCACCATTTCCTAACTAAGATTTTCGTGGCGGCAGGTGGCCCCCCCTGAAGGTTTTTTATTGGGCCTCGCGCCACGGTCAAAAAATGCAGCCCAACCCTTACTATTAGTTAAAAAGCCCCTGTTTGACCGCCCTACTACGGAAGTCAAAAACAGTGTTTTTCACCGTGTACCGTGTGTTTCTAGGAGACCCCTATGTCCGGAACAGAGGGCTGCGCGCTGCGCGCGCGCGGCGCGCGGTGAGTAAGCGTGCGAGCGAGGCCATAGCCATAGCATAATCAATCCCGCCATCTGATTGCCTGGCCTCCCACCTCGCACCCACCACTACCACTACCACCTACCACCTACCACCTAGTTGCTAGTTGGATGCAAGACAATCAATCATCAATCACAAAATTTCAATTACACTCCCACAGGAACTACTGGAAGCTGTGAGCTGTGAGCTCTATATATGTAGATGCGGATATAAATATGTATGTATTATACCTCTATATATGCATACTAAGGAGTTGAATAAGATGGCCAGAGCCAGATATCTAGATATCTACCTATCTACCCGGCTTTTCAGCTATCTATATCTATCAAGATAGCGCTGGGGTGCTATTAGTATCTATCAAGATCGCAATAGTGAACGATCTGGAACTATCTAGTCACTATTAGAGATAGTAGGCTAATAGTGCCCTAGACCGCACAAAAACAGAGACGCGGTCTACGACTACGACGTACTACTACTCGCAATTCGCGCCCGCAAGCAATGCGTGCTCCAACGTCGAATCGGATTGTGCACTCTTAAGATCGTCATGCAGCTTGCCAGCCTTCTGTCGCATCCAGAGTATTTAATATACTCTAGGCGGATGCGGTGCGCGCTTCCGCTTAAGGTGGTCCGTGCATGAGAGGGCCCACCACCGGTATAACGTGGACAAAGGATCGTGCTCCGCTGGCGGGAGAGGGGAGGAGGAACAGCGACACTGAGACCGACAGACCACTGGCTGACTGCGAGGAGGAGGAGGGGAGGGGATGGAGGAAGCGGCGGACGCAGGGGCAGATACCCGTGGCGGTGATGTGCACTCGCCAGAGCCGTCGCACTGCCGGTCCGTCGGCAGCGGCAGTAGCTGCGGGTCCCAGCAATGCTGCCGTGGCGCAGCCCGAAGATTCGGACGTGGACGACGAGCTCGAGGAACGCAGCGTGTGTTCCACTCAGACCACCCACACAGGAGGCAGTGATGTGGATGACTCCGATAGTGAAATCGATCAAATGTGTGCGAATTTGGAGGAGGTCGATGAGTGCGTGGGGAACGTGTGGTAGACTGTAGTGAGGAGTTGAGTGTTCGTGTCCACTGACGAGAAACTTTCTTAACTATTCCCCAAGCACTCTGGAACATTTTGGGGCCAATTCTCTGCTCTCACAGCACCTCCCTCCTTCACTTTTTCGAAAAGAATGGTTTTTTGCCCTGCGGTGCACACCTTGTGCGCGAGGGCCGTGCACCGCAAGTACACGCATAGAATTAGAGGTTTTTCTTAAGAGGCTTCTTGCTATATAGTTGAGTGACAATGCAACGGGCCTCTTACACAATCCACACCACCTCAACGCACACATTTTAACATTTGCGTGCTCGCTTCGCATAAGACAGAAACCCCTTCCGTGACACCCCGTAAAGAGCATCGAGCTCAGATGCCACACAACCTGTGTGCTTGCGTGCGTCGCCCTTCTCTGCGGCCCCCAGCTCCTTGGCGATGGCCCAGTACATGAAGTACTTCTTCTCCTTAGCACTCCGGCCCACATTCTGTGGCTCACTGAACGGTTCAGTGGTGAAGCAGTCGCACTCCGTGAAGCCGAACTTCTCTGAGCCGATGAGATGGATGCCCCTCAGCCACTCCTTCGTGCAACACACCTTCTTCCCGGCTGCTGTGGCCGCCTGCACCGCTTCCTCTACCCCTGCCACCTTCGCATCGCACAGAGGGCACAGCCAGTGCCGCTGCTCGTCTCCGTCGACCACGACATCGACGCACAGCACGTAGAACTCTTCCTGGGAGGGGAGGTGGGTCTGGGGGGTTGACTCCTCCCCGCCCCCCTCGTCCTCAGAGATGCTGCCGCGCTGGCCGAGGCCGCCTGGGTCATACCCAGTCCCATACAGGACCATCCTGAGCCCCAGCACCTGCCACACCCTCCCAGCGGCCACGCCCGCACCCGCCGATTTCGCGTAATACCGGTGGTGGGCCCTCTCATGCACGGACCACCTTAATGCCACCCTTGCTCTTCGCAGCCCCACGGGTGCACGTGGCCGGTGCTCCGGCTGCCGCAGCTGCGAGCATCGCGCCTGCAGCCATCACGTTAGAAATGACGCGCGCCGATGTGATGAAATGCACCGCCTGTCGCGCCTCAGATGGTGGTGCAAAGGCCTGGCGTGTGCCTCCCATACTGCCGCTCGCAAGCCTGGCCCCTCCCCTCCCCCCTCCTCCCCCGCCCCTCCCCCCCCCGCCCCCCTTCGGCACCACCCCCACCTAAAAATAGTCCTGGCCGCGCCAGACGCCCGTTGCCCCAAACGAGAGCGCACGCACCGAAAACGTGAAACAAGGGGCGGCAAGCGGCGGTTAGAAGGAGAGAGAGGGAGATTATAAAAGAAGAAAGGATGGGAAGGGGAAGAAGTCACTCACTCTCTTGTATTCCGTACTCTAGACAATGTAAACAAGAGACCGGGAGAGCGATAAGTGCCACACACTCTCTCGCGCGCCATTCGACTCTCTCTCTTCTTCTCTCCCTCCTTTTCCTGATTTCCCTCGGGAGCACCCAATAGAGTACTACTCCTTCTTCTCTTCTCTACCGATGTTTTTCAATCTCCTTGAAGACGTCTCCCTCTCCCTCTCCTTGCTCCCTCGTCCACGCGGTTCGATGCTCTTTCTCACTTTCTCGAGAACGTATTCTTCTCTCTATGCCCTCCCAGCTTCCCCTCTCCTACAGGTCGCCCCCCTTTTTCATCTCTCCTCTCTCCCTCTCTCTCTCGCCCTCCCTCCCCCCCCTTTTTCTACCCGTCGACAGCGGGGATGATGGACGCAGAGGGCCACGAGGAGTACGAGGCGCTCGTACGCGAGCAGCTGGCCCAGCTGGGGTACGACGCAAGCGCCATACCCGACGAGGTGAGCCTCGTGTCCAGCATGCGCTCTCGCCCTCCACCGAGCGTGCCCTCCCTCCACCTCTCTCCCTTACTTTTCCTTCTCTCTCACAGGGGGCCGCTCTCCCATTCCCATGCAACCTTCCCATCCTTCTCTGTCCCAATCCAACTCTCTTCCCGCCTGCCTCTCACACTCTCGGGCGCACGTGGTCTCCCCTCTTCCCCATCTCATCATAGGTCCTGCGCCAATTCCTCCGTGACTTCGACGAGAAGCTTGACCTGGAGGAGTCTGCAGATGACGGCGTCGCAGCGCTCGGTTACCCTACTGCGCTCGAGCACGAGGAGACCCTGAGCGCCAGGTGTGCGGCACCGGCACGCCACAGCGGCTGGGACACTTCGGCCGCTGCCAGATATCCGACGGCTGAAGATGACAACGAGTTCGATTCGGATGAAGTTGCATGTGACGCCTTCAGTGCATTCAATGCACCTGCCGCCACGATCAGCGGCCTCGAGTTTGAAAGCGATGAAGAGCGCGACATGTCGTCGCTGGATCGAACTCACGCTGCTGCAACAGCAGCCCTCTCTGGCTGGTGTGACAACAGCGTAGGCGCCATGAACACGACAATGCCAGCTCGTGCACATGCCGTGAGCTCTGATGCGTCAGCCACTAGCCGTCTTGGGTCTTCATCGGCAATGGCAGCCATGGGCACCACTAAGCGGGCGTCCACAGTGCGTGCAACCCAGAAAGCAGACTCTTCTGCACCATCACATCATTCTCCAGCCTCAAAAGCACGTGGCATTGAAGTCAAAGCGGGGCATAGCTCGCACAGCCGGGCAACTATGGATGAGCCTGGAAAGCAGTTGCCCACGGGAAGCACGCGTGGGCCCGATGTCAGTACGGCATCGCGCCTGCACGGCTCTGTCCATGTACCACCCGCTCGCCATATTGCGGCCGTGTACTCTGGTGCCAGCTCTTCTCTTATGGTCGGAGAGGACTTTCTCGTAGACCAAGAGGAATACGAGAATGACTCGGAAGCGAAGTCTACGCTGTCACATCGGCGGCCAGCTAGTGCTCCAGCAAGTCGTGGCGCTCGCACACCTGTCAGTGCAAGCAATAAAATTGGCCCCTCAGCTCTCTACTCATCGATCCATCCTGGTTCTCGAGGCGCCGTTGCCCCTGCGACCGGTATCCCGACGACCAGATCTGCAGGCTTCGACAACCCCTGCAACACCAGTTCTTCTTCTGCAATAATCCGGAGAGTTGATGCAACACCTCGTCGGGCGAAGCAGGATCCAGTTTCCAATTATCACAGGTGGATACCACCCACGTAGCTGCTCCGGTTGTCTGATTTGTAGTTACCGTAAGCTTCCTTTTTCCGACCCCCTGTGTGTCCCTCCCATGTCAGGCACGTATCCGATTGGAAGGGGAACGGCTTCCTCTCCCATCAGTGTCCGCATGCACGAGCCGGGCATGCAGTGCCATCTCCTGCGCCACGCACACGTGAGGCGCCGCGCCGCCGGCCGCGCTCTGAATTCGTTGTTCCCACAAGCAAGCGACGGGATGACGTCGTTTGGGAGACAAGGCTACGTATGAGGGTGCGTACTGCCCGCTCCAAGGGGGCCGTCACTAAGACAAGGGCAAAGTTGCGGGAAGTTCCAACAAATCCCGTGTGTCGTGCCTTCGCAAGTTACCAGCTTGCCTCCACCCACAATGATTGTTGCAGGCAATGAAGGATGGGATGCACGCGGCAGCCAACGGCGGGCCGCTTGCACCACGTCGAGCGCGCGCCAACACGCCAAATACATTCGTACCTCCGACCGAGAAGAGGCGCGACTCGCTCCGCTGGAAGGTGCGCGCCGAGATGGCGTTTGCACACTGATGGGGTACGTGAAGGTGAATTGGCCAAGTGGCCACTCGTGTCCATCAGATTCGCTTGGATTCGCGACGCTTTCTGAGGGATCCGGCAGTCTGACCAGTTAGGATTCTTGGTCATCGTATTAAAGGATTTGTGGTCGACGTAAGCTGCGATCACAATCAGCAATGCACCTCAATGTCGGCATACTTGGCATATCCGTACGGCGTGGTCTCTTAGTCTCCTGACGCGCGTGAGGAATTATGACGGATGGGGGGGCTGCCAAAATTGAGATGAAGTGTGCCGGCTGCTTCTCTACGGCAGCATGACTGCCGTCGTGCAGGTGGCAAGCACCATGGCATTTGTGTTGCACAGCTAATACTTGCGGCACTAAGTGCTTCGCGTCCGACTCGCTGATCCCAAAAATAGTCGTCATATCCTCACCACATACGCGGTCTTGGATTTAGACTTTGTTGTCTCGCGCCGTACCCTTCACCCCGCCCGTCATCCTGAGAGGCCAAAATAAAACCTCATGTCGTGGATAAAGGGAGCCTCACCATGCCGCACGGTCTATCTTTAGAGCGTGTCCCCTTCCCGCGCCCTGTAGGGCGGCCAAACAGGGGCTTTTTAACTATTAGTAAGGGTTGGGCTGCATTTTTTGACCGTGGCGCGGTGCCCAATAAAAAAGCTCCGGGGGGGGGGCTACCTGACGCTACGAAAATCTTCGCCAAGAAATGGTGCGATCCGCCCCCCCTCTCTCCCCCTCCGTCACGCGCGCTCACGCTCTACCCGTAAAGAATGGACGGTCGCGCCCGCGGGGGGATCGCGGATAAAGGTACCCAGCTTTCTAGGACCAGTCCTAGAAACTAGGACGGACTTTGCTAGGTGAGAGCATGAGCATACCATGTTATTTTGTCCCAAACCTTGGCTATTGAGTTACCACATGCATGTCCTCATTAAATGTTCCAGGTGTACCTAGGCACCATTCCCTCAGCAACACCAAGTTTTGTGACGCGTTTACGGGTCACCGGTCACCTGGTCGGAATTGCTGCTTGTCCTAGAAACGGGAGAAATGCCTGATACCACCCAATGGGGAGCTCTTCTACCCATGGTCCCCAGGAGATAAAATCTTGCTTTGACTGCCCTCTTTGAGATCTTCAGTGACCACCAAGCTTGGTTTTGTCATCCAAGTGTCCAATCCGCCAGCCTACTGCTCCAAAAGGTCTAAAATAAAACTCCTCTGGTGCGAGCGGACGCCCGAGTGCAGCACCGCATGCTGAATGTGGTAGCAAAAAAAGTAAGCAAAGACAAGCTCCGCAGAGTTGGTCATGGGGAGAGCTAAGGTTGAATGGGATGTGGAGATGGTTTGCTTCAGGTGATGGGATGTCTCATAAGCTCACCATAGGCTATAATGGAGGCATGATCGGCAGAGTCCTAGAAACCCAAGAATTTTCTAGGACGTGGTCCTAGTTTCTAGGACGGAATTTTTTGTCCGATCGGTTCCTCTATATCTAAGCTACATTCGGCATTTGATTCCCGCCCGCTGCAGCGTCGTGTCGGGCTGCCGACAGTCCGACCACCCCCTGACCCTCTGGCATCATTGCCCGCGCAGCCCACCCAGCACATCACAGCGCGCGCACGCGGCTACCCTGGCTACCAGAGGCCCCACCCCGACCATCCCGACCCGTCCCTCGCAGGATTCACCCTCTCTCGAACTCGGCATCGAGAACTAGGCTCAGCTCACCGGCGCGGCCGTACGAGCCTCCGCGTCGAGGCTGCCTACGCGGCCATCCTCTCTCTGACAGTGCCAGATCCGGCATTGCTCGATGAGGCGAGACCCGTGGGTGGCCTCAGGACGGGCCTCGTCGTGGCGCTCTACGCTGCGGCGGGCAGGAAAGCCCAAGATCCTGCCAGAGCGCCTCATAGCGCATCTCGCGGGAACCCACCACCCAGAGCAGAAATCATTGTCTGCCGCTGGGTGGTGGCCTTGGCAGGTGGCATTGAAAATTAATTTATACTGTTGATGACGCGCGACGGCGCAACGAAAGCACTCCGGGCTCCGGGCACGCGGAGCTCGAGTAGCGAAGAAGCACACCAAGGTCTTCGCAATACTTGACGTAGACATCAAGTAGAGCTGTACACCGTGGAGCCGACGCGGCGTCAGTCAACCTCCGGTGGGCAGCTGAGACAGAGAGCCGCTGGCAGTCCACCAGTCAGACTTAAGTAAACATCGGCAAAAGCGGCGGCGGCGACGGGCCAGTAAGTGGGGGCGGCGGCGGCGGCGGCGCTCCCTCGGCTACGTCAGACGTCAACATTCAAAGGGATCTACAAATGGCTGACTGCGACGAGGATTCGGCGCGCGGCCTGCACGATTGGCGTGGCTGTGTGGGTGGTCCCTGTGCATTTGGTGTCTGGCGGGGCCCCCCATCCGGATGGATCGTCGAAATCGGGCACGCAGCGCGCCCGGCATCAGCTTGAAGTTGGGCTCTCCCGGCCTCGCTTGGAGAGGTCAAACGTCGAATGGGCTCGGCGGATGGCTGATATCCACGAGATTTCGCCGCGCGGCCCACGCGATTGGTGTGACTGTGTGGGTGGTCCCTGTGTATTTGGTGTCTGGCGGGGCCCCCCATCTGGATGGATCGTCGAAATCGGGCACGCAGCGCGCCCGGCATCAGTTTGAAGTTGGGCTCTCCCGGCCTCGCTCGGAGACGTCAAACGTCGAATGGGCCCTAACTAAGTAGAGCACGAGGGGATTTGCCGCAAGGCGGGTAGTGAGTAGTGAGTGAGAGGAAGGGAAAAGGGCGGGGCTACCTCGCTCTCGCTCTCGTCGTCTCGCTCTCGTCTACCACTCATGCCCTACAATCCCTCCTCTCCTCGCCAGCCCTTGCCATCAAAGCCCTCCCCTCGCTCGCCCTCGCCTCTCGCCGCTCGCTCGATGTCCCTTTCGCCGCCGTCCTCGCCCTCGCCCAAGCCCGCTTGCCCGTCTTCCTCCGTTGACGGGCTTCAGCCCGTCACCGTCAGCGCGGCAGCCTATTTGTGCGTATCGCGTATCGTCCCACCCACTTCACACTATTCCAGGAGTTTTGCTCGAGTGTTGCGGGGGTGCAACCGCAGACGATGCGCGTCTGCAGCTATTGTAAACGGACTTATGGGCATTTGATGGCTCGACTTGAGTCTGTCCCATATTCCATATTCGATACGAAACGTGACCTTTTCATTCGGTATCACATCTAATCATTTAAGAGGTACGCTTTTCAGTCCTCAACTGTCAATTGGGGAAGGGAGGAGAAGAGAGGAGGGAGGGAGAGGCCCGCTGGGTTTTGTGTGTGTGGTGGCGCACCAAGGGGAGAAGGGGAGCGGCCCCCTCTTCTCTCTTCTCCCCGCTACACGAACACGAATTTGAATTCTAACACAATTCCTCGCTCGCTCCGCCAACAAAAGGCTTTAAGGCTTGGGCCGACTACGCGTTTGAGCAACTGTCGGACTCGCCACCGCTGTCTAGGCCGTAACGATGTCGTGAGCGAGAGCGCGAGACGAGGCAGACGCATGCGCTCGAGCACCCGCGGCAGCGGCAAGCAAGCAGCACAAAGTGGTTCACTAAACCTGCAAGCTAACGACGCGGCCTTCCGCCCCACCTCTCACTGACACGGAGCTGATCTGATGGAGAGCAAAATTGAGACTGAAACGGGAGAAACGACACACCGGCGTGGCGCGACGTTCTACGCAAAACAAGAAGAGGAGCGCATAGCGTCTGAGCTAAAGCACACGACTAAAAACGATGGGTACACCTACTGCCCTAGTCTCAAGGGCAAAAGCGCATCATTCGAGCTGAAAGGCATGTATAGGTGAGCTTCCTGTGCGCGAAAGGCAACCGTGACCGAAAGGTCCCCATCGCTACGATTGTTGACGTACGGAATGTTACCGGACGCGGCCGCCATACTCCACATCCCATCCGAGTGGCAAATACCGAGGTGAGAGCGCCTCCACGAACGTGCGACGAGCGGAAACGGCGATGGATCGCAAAGCGTCATCGCCACGCTCGATGAGAAGCCGCATGAGCAATTCCTCGGGAGGCACAAAGTCCTTTCTTTGGACGCGCGGATTCAGCCCTGCCGCCTTCTCAAGCACTTCCTTGGTCACTTCAATGCTGCTTGATGCACGCGTATTGTCCCTTTTGCCGCTCGGTCCCATCGATGCAAAATACTCGCGTACGGTCTCGGCCAACTCCTCTTGCCTCCAATCTGGCAAGGACTTGCTCGATTTCAGTAGCGCGATGGCTGCAGATCTTACCTACCATAGGTGTGTGGGAATACGGGGCCGTCAAGCATTAAGGCCGTTTAGCGAAGAAATCTACGGATGAAGAGGTCGTAACTAGCCTGGAGACACATCCAAGTGACGGCTTGTGCACCCGTTACGGGTGTGCTTGGCGGCCCTCAAATGGTCTCATACGCCTCACCTTGACTATGTGTGGGTCATCTATGTATCGCGCCGTATCAAAGGCAATCCCGTGCTCGGCCAATATGTCACGGCGCCAGCGTGCATACGGAGCTTCCACAGTCTTGTGGCACTCGCCACAAAGTAGGACAATATCGTGTGAGTCGTGCGATTTCAAATGCGCTGGCAGCAGTCGTCGCATCGACGGTGGCAGCACGCTCCAACGGATCAATCCACTGTGCCCTCTTGCCACGGCTGGCTCCCTGCTAACTTCATAGTCCGCTTGGGCAAATGTTGCAGTGTCGAGAACATGCCCATTGGTGCGTGTCGCACCAACGGCTTGCTCGGTGCCGCACCCAACGCACGCGTTCGCCTTGGGCTCAACGAGCCAGGGCTCAGCTGCGTTGCCCAATCCTGAGGGCTGAAATGTGAGGGTGATTTGGCGGAGCTCCTCGTCCACAATGGCAAGTCCACGAGAGACGTACCTCCGCGCTCGACTCTCTTTGATCCGTGCCATAGTGTCGCCCTGAGGTGAGAGCATGAGCCAGCCATCGTAAAGCGGCGAGGACCGCGCGACATGTCCCAACGCTTTCCTGGGCTTTGACTTGCTTTTGATGTTAGGAACGGAGTCGCAGCCACGGGCGCTGCTGCTGAGAAGGGGGCTGGGATCCCGTGGAACGAGGCTCTTAGAATCCTGTGCGGCCTTCCGCTTGGCCGCACTCAATGACCGAGCTTGTTCCTGAGTTCGGCTTGCCTCGGTAGCCCAAGCCAAAATGTCAAGTGACGAACCGCTACGTCCATGGATCGCCAGTAGGATTTTCAAAGGGAGATTTGCATCCTCGGCAGCGTACTCAGCCTGAGCATGAGAAAGCGTATCCTCTTCCCAATTGGAACACCGCACATGAGTGGCTTTATGCACCTTCTCCCCAAGGACATCCAAAGCAATCTGCGCAAGCCCTCGGCCCTCGCAACCACACAGCGTACGCGCAAGTGGCACAATATCGACGGCTCCACGTAGCGAAGGTGATTCCGGCTGGTGTGTAGAAGTTCCTTTTTCGCACATCCATCGTTCCAACCGTTCCATGTCGTGATGAACGCCTACTCCAACCTTCAGCACCCGCTCATCTCGGAGCAGAAGAGCGAGAGCTCGTGGTGGCGCAGGCATGTGGCAGAGTCGAAGAAGTAGGCACTTGTTCCCACAGCTGAGCTGCATGAGGGAGGCTGACTGCCCGCGAACCCACTCGACATCCAGCCCGAAGACTGGGTGCATCGTGCCCGCGAGCCCAGCCTGCAGCCATGACTGCAGCAGGTCATCCGCCTCGCGCTCATCGGACACAATCGTGCACATGCACCCTGCTCGTGACAGTTGGAATGAGTCAGATCGGCGGAGGCCTCGGCGCGAGAGCCTCACAATCAGCGCAGCAGCCCAGCCCTTCGCGGTGCCCCGCCAGCGGCCCATCCAGACGGCCAAGGCCGCACTCGCAGACACTAGGATGGCGAGCTGGGCTCTGGCGCGCATTCTAAAGCAAGGCTCACGCGGCGGCCGTCCCAAGCAATTCCCTGTCCCACTCCAGCGGAGCAGAAACCGCCCCACCTACACCCCCACCCCCACCACCCCCTTCCCGGCGTGGGCGTCGCGTCGGGCGCGGAGCAACTACTACTCGTACTCTAGTAGTAGTATCGAGTCCCTGCGAAGACACCAACTCCTATCCTTACAAAAAAACCTGACCCAGCGCAACCCATGAGCGGTACGCGGTACCGCCGCAAACAACCAAAGAGTAGAAAACGGAGAAACGATGAGCGCCATTGGGGGGAACCCCCCCAAGAGGTCACAGCTTCCTCTCTCACCGACTAATCTCCCCTCACTGAGGAGCCTACCTACCCTGGGTTGCAGCAGGGAAACCAACATGGGATGAGATATCGTGATTTCAACGATATATCCACCCTGCCCCAAATCGAGTGAATGGAGTCAGACCACGTGTGTGTTTCAACATGTGAAGGGTCAAGTTGACTCAAGTAACCTCCAGGTGACAATGAAAGGTGTTAACAGGGATGGGGATAATTGAACGCTTTTGGTCTTTTGGCGCTGAAGGCGACACGTGGGAGCGCGAGGCCAACGTCCACCCGGCGTCAAAGATCGCAGAATTCAACGAGGACTTTGACGTGGATTTGGGGATGGCGTACGTGCGCAACACGATCCTTAACTCGATGCTAGGTAAGACCCTCCGTGACCTACCGTGTCCCACGGTACCGGCACATGCTCGAAGTGCCGACGGGAATAAGTTTGGGAGAGGAGGAGGAGGCTCATGTTGTCTCCAGTGGGATAGCTAAGGCTTTGGATGCCTTGGGATCTTAGCATTAGCATGTCAACATTGAATATCAACATCAACCATCAACGCTCGGTCGGGCCTATGGCCTCAAGCGCGCACCGCTGCGCAGCAACCACGACCACGACTAGGCCCCGATGACCCTCTTAGCTCTTAGATAGCTTTAATTGTGTGGCGCGCTTCCTAGGAGGAAGGGGGTGGGGAGAGGCCCACCCATACCCTTGTGCCTAGGCATGCCCATTTTGTGTAGGATATGGCTGAGCTATGTGCTATGTGCTATGTGCTATGTGCACTTGCAGCCTGGAAGGACACGATGACGATGACAGGAAGACAGGAATTAATTAAGTATACTATTAGAATGACAGGCCGGCGAGGCAAGGGGGCCGAACGGCGCACCGGCTGTGAAGGTGCGAAACTGAAGCTGTTGGTGTGCTGGCAGCCTGACCACCCTCCATGGCCATGGCTGAGTGCCTTTAGTGGGGCCCCAAGCAGATATGGTCAAAAAATACCAAGGGGAAGGACAGGGGTGCTAGGAGTTGAGTACACACGGAGTATAATTTTATTCTCCTCCCCTGCCTTGTCCTTCCTCGTTGATGACACATAGGAGTACTCTAAAGTACACGTACTCCCTCTCCCGCGGAAAAAGAGAAAAGGGGGGACCGAGGACATCCAGAAAGAGGGGACCGAAAGAGAGAAAAGAAGGTACTCCTAGCAAGTGGGAGACGAGAGAGAGAGAGAGAAGAGAGAAGAGAGAGAGAGACGAGAGAGAGCTGGCGGCCTTCCCCTACGCTCCCCCCTACCCCCACCCCTCCACCCCCCCTCTTCACCCCGTCTCGCGACGGACCATGTTCCGCGCCGCGTCCCGCTGGTTGCACAGCTCTTCCCGCGCCCCTCTCCAGCGAGCGCGCCTGCTCACCCACCGCCCTAGAAAGCTGTCTAGCAGCCCCCAAGAGTCGGGAGTGAGCCGCCTCCTGAAGGAGGGTCAGGTGGACTCGGGCTTCTGGCAAGGCTCAGCACTGCTAGGAGCAGTCACACTCGGAGTCTACTCCGCCACAGACACACAGCGTGTCCACGCCGTCGATGCGCTCCTCCGGCTCTACCGCACTGCGGGACTCTCTGAGAGGATGAGTGACCGGAATGTCATCGAGGACTATGTGCGCAAGAATGCTGCTGCGGCCGTCAACGTGATCTACGCCTCGCCCACCTTCTACTTCCTCTTCGCCAAGATGCATGGCCAGTCTTGGCTCGTTTCGAGCGTGCGGGTGAGGCGTGACTTGTCCCCCATTGTGATGGGGGGAGGGCTGTAGGCGATCAACCCCACCAGCTGCTCAACTTGCGCCCCCCCTCCCTCCCATGCACCTCAGGCGTTGACAGGGACTATGCGCATCGTTCCCTTCATGGGCTTCTTTTACGCGTCATTTGCGCTTGTCTGCCCCTTCGTGACAGATGCTTTCATGGCCCGCGGCCAAAGTTACTCTGAGGCGCAAGGCAACGCAGGCACAGCCGTGATGCTCTCAGGGTTTGTGTTTGTTGAGGCAGTTGTCGAGCTGCGCGGCTGCGGGGTGACCTTTGCGCAGGTGAGCGGGCGCATCGTGTGGTGGGCAAGCAGTGTTACGCGCCGGCTCAAACGGCTCCAGCACTTCAGGACTTCTTACTGCACGCTTAGAGTGTGATGCAATCGCCACCCGTCATTTTCTCTCTACCCCCACCCCCCACCCCAGATGAATCCGGTGGCCTTCCTTCTCTTCATCCCAGCCCTCATCGGCCGTCTTGCGACCGGCGTTCTCACACAGCAGCAGAAGGTGGGGGTTGAGAGCGAGAAGATTTATCCAGAAGACTGGCTCACGGGACCCACCTGGCAACAGCACACTGCCATGACGCTCGACATGTTGCACTTAGATAAGGACTTTGCAACCACCGCGATGGGCACTTCTGTATTCCAGCACGTTCTCAACGGAGTGACATGGACACTGCTTACCAAAGGTAAAAGCGCTGGCATTGTTGACATGACCAAGTTCATTCTGGGAGGTATGGGTGGTACATTTTTGTCGGGTGCCGCACAGTTTGGCAAGACATTTGTCCTCCGCTCCCTGTTCGGCTTTGCATGGAATTGGTTTTCGTCGCAGGAGGTGGATATGCCTGTATTCGACGCCGTGCTCAAAACCAAACCTGAGGCATCGTAAGATCAGCTACCACCCGCAAAATCTGATGCGTCAAGAGGTAGCCATTTATGTGTTCCTTGTTTGGCGCGGGATCCCTGACCACACTTCGTGGACACTTCAGTCTTGGCAGGTGTGTGATGCTCTCACCCCCATCCCACCCCATGCCACGCCGCTCTTGAGAGTGAGGTATTTTTATCTCTGAGCCAAGAAAGCGAAGCGTCAGCCCAAAAGTAGCAGCAATAGGGGAGGAGGGATTCTCGATTCTGGATATAAATTAAGCGCTGTCGAGGCTAAGACTCATTTGAGCGGTGCTATGATACGCTAAGCCGCCGCTCAATCTCAATCTCTAGCGCTCTACCTCAATAGTCAATAGCCCGGTCACTCACTATGGGGTGCGGAGGGCACCAGTTGCAATGGGTAAATGACGGGATAAATGAGCTCCCTATAGGTTCCGGTAGGATGGATCAGCAAAGAAAAGTGGGGGTTGTCCGGCGAAATTTTCGAAAAATACCGAATTTCAGGCCTTCGAAGACGGTGCGCGAAATACAGTCGGGCCCCCTCCGGTATATTTTAGTGAGGCTGTTCATGCAAGGCACAAATATCGAAAGACGAGGAAATTTCTGTCGCCGGCTCACTAGGTCTACCAGGCTTGGTGCTATGCATACTGGATCATAAGACTCCAGCGATTTTATGGACTTCAATGAGTACGAAAATATCACAAAAACTCAAGATGCTCACGGGAACCGCTAGTCACCGAGGGCCAGAGCAGCTAACTTTGCACCGCTACCAGGCGGGCGACCGGCCCTTTTCTGTTCATCCACTTAGGCTGGGGAGCGCACCAAATATAAAATCATGAGAATCCGCTCTAGCGGCCACGCCAATCGCCCCCACCGCCCGCGCGCACCTTGTCGAATATCAGCCTTGGGGCAGAAACCGTGTCGTCGTCACCGCACCGAGATGCGCTCGAGTGCCCAACTTTCCACCGCTACTTGGCGCACTCCTCGCGTGTTTTGGTCGGTTCAACTAGTGTGGATAACCAATCAAGATTCAAATCAAAAGATGCCGCCATACCAGTCACGCCAACCAATAATCCCCACAGCCCGCGCGCATCCCCGAATATCAAGCTTTGCCGGACAACTGCAGCTCGACATCGCAATACGAAATGCCCTCGAATGACCGTCTTTGCACTGCCACCGGGGAGTGGGGGGCGCTTTCACGTTCATCCACTTGGACAGAATCACTCGCCAGGCACCATATCAAGAAATGCCGCCCTAGCAGTCACGCCAATCGCCCCACATCGCGTCGAAATTGGCCGTGTGTGGGTCGACAACAACACCAACGTTACCCGACCGAACGAACCGGAGTGCCCAACTTTCGAACACGACCGGGCGCGCTGCCGGCGCTTTCATGTTCACCCACGTGGACAGAATGGATCACCAGGTGAGGCGTTTACGTTTGCGGTTTGTTCGCTGGAGGGCCTTGGTAAGGTGTTCCACACCGGTACCGTCTAGCGGCGTCTTGCCGTCTAGCGTGTATTCGTCCGCTAGCGGGTATTCGAGTTTCTTATTTGATTTGTATCCTTTCCCCCATTGTGCCGGCGGGGAGGCGTCCAAGTTCGCGGGGGCGCTGGGGAGGCCAGGGCCCAGCCCCCGCCTCCTCTGCTCCCTGAGCTGGCCTCTAGGAGCCTCCAAGGGTCGCCAGGGGCAGCTGCAGGCCTGTCGCAGGCGCGCCATGCGCCATCGCGCGTGCCGCAGGCTGCAGGAGAGGGGAGAGAGAGCGCGGAGAAGGGAGGGGAGCTCCGCCCACCGAAAAATAGGTAAGTCCCGCACCTGTTTATAGGATAAGTCGGGACTGTGACTGTGAGGACTGAGGCCGCCGCCAGCCCGGTAGGCGCAGGAGGAAGGGGGGAACGGATCACCGGCCGTGGGGGGGGGGGGGGGCATTGGACCATATCTAAGCCCTTCACCTCGATCCCCCTAGTAGTGCACGGGGGGAGCCGTCTGATGGCGGGGGGAGAAGGGCCGGGGGAGTGGGGGTGTAGAAAGAAAGTGTCCTGCGCTTGCCAGGAGCACACTACACGGGCTCATCGGGAGAACGGGGGAGGCCAATGACGGGCATGGATGAATAGATAACGTGAGCCCATAATCACAGTTCGGACCGAAATGCACAGTACTATAAATCCCCCATATGGGGACCCGAAAGTGCCCCACACACCACACATCCACCCCCCATATATATGCAGGACATCCTACGCCGCCACTCGCAGACACTAGCCTCTACCGACACCGTTGAGCAGGGAGGGGAGGCCTCTGATGGATCGCAGCCGCCTCGATCGGTTGAGGTCGACACGAGTGAGGACGTCGTTGACGCTGTCGAACGTCTCTAGGGCGCCCACTACGTCGACATCGGCGAGGAAGACGACCCTCCGTAGGGTTTGTAAAGGGCACGCCACGGCGCCCCCTGGAGTTTTTTTCTTGGGCATTGCGCCACAATCAAAAATTGCAGTCCCACTCTTATCAATACTTAAAAAGCCCCTGTTTGACCGCCCTAACGATACTCCGAATGATAGTTGTAAGAACTCAGATTGCGTCAACGCAAGGGCTCTCGCAGCCGTCGGCGATGACGAGCACACGCATAATGCAGTACTGTGCAAGAAAGAATAGTGTGTAACCAGATCAAGGTTGGTTTGGTCTTCTGCGAGCCGAACCAACCTGATCACTCGTATTCGTAATCACTCGAGGGACATGCTCATGCTCCTTGACTGCCGCAAGATGTCGGGTATCACATGTCGAGGACAAGAAGCAATAAAAAGAGGTGCACATGGGAAGGTAGGCGTAGCGGCTGGGCCAGTCAACGGTGGCGGAATATAGAGATGCGCATAGCGCACACGGAAAAATGAGGCCTTGCTAAATCACGGCATTGCCAGTTGGCCCAGAATGATGTGACGATTATGATCAAATACGAAGCGCGTGGGCTCGCTCAATCGTTGCCTCACGGGGCGAGACAGGCGTGTGTCTTGTGGGAGAGCCGGGGGTTCGGGGCGACTCAATCTCCAGGCGGGGTGACGGTTTGAACGGCGCGCCACCACGGGGCGTAGAGGCAGGCGGTATTCCGGGGGGTTTCGCCACCGGCGGAGCCTTGGGAAGAGACGACGGATCAAACCCAAGATTGCGAACGTGAAGCGTAGGCGAGTGTATTGGCTTGTCTACATCGCCGTCAGTCGCCCGAAACGAGACGCGCTGTTGTACTGGTTCGTTGGCGCCAAGGCGCAGCTTGAAGCCAGTGTGGCTCGGCTCTTGACACGCCGATGCCTTTGAGCGGCCAGGTAACGGGAGCATGTTAGCGATTGAGCTGAAAAAGTCCACTATCCGCTGGCGCGGCGTCGTCGGCGGCGGGGGCACGGGTGGTGGAGGCGGCTTCAGCGGCCCTGAGCGGATGGTACTCTCCTCCTCGAGCTCACACTTGATATCCTTTCGCATGACGTCAAGGAACTTGTTAGGGTTGTTGGAGCGGGTGATCGATTTGGAACGCGGCGAGCCGATGCCGGATGCGGCAGAGAGAATCGAGGCCACAGAAGAACTGCGCCGGCTAAAGCGCTCTGATGCCTTCGCCGCCTCGAGCTGCGCCTTAGATTTCGCTACCTGCTTGAGGACGTCACTTTTCGTGGTGGTCTTGTTTTTGAAGGCGACAGCCATCACAGCAGCCATCATGGAGAGCATCAGCTTGGGCCGCGCCTCAATGATGTCGTGCCAACCGCAGAAGACCCGTGCGCCCATCTTGTGGGAAGTGGATATGGCTAACTTGGCGTTGAGCTGCTGGTCGTGAGGCGTGAAGCCCGGCTTGATGTTCGCCTGATCGAGCGCCTCGGGTGCGACCGCAGCCATTAACCGGAGGAGGAACACGCCCGATTTGATCTCAGGATCTCCAAAGCGAGTAAGCTGAATGTCACACCCGCTGGCCGCCACCTGGGCGTTGGCCCAAGCAAGGACGTGAGCCTGATCCATGTCGAGATCGGCGATGAAATTCATGAAGTCCATCCGCATAAGCTGCCACCAAATGGCGAGCGTGAGCTTCGGCGAGCCTGCCGCAATGTCTGAGCCTGCGATACCCACCAGTTTGCAGCCGAGAGTGCGAGCCACCTGCACCGCGTAATTGCAGTTGGCGATCTTTACATAGTTGTTCTTGGGTGTGCCCTCCACTTTGGACCAGTCGACGCACCCAGGCTTGAGCTTCTCCATCACCTTGAGGAGGACAACCCCTGAGGTGGAGTCGTGGTACAGATCCTTCATGTTGAGCTTCAGCCCAAGCGATGCCGCCCAATGACGGAAGACGCGCTCCTCAGCCGCATCTTCCGTGCCCTCGAGTGGGATCTCGACGGCATCAGCGTTGTCGTCCGGAGCTCCACCCGGGAATGCATCGACCACGGACGCAATGAATGCTTGCTGCATCCGCTGGCGCGGCTCCGTGAGATCGGTTGGCACAATGGAAAATATCCTCTGCCCAGCGGCGTTGTGTGCATGGCTGAGAACCTGCCTTGCGCGCTCTTCCGGTGTACTAGTCCAGAAGGACTTGGGTAAACCCTCGCCCGCCTCGTTCGACAGAAGAGGCAGCGTGGGCAGCACGGCCTGATTTAATGGCATACCCAAGCCGGACGCCTTCGAGTCGAATTTGGCAGATTCGGCACCATCTAGCGGTTGAGGAACGACCGGCACAGTAGGCAGGTTGCTGAGATTGGTCTGTCCCATCGGATCGTTGATGAGTGCTTGTTGGTGGAAGGCGATGGTGCTACTGCCGTCGCCGCCAGCAGCGTTAGCGTTGGCGGCATGGCCTGGCGCAGCGCCGTTGTTGAAGAGGAGCGGATTGTTGCTAGCCATGCTATTGCCACTTGCAATAGCGCCTAAACCAACGCCGCACGCGCCGTCAGGAGCGGAGGAAGCGCAGCTTCTGGCACTAGAGTTCACGGGCAGCATGCTATTGCTAGCCATAATGCCGTGGGCCTGCGCATTGCCAGCTTCGTCGTCAACGGGCTGCGGCACGAACGGGGTGGTTGCTGTTGGCAGAATGCCGCCGTGGCCCATGGGATCCAAGGTGAGCGATTTGTTACCAGTCGGAGCGCCTCCTAAACCATAATTTGAGCCATCTGCACTATACGCGGATCCTTCCGGGGCCAAGCCGGTGTTGAACATCAGCGGATTGTTGTTATTCAGGTTGCTACTGGCTGATGCGCTGCTCAAGCCGATGCCTGCACCGTCCAAAGTGACACTGGCGCCGCCTGGACCCGCCCCATTGTTGAAGACTAGAGGGTTGTTGCTAGTGATATTACTATGGGCCGACGAGCTGCCAGGGCTACCGACAGCGGTGCCGTCCGGATTGAATGCTACGCCCGGGCCCATCCCTTTGAGCATCATAAGAGGATTGTTGCCGGTGGCCGTACCGTCGGAGCCTGTCTCCCCAGTGCCGCCCGTCGGCTGTGCCAAAAACGGGCTTGTGGACGCTGGGATGATGCCGCCATGAGCTAGGGTAATCCGAGCAATCCCATGGCCGTTCGTTGGGTTGCTCCCAATCGTAGCGCCGCCGATGTCCTCGGGTGCAAATGCCCCAGAGCTACCGGGTTGTCCAGAAGTAGTGAGTAAATCATTCGAGATCATTGAGCAATTGGCCGGCTGACTTGGACCCGCCGAGCCGCAAGTCGCTTGGGGGGCAGACGCACCAGCCGTGTAGGGCTGACTCGAGACAGCAAGCGGGCTGCTGTGGATCATGTTGCTGCCCGCAGCGTTGGTCGGATCAGCGGCACCACCTGCGCCAATCGGTGCAGACAATTCCGCTAGATCCGGTTTGCCGGAGAGGCCGAGGGGGCTATTGGACACCATCTTGCTGTTCGCGTCAGTCGGGCCACCCGGATTCGATGAAGCAGTTTGGGGCGTGAAGGTACTCGTGGGAGCGAGGTTGATTCCGCCATGAAGAGGGTTGATCAAGAGGTTGCTGCCTGACGACGGGCTGCCGCTGCTAGGTCCAAAGGGCACACCCTGCGGGGTGTATGCTCCGCTCGGCCCGGCACCATTGCTGAAGGGCAAATGGCTGGCGTTGGCGCCAGTAATGCTTGTGGGTGTACCCACGCCTCCTTCAACCGGTTGCGAATCGATGGGCACATGCGCAAGTTGATGCAGCGCCATTGCGATAGGCACGGTCAAATCGCCCTCGAGCTTTTCGTCGATCTTAAGATCTGAAGGGAGCTGGCGTCTATCTTGCGGGTGCTGCTCAAGGTAGTTCTCGACTTGTTTGTTGAGATAACGGGCAAGCAGTGCTTCAACGGGCACTTGCGACGGCTTTTCTCCGTTTTCAAGAAGGGCCTTCAGCTCCGGATGCGTCATAACATTAATCTTGGACAACAAACCGTGTTGGACTATGTTCCAAGTCTGATTAAGCGCAACTTGCTTGTTGTCCGGCGCGTACAGCAATTGGGTCTCGTGTATATGCGGCACTGCCTTCCCGATAGAAGCAGCAGCATTCACGAGCAACGTGTTGTTTTGTAGCATCGCCAGAGGTGATAGGACTTCGCCGGGCGCGGCCTTATTCAAAGCGCGTAGATCGAGCACATCGGGGTCAATCTTCGCAAGCGCCCGGCTGAGGAGCTGCCCTTCGCCGATCTTGTCAAGCACTTCGTCGCTCCACGGATTGAGTGGCGCCGGCAGAATATCGGCCTCGTGCTGAAGCAGCTCGTTCAAGTGGTTGACAATATTGGCCTGCTCTTGCGCGCCGAAGAATTCGCCCTTGGGCACTTCGGCCACGGGTAGGCGTTCTGGTGGTACCTCGAAGACTGTAGGCTCAACGGGCGACGCCATCGTCTCCACAAATGCACTTCTCGTCTCGACCGGTCCGGTGTCCTCAGGAACAGGGTCAGCAACTTTCGGCTCCGGTGACATGCCCTTGGGGTCGGGGAAGTTCGCAGTCGTGCCGACTTCAGCCGTTTTGTTGACATTGACCTGGCGCACGAAGAAGAGCGCCAGCGAGGCCATCGGCAACAGAAGCATAGCAAGCGGCAGGATGTCACCAGAGTGAAACGCAGAGATGGTGACGCCGTTGGTCGAAGGCAAGAAGCCCGGGGGGATGATGCAGTAGACCTCCGTGGTGTTCAGATTAGCGTTGGTATAGTTGACGCAAAGAGCGCCCGGCGCTCCTGGGGGCCACATCGGCGGCACTGGCGGCGGCGTGGGCGCGGGAGAAGGCGGAGGCAGAAAGGGAGACGGTGATGATGGCGGCGGCGGCAGCGGCGGCGGCAGCGGCGGCGGAGGGTTGGGTTGTGGTTCAAATGGTAGTGGCGATGCAGGGGGTGGCAAAGATGGCGGTGGCGGCGGAGGTGGAAGGGACGGAGCAGGTGGTGACGGAGTAGGTGGCGGTGACCGTGGCGGCGGCGCCGGAGCCTGCTGCACGACTGGCGGCGGGGGCGGCGGCGGCAAAGGAGCGGGAGGGGATGGCCTTGGCGAGGATGGCGGCGGCGCCCAAGGCGGCGGCGTCGAGGGTCTTGGGGCGCGTGGCGGCGGCGACGAAGGCCTGGGCGGCGGCAAGGCTGGTGGGGGAGGCGAAGGGGGTGGCGGTGGCGGCGGTGAAGGTGGCAGCAGCGGGGGTGACGAAGGTGATAGAGGCGGGGGGGGAGGCGGCGAGAGAGGCGGTGGCGGCGGCGGTAGTGGTGGCGGCTGCGCAGGACCGGGAGACCGCGGTGGCAGCGGAGACGGAGGTGGGAGTGGCGATGGGGGCGGAGGAGAAGGCCGGGGAGACTCCGGACCCGGCGACTTTGGAGGAGGAGGAGGTGGTGGTGGTGGTGGCGGCGGTGACGGGGACGGCGGCGAGAATGGCGACGGTGGCGGGGCCGACGGCGGCGGCAATGATGGCGGCGGCAACGATGGTGGCAGGGGCGAAGGTGGCGGTGGCGACGGCGGCGGAGGTGCAGTTGGGTCAGGTGATCGTGGCGGTGGTGGAAGAGACGGCGGCGGAGGTGAAGGCGGCGGCGGCGGCGACGGGGATGGAGGCGGAAGCAAGGGAGAGGGCGACAGCGGTGGGGGAGGAGAAGGAGGTGGCGGCGGCGATGGCGGAGGCGGAGGCCGCAATGGTGATGGTGGTTGTGGCGGTGGTGGTGATGGCGAAGGCAAAGAAGGAGGCGGAGGACTTGGTGGAGGTGGAGGCGCTGGAGCTGGGCTTGGGGGCGGACTTGTCGGTGGTGGTGCTAAGGGGGAAGCTGATGGCGGTGGTGGCGATGGCCGTGGAAGCGGAAGGGTTGGGGACGGAGGCGGAGGTCTGGGCGGGGGTGGGCGCGGCGGCGGCGGCGACGGAGGTGGCGTCGGCGGCGGCGGCGATGGCGGGGGCGAAGTGGGTGGTGGCAGCGGGGGTGGTGGAGATGGCGGGGATGGAGGCGGGGGTGATGGCGGAGGTGCTGCCGGCCCGGGCGATCTCGGAGGCGGTGGTGAAGGCGTCGGAGGCGGCGGAGAAGGCGACGGAGGCGGTGGTGAGGGCGGAGGAGGAGGCTGACTCGGGGACGGAGGCGGTGGGCTGGGCGGCGGTGGGCGCGGCGGCGGCGGCGACGGTGGTGGCGTCGGCGGCGGCGGCGATGGCGGGGGCGAAGTGGGTGGTGGCAGCGGGGGTGGAGGAGATGGCGGGGATGGAGGCGGGGGTGTTGGCGGAGGTGCTGCCGGCCCGGGCGATCTCGGAGGCGGTGGTGAAGGCGTCGGAGGCGGCGGAGAAGGCGACGGAGGCGGTGGTGAGGGCGGAGGAGGAGGCTGACTCGGGGACGGAGGCGGAGGGCTGGGCGGCGGTGGGCGCGGCGGCGGCGGCGACGGAGGTGGCGTCGGCGGCGGCGGCGATGGCGGGGGCGAAGTGGGTGGTGGCAGCGGGGGTGGAGGAGATGGCGGGGATGGAGGCGGGGGTGATGGCGGAGGTGCTGCCGGCCCAGGCGATCTGGGAGGCGGTGGTGAAGGCGTCGGAGGCGGCGGAGAAGGCGACGGAGGCGGTGGTGAGGGCGGAGGAGGAGGCTGACTCGGGGACGGAGGCGGTGGGCTGGGCGGCGGCGGGCGCGGCGGCGGCGGCGACGGAGGTGGCGTCGGCGGCGGCGGCGATGGCGGGGGCGAAGTGGGTGGTGGCAGCGGGGGTGGTGGAGATGGCGGGGATGGAGGCGGGGGTGTTGGCGGAGGTGCTTCCGGCCCGGGCGATCTCGGAGGCGGTGGTGAAGGCGTCGGAGGCGGCGGAGAAGGCGACGGAGGCGGTGGTGAGGGCGGAGGAGGAGGCTGACTCGGGGACGGAGGCGGTGGGCTGGGCGGCGGTGGGCGCGGCGGCGGCGGCGACGGTGGTGGCGTCGGCGGCGGCGGCGATGGCGGGGGCGAAGTGGGTGGTGGCAGCGGGGGTGGAGGAGATGGCGGGGATGGAGGCGGGGGTGTTGGCGGAGGTGCTGCCGGCCCGGGCGATCTAGGAGGCGGTGGTGAAGGCGTAGGAGGCGGCGGAGAAGGCGACGGAGGCGGTGGTGAGGGCGGAGGAGGAGGCTGACTCGGGGACGGAGGCGGTGGGCTGGGCGGCGGTGGGTGCGGCGGCGGCGGCGACGGAGGTGGCGTCGGCGGCGGCGGCGATGGCGGGGGCGAAGTGGGTGGTGGCAGCGGGGGTGGAGGAGATGGCGGGGATGGAGGCGGGGGTGATGGCGGAGGTGCTGCCGGCCCGGGCGATCTGGGAGGCGGTGGTGAAGGCGTCGGAGGCGGCGGAGAAGGCGACGGAGGCGGTGGTGAGGGCGGAGGAGGAGGCTGACTCGGGGACGGAGGCGGTGGGCTGGGCGGCGGCGGGCGCGGCGGCGGCGGCGACGGTGGTGGCGTCGGCGGCGGCGGCGATGGCGGGGGCGAAGTGGGTGGTGGCAGCGGGGGTGGTGGAGATGGCGGGGATGGAGGCGGGGGTGATGGCGGAGGTGCTGCCGGCCCGGGCGATCTCGGAGGCGGTGGTGAAGGCGTCGGAGGCGGCGGAGAAGGCGACGGAGGCGGTGGTGAGGGCGGAGGAGGAGGCTGACTCGGGAACGGAGGCGGTGGGCTGGGCGGCGGCGGGCGCGGCGGCGGCGGCGACGGAGGTGGCGTCGGCGGCGGCGGCGATGGCGGGGGCGAAGTGGGTGGTGGCAGCGGGGGTGGTGGAGATGGCGGGGATGGAGGCGGGGGTGATGGCGGAGGTGCTTCCGGCCCGGGCGATCTGGGAGGCGGTGGTGAAGGCGTCGGAGGCGGCGGAGAAGGCGACGGAGGCGGTGGTGAGGGCGGAGGAGGAGGCTGACTCGGGGACGGAGGCGGTGGGCTTGGAGGGGGCGAGTTGGGCGGCGGCGGCGACGGAGGTGGCATCGGCGGCGGCGGCGATGGCGGGGGCGAAGTGGGTGGTGGCAGCGGGGGTGGTGGAGATGGCGGGGATGGAGGCGGGGGTGATGGCGGAGGTGCTTCCGGCCCAGGCGATCTCGGAGGCGGTGGTGAAGGCGTCGGAGGCGGCGGAGAAGGCGACGGAGGCGGTGGTGAGGGCGGAGGAGGAGGCTGGCTCGGGGACGGAGGCGGAGGGCTGGGCGGCGGTGGGCGCGGCGGCGGCGGCGACGGAGGTGGCGTCGGCGGCGGCGGCGATGGCGGGGGCGAAGTGGGTGGTGGCAGCGGGGGTGGAGGAGATGGCGGGGATGGAGGCGGGGGTGATGGCGGAGGTGCTTCCGGCCCGGGCGATCTGGGAGGCGGTGGTGAAGGCGTCGGAGGCGGCGGAGAAGGCGACGGAGGCGGTGGTGAGGGCGGAGGAGGAGGCTGACTCGGGGACGGAGGCGGAGGGCTGGGCGGCGGTGGGCGCGGCGGCGGCGGCGACGGAGGTGGCGTCGGCGGCGGCGGCGATGGCGGGGGCGAAGTGGGTGGTGGCAGCGGGGGTGGAGGAGATGGCGGGGATGGAGGCGGGGGTGATGGCGGAGGTGCTTCCGGCCCGGGCGATCTGGGAGGCGGTGGTGAAGGCGTCGGAGGCGGCGGAGAAGGCGACGGAGGCGGTGGTGAGGGCGGAGGAGGAGGCTGACTCGGGGACGGAGGCGGTGGGCTTGGAGGGGGCGAGTTGGGCGGCGGGGGCGACGGAGGTGGCGTTGGTGGAGGCCGCAATGGTGGCGGCGGAGAGGGTGCCGGTGAAGAGGGCGAGGGCGGGGGAGGACTTGGAGGCGGTGGTGAAGGTTGTGGAGAGGAAGGGGGAGGTGGAGAAGGCGGCGGTGGAGGACGGTTGGGGGACGGCGGCGGGGGAATCGGCGGCGGCGAATTGGGAGGAGGTGCGTCGGGAGGTGGTGGTGACGGCGGTGGCTGAGATGGTGGCGATGGAGGTGGAGTGGAGGGCGGGGGAGGTGGAGGCGGAGGGGAAGGCGATGGCGGAGGTGGCGACGGTGGCGGTGGCGATGGTGCTGGTGGTGAAGGGGGGGGGGGGGGGGGCATATTTGGCGACGGAGGTGGTGGGCTCGGTGACGGGGGTGGTGGTGAAGGCGGGGGTGGGCTCGGCGACGGTGATGGTGGTGGCGGTGACGGTAGGGGCGGTGATGGCGATGGTGGGGGCAGCGACGGCGACGGTGGTGGTGGAGACGGCGATGGCGGGGGTGGAGACGGTGGCGGTGGCAGGTTGGGTGGCGGTGGAGTCGGTGGAGGAGGAGAAGGAGGCGGTGGCGGCGGTACCGACGGCGGCGCGGGCGATGGGGGTGGTAGCTGTGGTGATGGCGGTGGCGGAGAAGGAGATGGCGGGGGGGTGGACGGTGGTGGCAGAGATGGTGGTGGAGATGAGGGGGGCGGTGGCGACGGGGATGGTGGTGGTGATGGTGATGGCGGAGGCGGGGAAGGTGGTGGCGAAGATGGCGGTGGGGGAGATGGCGGTGGAGTGAGTGGCGAAGGTGGCGGCGGAGACGGTGAGGGCGGTGGCGGAGACGGGGATGGAGGTGGTGGAGAAGGTGGAGGCAGTCTTGGCGAGGGCGGCGGCGGCGAGGGTGGATGCGTCGGCGGCGGCAGGTTTGGCGAGGGCGGCGGTAGCGAAGGCGAAGGCGGCGGCGGCGGTAGTGCGGGTGATGGCGGCGGAGACGGCGATGGGGGTGTCGCCGGGAACGGCGGCGGCGGCGGCGCCGGCTTCATAACCTGGCCGCAAAAGTTGGCCGTGTTTTGGAAATATTCTCGAATACCGCTAATTCCGTCACTAAAGTAGGACATCTCTGTGCTAGTCGCGATGGACTCAATAGTAGACTGCCTCGCCGTACCGAACCCGACCGCAAAAATCGTGACGTCATCACCCCCATTCTGCGAGCTCGCCTTGAGGACGGATGCTTGTTCGATTGCCTCATCATCGCCTGTACCATTGTCAGCAATTGCAGCCGAGCACGTCTGGTCTCCATCCCATCGTCCCCCATCGGAATACGTCCATGCAGCCTTGGCGGGATTGTCTCGGGTGCACGTCTGCTGTCCATCGGTTAGCAATAGCATGATGCGTTTGGGTGACGCACCGGTGACTGCATCTTTTCGGGTGTTGCCCCTGACAAGCAGCTCCCGTCCCAAAGCGAGCCCATTCGAGATGGATGTCCATCCGTTGGCTCGCTGGTCAACTGCGAGCGGCCCTTTTTGCTCATATTCACGTATAGTCTCGGCCGTATCCGCCCACTCAGGGTAGTCAGCGCGGCACGTCGCATCATCCTCACACAATTCGAGGCCCGCAGCAAGGGTGCTGGCGTCAGAGGTGAGCGTCGAGACAATCTCCCTCGCGTCGGCATCAAAGTCGACGATACCGAACTGCGTGGATCCCTCGCCCAGCTCGAAGCCTGCGATGATCTCCCGTGCGAAGTAGTAGATCTCATTGTGGATCATCTCAGTATTGAAGTCGCAGTCATACTGCGAGGCCGCGTCATACCAGTAGCAGTTTCGCACGGAGCCCGAGCGGTCGAGGACGATCATGATGTCGGCGAAGAATGCGCAACTCATGGCTGTGCTCTCTCGTGCGCGCCTTGCGCGCGCGCGCGCCGCTGGCGCTGCTGATTGGTCTGCCGGCCTCGAGCGAAGGTCTATCGGATGGGCTCGCGGGGGAAGGCCGGAAGGGGCTAGGGAAGGGGAGGCTCAGCCCCTGTGCCACCACTGCTCCGGCCCTCTGCCTCGCGGGTCGCCCTCGTGGGGCACCTGCAGAAAATAAAAGGGAATAGGCTGAGGAGAGAAGAGAACGGTGAGGGGGAGGAGGGGAAGGGCGCCGACAGGCCGGGAGAGAGTAAGGGGAGAGATCAAGAAGAGGGAGCCGCCTCGTCGGCCGAGGGAAGCCCACGAGAAGAGAAGGGCAGCAGTGCAGAGAGAAAGAGTGGGGCTCTATAGGGCGAGGGACTTCACAACGACGGTAAGAGGCGAGCACTTTCCGAGCGCCCCAACCACCGTCTGCCTAATGAGAAGACGGAGCCCCTTAGTGTTTAAACCAGTCCCCCCGCGCGAGGAGGTCAGAGTCAGATTCAAGCCTTGAATAAGAAAGAAGCTTCAACTCCGGCGGTGTTGGGAGCTCGCGCTGTCCTCTGATAGCGGGCGTTGGAAGACGAGCACAAAAACGTCGTCGGCGGTGGACAGCCAGAAACCGACGATGAAGTACCGTGGGGGGGGGGGGGGCACTGATGGACCCCCGCCATCCGTGGTGGACGGAAGTGAAACGGTTCTCAACGGCCCCACCTCCCGCCACTTCCTTCTTCACAGGGGCGCGGCGCCTTCGAGAGAGCGCGCGGGGGGAAGGGGAGGGGGGGAGGGGGGGCCGAGCGTCGGCGTATCCCAGCTTCTTGAAGGGGATTCAGCTGTAAAGTAGAGGAGATCGGCTATAAAGTAGAGGAGAGAGAGAATACAAGAAAATCCTTCCACTGCCTGCACCCCACCCCGTCTGCCGATGCAGCGGCGCGCCCCGCCCTTCGGACGGGCGGGATGGATCATGCGGGTGCCGTCCTCATCGGTACGGGGGTGCTGATGCTATTCAGCCGGCTCATCGTGGCCGTGCAACACCGTCGCTCTGTTCGCGCAGCCCTCACGCAGCACCATCGGTCTCGGGAGCCATGGAGGCCCGCACTCTGGCTCGCCACCACTCCTAGAGTTCGCCTTGCTCTCTTGGCCAGCACAGGCGTGATGGTCTGCGCCTTTGTGCCTGCCTTGACGCAGCGTTTACTTGGTCCGGAGAACCCTCTGGTCAGAGCCTCCGGAGTCACTCTTAAGTGGGGGCTTGTGATGGCGCTGCTGCGCACGGTGCGCAGGTGGGCAATAAATGCCGCCAGGCAACGTGCAGGCTCTACCACTGGAGACATGCCGGAGCGGACGCGATGAACTTTTTCGGGATGTCAAGAGATCCAGGCATCGCGCATGGCACTTCCACAACAGCTTAGATTCTGCGGGCGCCTCTCTTGCTTCTTATCTGTCGCTTGTGGGTACGCACGCACACTATTCGCGGCTATACCATTGTTGTGTGTACCAATCCGAAACCCAGCCACCGCATCTCCAACCTGGTCGTCGAAGATGGACGCGAAGGCTGCACTTCACCTTGAGGAATCCGTGCATTCTCTTCAACGCACTCGTGGGACAACCCGTTCGTTGTGTAGTGCCACAGGAATACACGGCTCCATCGTCTACTCAGGACCGGATCTGCGGCCGCAAGGACATAGGGTGTGCTTTTCGGTTCGCCGTGCCTTGCCGGCGACGGCGATGCAGCGACAATGCATTGCCGTGAATGTCGGTGTGTAGCTGTATGATGATTATCGAGCAAGAAATCTAGTGATCGAAACTTAGGTTTCCGAGTGATTATGTGGGTATGGTGATGATGGATGATGGGCACTCGCTCTTGCGAGTGCGAGTGCGAGCAGTGGGCGAGACCTAAGACCTTAGTAAAAGGCCGCAACCTCAGGTCTGCTTTTATTTTCGGCTGGCACCCCTACATCTCGGGTATAACTTCTATGCCCCCCTTGGGAACAGGGTACACCCCGCGTTCTACCCCAAGTCAGCTTGGCAAGTCCGTATAAGTGTTGTTTCTAAACCGGAAACCCCCCAAATTTTGTTGTCAAAATGTGAGGGTCGAGCACCTAAATTTCGATCAAAATTAATACTACCTTGGAGTCTTCATAACTCATAACTTTATCACGCGCGGTAACCTTATGAGAGAGGTCTCGCCCCCCCGGCCCCAGGGGGGGCGAGACCTCCCCCCCCCCCCCCCCTTGCCCCCCGCCCCCCTCCCTTATCTGCCACACCCCCTTCGTCCCCAACTGCGACCACGCACCACACACCCAACCCACGCACGACGCGACCCAAACAAGTTCTTAGCCGATGCGACGACCATTGAAACGACTCATCAAAAAGATGCTTGAAGATGGCCCGAAAGAGCTTGCTATTGTGAATCTGCATACATCATCCGTAGCAAAGACGACCCGTTCACAAGACGCCGAGTTGGGAGACATTGCGAAAGCGACGCGCGCAGCCTTTGACCAATGCGGCACAAGCTGCCCATTTGCGCGCCACCATTCAAGCACGCCCGCAGTGAATTGATCGACATCGGCGGCGACGTTGTAGCATGCCGTCTGTGCAGCAACTAGATATACTGGGAGTTCCTCCTTGAGTTTGGCCAAGTCTGACACTCCTCCATCCGATGTTGCGAGGCCAAGGGGCGTTATTGCGGATGAATCATCTATCCAAGCGACAGTGACATGCCTTGCAGCAAACTGCAAACTGCGGGTCGAACGAACACTTGCACAACGTGAAGGATCTTGTACATTGTGGAGCAATCAAAATTATCAGCGCAATTGCCGGTGAGACGATCGTTCATGTACTGAATGCAGTTGCTGAGACCGGCAGCCATCTCCTTGCGCTCGGGCTCGGGCTCGTCGGTGACGGTAAAAGTAGTCGTCGAATTTCCTCTTCCTCAATCAAAGTCTTCGGTCGCTGAGTCAGAGGGATAAGTCACAGTGTATGCCGTGCGGCTGCCAAAGATCCCGCGGCGTGCTGATGGCGCGCCATGCTCCTCCAGCCGCGGCGACCAGCGCTAACCGATCTTCGCAAGGCTTGCTGCCGCTACCCAACGGGTACACTTCCGCACTTCCGCACCTGGGCGCCCTGCTTCTTCTCGTACGAAATCTTGATGAGGTTGTCGCTCTCCCTTCCAGCTTCGGTGACGACGGCGTCATGCAGCACGTCATACCATACCTTCTGGCCTGGCAAGAAAGAAGTGATGGGGCGGGCAATGGGAGACAAGGCACAAGGCAGAGGCGGATGCATTGGCATTGGTGCGAGAAAAAAAACCTGCACAAGCATCTTATAAGTTAAAAGAAGTGCTGGTGCTAGCGGAAGGAGAGCGCCCACCACATGGCGGGAAACTTCGCTTCTCAGAGAGGCCGAGCAGAGCAGCTCTTCTAGCCTCAGGGCTTTTCTTCTCTGTAGAGCCTCAACTCTAACTCATATTTCCAAGGTGCGGTGGTGCAGCCCGACCCTTCCCTCACGGCGATGGCGAGCCGCGCCTCCGGCCGCTCTGCGCCCTCGCGCTCAAGCGGGCACACGTGGCTGCACTACGAGCGCGCTTCGCGCTGTACCGTACGCCTGCTTGAGCCCAGCCGCACCCTCACGGCCGGCGAGTACGCGAGGCTGAGCTTCTGCTTCTCACCGGGTGAGCTTCGCCACCATGCGGCACTCCGCGTGGCTCTCCGTGGCCCCCCGCCGCCCACACGCTTCAGGATCGAGCTTCGAGGCGCGCCCGAGGCGCGTCCGGGGCACATGCCTGCGCACGCTTCCGCCCACGTTGCCTGGTCCGACATTCGAGCTGTGGACGCCGCCGGGTGGGATGTGTCAGGCGGCCGAGTTGAGGTGTGTGCAGGGCCAGTGCCGGTTGTGGGCAAGTACACGGTAAGAGTGATCATGGTCGGCGGCGGCGGCGGCCCTGCCCCCATGTCTAAGCTCACACCCATCGATGTGAACAGCGAGGGCACGATGCTGCTCAATGTTACCGCGGGCGTGGCGGCAGCAGCACAGTGCGCGCTTCGACCACGGCGCCCAGCACGTGTCAAGACAAACCCGGCTGCGGGCGATGGCCAAAGCTGCGCACATGGACGTGCTGGAGAGCCGATCGAGGTGGTGCTGGTAGCACGCGACGCATTTGGCAACCGGCGCAATATGGGAGGGGAGGCGCCGTACGTAGTTGTGCGTCGAGGCAGCGTTGGCGCGGCAACATCCGAGCTTACGGCTCAGTCCGGGCGAGAAGCACTCACAGAGCCTTCAGTATCCACGCTGAGCTCGCTTACTGTGGTGGCTGGCAGCGAGGACGGCTGCGTTGTGGAGGATATTGGCGATGGCTCCTATAATGTCCGGTTCTCTCGCCATGTGGCAGGGCCATACATCATACGTGCATGGGTGCACGGCCAAGAGATTGCGAAGCCGTTGATGTGCCACATCTCACCCGCAAGCGTCGACCCAACGACCTCAATAGTGCGGCTTAGACGGCTGGAAGAGGAATTGACAATGGTGCCAGCCTGCGACTGCACGGAGCCATCGGAGGTGTTTGTTGCAGGCCAACGCTCCCAGTTTTGGATTGTACCCAGGGATCGATTCGGCAACCGCTGCCCGGCGGGGCTTGGAGCCAGCGCCTGGTACGTCACGGTGTCTGCATTTGAGCAAGGCATGAGCGCTCACGCAGCAGAGCAGTCGGTGCGCATCGAGGCAGGACAAGTGGAGCACGGAGGACATCCCGAAGAGCGAGGCCATGGCGCCGTGGCGACCGAGTTGCATACTGATTCCGTCAGGGTGTCATTGGTCTTTCCTCGCGAGGGGACTTATCGCCTCTCAGTCTTTGGCATTGGTTCTGATGGCGAAAGGGGTCAGCTCGTCGGATCGCCTTTTGATCTCGGCGTTCGCGCCGCGGACTTGGATGCGGAACAGACTTTTATGTTGCCACAGGCAGCTGTCTCGCAAACGCACGAGCAATGTGCACCCTCATGGCGCCGTGAGCTGTGTGCCGAGCGCGCGAGAGTCGTCGTTGGTGCAGGCCAGAGGGTTCGGCTCCTTCTTGGTGCTGCTGCGAGTGCTGCGGCATCGGCTGAGCTACCGCAAGTAGAGTTAGAAATGAAGGTTGCACCTTCTGACTTGTCCTCGAGTGATACCAAGACGTACGCCGACTGCCCCTGTGAGGACGGTGACACGACGGCATCGGACGCTGGCTTGGAGACAGGCAATCACACGAGCATCATTTCCGCGTCGTTGGATACGAGCCCGCCTACTTGTGTCCAGCTGCCCGTGGAACGAGCACCAGACGGCGAATTGTCGACACTCGTGCAGGTCCAGCGCGCAGGCAAGCACGTGCTGCACGTGCGTCTATCCGACGGCGAACCCATGGACGGATCTCCGTTCACTCTGCATGTGACCGCAGGCCCCATCCACTCGCCGTCCTGCATGTTCTTGCCTTTCGAGGCGAGCTCGGAGCACGAGCCGAGCCGATGGTCCGTGTCGGAGAGCCATCACAGTGCTACTGCGAGCCCGGTGGAGAGCTCGGCAGCCTTGTTGAGTTCGCATACTTCTACAGCTCGCGGCAACCGACCTGTTGCACAGTCGGCGACCGCGGCCGAAAGTCCGGCGGGAATGAACACTGGCGCCTACATGGTTGCGGGCGAGGCAGCGTTCCTGACTTTCATCGCTAAAGACCGCTTCGGCAACGCCTGCGCACTCGGGCCAGCCTCCTTCTTTGTGTACTTCGAGCGCTTGATGCCTCACTTGCAGTACATGTGGAGTCCACACGTTGCACATGCGACAGTGAAAGAGCTGAGCGCGTTGCTGACTGCGCGAGTGTGCTCGGACTCGGTCGAAAACGTGGCCGGTAAAGATTCGGCAAGGCTGAACGGCAAGATTATCAAGATGAAATGCAGTCTACAAGAGACGGGCATTCCTGGTGTGTTCCAGGTGACACTTCGCGCACCACGTGCCGCCGGGCGGTATGCTGCACGCGCAGTGATACTCGACGAGGCCCTCGAAATCCCGCTCGACTGTTACGTTCGGCCGGGAGTCCTCAGCATTGCTCATTCTTCAGCTGATGGCCCGGGCGTAAACGCACTCCCTGCAACCGCAGAAGCACGATTTCAGATCACCCCGCTCGATAGATACGGCAACCAATGCGGTGTTCCAAGTGCCAACGCGCCCGATGCCGCCGTGCGCATCTCGTGGCATGTCAGTATTCAAGCACGCGCCGCAGCGCACGCCGAGGCAGCCGCCGCGGCACAGGCCTCCCTTTGCATCGAGCAAAATAGCGATGGAAGCTATCTCGTGCGGACCCGCTACTCGCGTTCCGGCGTCTACGTCGTGCATGTCTCTGGCGTCGCGCAGTCCTCCTTGTCCGCCCGAAATGGCGGCAACGAAGCCGCAAAGATGGTGTCAGTGGCTGGGTCCCCTTTCGAACTGCTCGTTACTCCTAGCCCGGAAGATGCGGCCGCCCTGCGACTTGCAGACGAATGGGACGGCGAGTGTATCGCCGGGGAGTCTGTAGACCTTCCCTTTATTCCTGCGCAACTTGACGATCCGTATCGCAAGCACGGGAACATAAATTTGACCGGCAGTGGCTCAAGGGCGGAGCGTGAAGCGGAGGCACTCATGCATGCATATGTGCAAACGATTGAAGCTGCAATCGAAAGGGAGGGTTTCGAAGGGACTGACGCGGCCGTTGCCGGCTCAGACGCGGATACGTACGATGGCTGTGGGCTGGGTATCGTGACGAATCCTAGCATGAGGGACCGCGGTGCCATTCCCAGCTCGTCGGGGTGCGGCTTTCTGTCGTCTCGTCCCCACGTTGTCCTTCCGGTTCGCCTATGTCCGGATGGGAGGGTGAGATTGCGGTTTATTCCGCGACTCGCTAGCGACGCTTACTACTTACACGTTTGCGCCACCGGCAGGCCAATCGCTGGATCACCTTTCAAATTCCGCGTCTCTCCAGGTCCTCCGCATGGGCCCATGTGCCGCTTCGCGGTGGTCAGCACCTCGTTCGTGCCATCGAACATCAAGTCGACACATCCAGCTGATCACGCCGTTCCCAGGGTGAGCTCACTTACTCCCACCATGCTCCTTCATCGCGACCTGCAGCGCACGCCACCGGCAGCGCTCGTTGTGGGGGAGACTCATACGATCCGCCTCTACACGTTCGATGCGTGCGGTAACTCCACTTGCTGTGTGGGCGTGAGGTCGGCGATTCGCGCCTCTATGACATTCGACGAGAACGAGGCGGTTGGCGAAGGTCAGGATATCGACTTGTTGCAAACAGGAACAACCAACGAGCTGGTGACAGAGGGTGCCAGAGCAATCAGTGTCGCTCATGTGAGCGACGGTTGCTTTGAACTACGTCTCTCCCGAGAGCGCGCAGGGATGTATGTACTCAATGTCTTCTTTGGTGGGGTGTCCGAGCCCTCATCACCCGCGACGATGCACGTCCAGATGACACCGGCAATGCTTAGCATTCGGCACTCGACTCTTCGCTTGCCTCACCGTGCCGTGGCAACGGAAGATACCGTATTTTGGATCCAACCTCGCGATCGTTTCGGCAACAAGATGTTGGAGCACCCGAAGAATGCCACAACAGGGGTCGGGGGCAGCTGTGGGGGCCGATTGTTGCACAACGTGGTGCGATCTATTGAGCCCACGATGTTGCGACAAGCCAGTGAACCTCGACAAGGGGATAGTTTTTTTATGGGAGCTTCGTGGCGTGTGTTGATCCGATCAGTATCCCAAGAGCAAAAAAGTGCTGCGATACTGGCCGAGCAGGCTGTCCGAATGCGCATTAAGTCGGTTGACGGCTTGGTCCTCATCGCATGCACTACTACTTTCACCCGGCCAGGACTGTACTCGGTGGGTATTTTGGCCAAAGAGAAGAGCTCGCCCTCGGAGGAGGCTGGTATTGAAGAGGAAGTACTCGACAGCCCATTTGTTCTACGGGTGGACGGTGGAGTTGCCGATCCGACGCAAAGCGCTATCATTCCTACCACCTTCACCCCTACTCAAGCGGGCGACCCATTTACGTTCTTCATCCTAGCGCGGGACGCCTGCGGCAACCCGCTTACCGCCGCGTCCGTCCTTGAGGCGGTGAGCGCACGCCTCGTCTTCCTGGGTGAGCGAAAGGTGCTGATGTCTCCCGGAGCAAATCATCCGCCTGAACAAAGGTCGCAATCCGCGGGGACGTCTTCCGCTAGTGTACAGTGTCACGTTCGTAGCAACGACAGGCTTGACGCACATGATGAGGCCGACTGCGGTCGTCTTTGCGCTTGGGCAACTGCTTTCGGCAGTACCTCAGGTGAGGAGCAGATCGACATCAATCTTTCGCCCACGGATTCGGCTGTCGCAAATGCTGTCGCTCGCGCGCATGATTTCGCCGCTCCTCTAGTCCAGGTTATTGTCACCATTCGCAAAGCAGGGTGCTATCAGCTCTACGTGAGAGTTCATGAAGAAGAAGTGCGGGGATCGCCTGTGTCCACTGAAGTCGAGGCGGCATCCGCTATACCTTCTGCATGCGCGATTGTTGGGTGGCCGGCGGGGACTCGGTGGGTCAAAGCCGCCGATCGGCTCGCATGCTCGGCGCCCGAGATCGGCGTGACGGAATGGTGGACTCTTAGCTCACGACGAGCGGAAGTGACGCCAATGGTGGCTGGCGAGGTTCGTACGCTGCGGCTACTAGCGTACGACGCATACGGCAATCGACGAATGCGGGGTGGTGATTTGGTGCGGATGCTACTCCGTGGCGCTTCTCGAAGTACCTCAGCTCCCGTCCGATGGGATCAAGCAGGGAGGTGCTACGAGATGGAGCTCTCAACAACGGTATCGGGGCCTCTCGAAGTGTTCATCGGCATCAATGGCGGCGATGTCTTCGGCGGGCCACATTTCCCTCCACCACCCACAATCTATGTCCTTCCAGGGGCACCTGCACGTGCGCACGTGATCAGTGGGGCATTGGAACGCGCAGTCGCCGGAGGCGCCGCGCCATTGCTCCTCATTGGACAGCCTGTCCATTTCGAGGTTGAGATTGAAGACCAATTTGGGAACCGTGTCCAGTCAGCCGCCCAGCGTCTACGTGCGCACGTCCACCTCCTCCAAGGCGACGCTGTCACGAGGTCGGCCAACACGGCGCTCTTGGCGGCGTTTGATTCGCCCACTATCAAGGCACTCACAGATGGGACTTTTGCAATAGCTCATACACCATCAGCCGAAGGTACGTATAGGCTAGAACTCGTCCTCTTAAGTGAGAGTGAGTCCATGGGTGATGTCTCTCTAGGATTCTGCCAATTCGTAGTGATGGCCAGGCCGACCCTGCTAACGAGAGCAAATGCCGGGTTGGGGGCTTTTACTCACAGTACCGCAGCGACCACGAGTGGGTGATGACCGGTCGTGCCCGAGGTTGAGCAACCGTGTAGGAACAATTTCGGCGCGGGCTATACGCTATACAAGTCCGTGACAATAAAAGTTCTCAACATTCTCGCCACACGCGCGGCCCTGCACAGGTATATCGTAGCTACGCCAGCTTACTTTCCTACTCCCTCCTCCTTAGGGGCTCGGGATTCGGGGTTTCTAGTGGCAGGTGGCGTGTACAAGTCCGTGGCATAATAGTATTTGTGTCCATCCGGCACAAACACCTTCTGCCCCCCGTCCCCCCGTCCGGGGCACATACACTCTAGTTGTTCACTCATGTCTGACAAGTTAAAAACACTTGGCGGCCGTCGTACTGGCCGAGCAGCTTCGCCGCCTCGACGCGGCACTCAGGCAGCGCGTACGAGCGCGCGTCTCGCCGCCTCGGGTCGTCGTGGGCGACGCTCAGCGGCAGGTACCGCTCGGCGGTCGCCGCGTCCACGACGGGATCGGGCACGGACATTTGATAGCTCAATTCGACTGATGTCCCACAATTGACGGAACGACACCTCAGCACGCCGTGCATGCGTATGGCGCGATGTGCATCGGGCCCCGCGGGACGCCGTGCGTGCGCATAACACAGCGTCATGCGCAGCGCGCGGTGCCTATATTGTACCCGTGTGCTGGCAACACTCTACGTCTCGCCCTCGTCGTTTATCCAATGACGTACTCCTCGGGATCCGCCCTCTCTCTTCTGCTATCTCTTTATGTGTTTTCGCCAACTCCTCCGTGAGCCTCTCATTTGGTCCTTGCCTTGCAAGGCGTATGTTTAGCCTCGCGGCCTTCAATTCTAATACTGACTGGATGGTGGGCTTGGCTCTCATCGCTGTTTCTTCCCTCAGGAATGTTGCTATGTTTTCTTTTGCGTTGGCCCATATTGTTTCTATGTTGCCCCCTTCCTCTATCTTTCGAACGGCGGTCCGCAACAGCAGTTCTACCGTTTTCATCGCGCCTTTCTCGCGGATTATCGTTAGGTCTATTGGTTTGTCGAAGTTTCGCCCCGGTTTGAATCCCGGGGTCTCGAATAGCGCTAGGACCGGTAAATGGTCTGACGCGGCTTTGCCCGTAAATAGGTCCGGGCAGGGTCCGTGTTGCTGCCATTGGATAGCATCTATATCTTCGCTATGGTATATGCGGTCTATCCTTGTGTGGATAGTGGCTGCCATTCTCATGTAGCCAACGTTCGGCCCTAGGCGTAGCGTGTGATGTGCGTCTCGGAGTTTGTGCGCTTTAGTCAGCGCTCTCCATTTTTCCCCGTGCGTGTTGGCATATATTGCCTCCCCTACTCTTTGGGAGTCGTGCGCGCTGTTTTCTACGCAGTTGAGGTCCCCGCCTATTACCGTCGGTATAGGGTCTAAGGCGCCTAGTTTTCTATCTAGTTCGGTTATCTGCCTTCCGCGGGGTCCAGGTTGCGCACTGAGGTATACCGATATTATTCGGTATCGGGTTTCATCTATGTTTAGCGTTATGGATACGCATCTACCTTCTAGTAAGATTTCTAGGGACTCCGTTCTAGCAGTTATTCGCTCGGCCGCTTCTCTGATTGCCACCGCGACACCGCTAGCTGGGTCTCCTAGCTCTCCTGGGGCAACAAACCACAGCCAGCCCAGCATGGCGGCTGTCCTATGTGTCCGGAGGTGCGAGCCGTCCTCGTATGCATGAAGTTCTTGCAGTAGTAGTATGTCTACTTTTGCCTTTCGCGCTTGCGATAGCACGGCGGCTAGCTTGCCGTTCCTGGTGCCGTTAATGTTGTATGTCGCGATGCGGACAGGTCCTTCACCTGGGTAACCAAGGGTGGAGTCATACGTGAGTCTAGGGCGTCGGGGCATTATTCTCGCGACGGCAAGTTTGGTGGCCGCAATCGCGTTGGCGAACGCGCACTCTGGGTGGAGGAAAAGGCATGCCGGGCCGTTTAAACAGACGCCCGGGATCTTCTTGTGTGGATGAAGGTGGCAGCGGATCGTGCACTTGTTGTCGATCCACGCGCCAGGCACGTCGTGCGAGAGATTGCATCGCACGCCTCGTTTGTTCCTGAGGCACAGGCCTTGGGTGAAGCGCGCACATTGCTTGGGGGGGCCCTTGCCAAGAGCCTCGTGCGCCGATTTCGGGCGGGGGTTGAGCCTTTGCGCCTCGTTACGCTCGCGGCGCTTCGCCGCTTCTTGTTCGCATTCGCATACTCGAATCGAGCTTAGGAGGCCCTTAACCACCTCCGGACGCCAGCCCTTGCATCCGCGTAGGCTGCCGTGGACCATGAGCTTGTGGGGGGATTGAATGGACTCCGGCATTTTGATCTCCTTGCACGCCCGAATGGCGTAATTCACCGGGACTGTCTTGCCTTCTATCTGTAGTAGAAGCTTGCGAGGGAAGTTTCCGTCGAGAAACGATAATAATAATAATAATAAAATGACTGAGCATTAGTACCACTACTCTCACTAGCCCCGGTACTAACACGACAACCCTCAGCGCACCTGCCCGTACACCTTGGCGCGTGTTGATGCCACAGACACATACACCTATGCCCCCCTTCGAATCTCCCCCCTCGCAAGCCCCCGGCTCCCATTCTAACTCCCCACAAGTTAAAATGAGGGAAAACCCATTGGGGCGGACCGACCTACGTCGGGCGACCCTCCGGGAAAAAGCACCGGGGGGGGGGGAGGAACCTCTCGTCAATAAAGAGGATCGGCCCTTCCAGCTCGCGCCGTGAGCAGTTCTCGAGAAATAAATGACTGCGAGTCGAGTAGCCTGTGCCACCTTCAAGATACTCTCCCCGATCTTGAGCCACTCCCTTCTCTCTCCCGCCTGTCGCCGGCCGCCCCCTACCCGTTTGCTAACGCAAACGGGACCTGTTTCTAACCGCACTCCATCGGGGGGGGTGCAAATCCCCCCCTCTCCCTCTCTCCGCTCTCACCCCTCGAAGTCCCTGCGGCGCGTCGCCATGCGGCGCGCCCTGACCTGCTCTCAGAGGTCCTGTGGGGGCTCCCAGAGGGCCAGCCAGGGCAGCTCAGGGGGCAGAGGAGGCTGGGGCTCAGCCCCTGGCCCCCCCTGCCTCTCCCACGCTCGCCTCGCTGGCCATGGGAGCCTCCCAAAGGCCCCTGTATGCCTGGCGACCAGGGACAGGGGGGGAGTCAGCTCGAGGGCAGGCCCAATGCGGGCGTGGGAGTGCGGTTCGCGGCCCGCGCCCCCTGAGGGTCTGGGCTGATTTGATGAGTGCCCTGCCCCTGCCAAAGGGCAGGGGCTGGGGTTGAGTGTACGGTCCCACCCCGGGGGGTGTCCGCGATGGAGAGTGGGGGGCGCGAGGCCCCCATTGTCCCCCACTTATAAAAGTAGGTCTTCCGTCGAGAAACGAGCCTTGGCCCGCCGAAACGTAAAGATGCCAGCGGGTCGAGTAGGCCGCCTTGGACACAAAGGTGCCTGCTCCGCCTTCGAGCTTCATGCGCTCTCGGTTGCCTTTCAGAAAGGTTAGCCCAACCTTTTCGATCGCAATAATGAGCGCGCTGAGATTGATTTGGGCCGCTTGCGCCAGGCCGTCTGCCTCGACGACTAGGTGCGCCGCGACGTCTTGGAGGGCGTTGTAGAGGGCTTTGCGAGAGGTGGAGCCTTTCTTGTTGATTTTCTCATCAATTGCTTCAACTTTTATGCGGACGGGGATGTCGGTTTGAATGATGCGGAGGGTGGTGTTGTCCCCATAACGCTCTTTGAATTGCTGAGCGCAGTCCTCGTTCACGGCGATATGCCATGGCCCGCGGATGGACCGGGCCCAGAAGTCCGGCTCCGGGTCGACTCCTTCGAGCTCCAAGAGGAGCTCTACGATCGCGGCGTAGACGGTGGCGTCCTGGAAAGTGTAGTCTCCCTCCTGGTGAAAGGACAGCTCGTATGTTGCGTCCGACTCAGTGTAGCCTTGCTCCTCATCTGAGGGCGGCTCCTGAGTGGCAGGGGAGGTCGGGGTATGTGAGGCCATGGGTGGGTCCAATCGAGCGTGTGGCGGGGGAGTGTGATGTGCGCCCCTAGACGCACCCAAGCAGCTTCCTTTTTGTGTGGTCATGTGTTGTGGTGTTGAGGGGTCTGTGCCATTGTGCGTTCTGCTGTTGGTTTTGGATTTGTGCCCATAAGGGCCACCCGGTCTCGGGCCGCGCTGCCGGGGCAGCGCGGCCGTCCCTAGGGTGGGAGAGGCCTCTGCCATAAGGCATGCCTGGTGGCTGTATTGTTCGTCTTGTGTGGTGCTGGTCCTCTGTGTTCTACAGCTTGTGACCCTCCATGGGGAGGGCCAGCATAGCTGCAGTGGCTGGTGTGGCCGAGGCCACGGGCCGTGCGGCGCGACCGGGGTCGCGCTCACCTGCTCGGCCTCTGCGGGCGGACGCGGTCGCTTCGCCTGCGACAGCTCCATGGGTGCCGGGGGGGTCCCCGCGGCGGGGGACCCGAAGGAGAGGTGGGGAGCGGCGGCGCGCTCCATGGCGTCTAACTATAAAGTTAGTTCTCGGTGGGCGGAAGTAGAGGAGGGGAGCGTGGCGCGCTCCAGGACCCTATCGTGTTAGCGATAGTTCGGGACGTCGGTAGGTAAGGGTGGGTAGTAGGGAGTAGCGCAAGCACACTGCCTCACGCCGTACATACACGTAGCGGGTGCATGTATTTGTTTAAGATTATTGATTTTGCTACTAAAATGAATAAATCTATAGCAAGCAGTCACACACCCTCTCCCCGACGTCGGAGGACGAGCAGTGGCTAAGTTGCGAAGTATGCCCGACTCGTGGTATAGAATTGCCAGTGACGATGCGCACGGAGGAAGACGAGAGACGTGAGAGATGCGCCGTGAAGTCAAGTAGAAAGTAGGGGCACGAGGGCTAAGAACAAGGGGTCCGGGCCATTCGGAAACTGGGTGGGTAGCCACGTGCTGAGCAGAAGGCAGAGAAAGCGCCCCATATCTATAAGCACCTTTCACCACGGAAACCCTCTTCCGCGTGCCTTGTGATGGCCAACCCTGCCCACTTAGGGCACAGAGCTAAAGATGTGTTGTGCAACATACATCACGGTAGCTGCTGGAGAATGGCGGCTGATCGGCAGTACATGCGGCTAGACAGGGCACTCCAAACGACCCAACCAATATTGCTCTCCATAGTTGAAGAAGAGCTCTTCGCCAGCCCTCACATCTCGAAGGGTGAAGAAGCGTACGCGTTTCTCTCGCTGACGCCGTATGCGCTGCACATCGTAGTAGCAGTTTGGCTGCGCTGAGTGGTTAAGGAACCGAAGCATGGAGGAAGTCTTCGGGTCTGAAGCGTCGATGTTATAGTCAGTATTCGCCGCCAGCACGTAGCGCGCGTCCTCGGCCGGGTACCGCTCGAGGTACTGCTCGTGAGTGAGCACCTCGCCCGTGTAGTCGCCCAGGTAGACGCCCTCGCTCAGCGGCTGTGCTGCAAAGAGACCACGACCTCTGGGTGTGCCGGTCTCACGCACGTGAAGCAGACCCAGTGAGATGGCATCTCTCTCCTCGCTGCTCACCCGCGCGCATCTCGTCTCGGCCGGCCCGGCCGCTGCCGCTTGTTCGAGCCGCCGCTTCTGAGAGCGACTGGGCGGCATCCTCCCGCTCTCCCGCTGCGCACGTCTGCTATTCGCTAATAGCCTTGTAGAGAGTAGAGAGAGCACGTTGTTGGCTAGCTAGCATCCCTAGTAGCTAGAACAAGTACAACTCCGTGACATAATAGTATTTTTTGCGTCGATCCGGCACAAACACCTTCTGCCCTCTCCATGTCCGGGGCACATAAACACTACCGGTGTGATAAGCCGCTCCACGCGCGTCGGGTCACCGAGATTGGCCGCCATGGCCACCTAACGTGTGGGGCGTCACGAGGGGTTCAAACGACAACACCGAGGCGCTCATCAAGAGGGTGCAACGGTGCAACTTGAGGTTCCCTTTTTTTACCCCTCCTCACACATTTTTTACACCTAGCGATACTGACGCAAAGAACATATTCGCGTTGTTCACCCTCGCGCACCTTTGGCCAACGCCTCAAACCCCAACGGGCCAAGTTGGCCTGTCGGAGCGACTGGCGACTGGAGGCTTTTAGGCCAAGATCATCATGTGCTGTAGGCCGTAGACAGTGAAACTGATTGGCCACGTAAGAGGGCGCATTGGCAACTTTGGCCTTGATGCTATCCCCTTCGATTGGTGGCACATTTGTCTTGATAAAAGCAAAGAGCTCAAACGCATAAGCGTTCGCACTCGCCACCTTCACCTTGCACCTTGGTTGGGCATGAGTTCTAAAACGAAAAGCGTTCAATTATCCCTATCCCCATCCCTGCTAGCACCTTTCGTTGTCACCTAGAGGTTACTTGACTCAACTTGACACTTCACATGTTGAAACACACACCAGACACCAGGCTAGGGTGGTTATGCTTGGGTGGCTGAAGGAAGGCGCGCTTATAATATAGAGTGGTTTTGTGTTTTGTGCCCGCATAGCGTTTTCGTACATAACGTTAGCTTTCCCCATGGCCAAGCCTGTAGGCCTAGGCATTTAGTGACGGGTTTAAAATAATATAATGTTCAAAGTACCACCAGCGCTTCCCCAAGATGTCATTCATGTTCTGATAGGAAAAAGGAAGCGTCCCGTGCGATCACTAGCGTCTACTAGCACCGCACAACTTTCTGACACTGACTGGTTAGTCTTCAATCATCTTGTGGATAATGACACAATATATGTATCTACTTGTAGAGAGCTCCAACGTGACTCCAAATTCATCGCAGAGCTAGAACAATACAAATATTGGGATTGCAATGACGTGAAACAAAGCATCGAGTCTTTGAAGGAGCAAGTGTTCGAAGCTGTCGCAAGCATCGTAATGAGTACCGCAAGAGGTATACTTGCACAAGAACATGCTGTCCCAATCAACCTGGCGTTCGCTCCTCAACTGTACGTTCACCTACGGCGAAATTTTGGTTGGAACATGTCAGGACCAATTTAGAAGAAAACAATATGAATTTCTTAATAGTCTCACCGCACACGCGGCCGTGGACCCTCTACTTTCTACTCACGCAGCAAAACTTTCTACACCCCCACTCTCCTGGCCCTTTCGAATAAGTTTATACTTGGTTGCGATGGAGCGCGCCGCCGCGACTCCCCTCTCTTTCGGGCCCCCCGCCGAGGGCGGCCCCCCGACCAACATGGACCTGACGCTGGCGAAGCGTCCGCGTCCACCATCAGAGGCCGAGCAAGTGCGCGCGACCCCGGTCGCGCCACACGGCCCGTGGCCCCGGCCACACCATGCACAGCAGCCATGCTGGCCTCCCCCATGGGAGTCAGCAGTCTGTGGGCCACATCAAATCGACAGCGGCCAGAGAAGGACCACGCTCCATTGGGCATGCCTTATGGCAGAGGCCCCTCCCACCCCAGCAAGGGTCGCGCCGCCTCGGCGGCACGACCCGAGGCTGGGTGGCCCTCATGGGCTCCACATCCTGACATGCTACACTGTCCAACTCATTTTCAGGCGCCTCTGCCCAGACAGAGGGAGGACACCGGACACAATGACATGTCTACAACCTCACGGGCAGCCTGAGCCTCTGCCTTCCCAACCCTACCAACACACGGCGCTACTGACCCCCATCCCCCATGGACCTACCCCTCAGGATCCAGACTCTGCAGATGAAGATCAACAAGTAGACACAGACGCTATCTACGACATGTCGTTCAGCCAGGAGGGTGACTTAGTGCTTCACGACACGACTGTCTATGCGGCCATCGTTGAACTGCTGCTTGAGCTTGAGGGCGTCGACCCTGAGCCAGATTTCTGGGCCCGCTCCACGCGGGGCCCGTGGCACATAACAGTCAATGAAGATTGCATGCAGCAATTCCAGACCAGATACGGCCTCCAGACCGTCATACGCGTTCACAATGTCGACGTACCTGTCAAGGTGGAAATTATGTCCATAGAAGACAAGCTCAAAAAGCAAGGCACCTCATCAAGGAAGGCTCTGTACGAGGCCCTTCAGGACGTGGCGGCCCACTTCGTAGTGGAAGCCGACGGTCTCGCGCAAGCGTCAAAAATCACCCTGAGCATCCTGGTGAAAGCAGTCGAGAAAGAAGGGCTCACGTTTCTGAAAGGGAATCGTGAGCGTATGAAACTTGAAGGTGAGTCGGGCACATTCGTGTCCAAAGTGGCTCATGCCCCACGCTGGCACTTATACGTCGCAGCGACCCAAAGTTCATTCCTCACGAGCAACTTCCCTCGTAAGCTCCTTCTTAATATCGACAACTCGGTGGTCCCGGTAAATTACGCCGTCCGCGCGTGCAAAGCGCTCCAAATGCCGCCGGCGGAGCACTTACGAGCGAAGACGCCCGCCCCATAAGAACGATAAAAACGAACGGGGGGAGAAGCTACCCCTTCACGGTGGGCAGCGGCATGCCGCAAGGGTGCCCGCTATCCCCGCTGACCTTCCTCCTGACAACGGAGGCACTCACCCGAGCCATAAACAATGACGACGATATAGAAGGGATAAACCTCAACGGATACAACCTGAAAATAAGCCAGTTCGCGGACGACACGGCGCTACTAGCCCGTGACTACACGAGCCTAAAAAAGTCACTACATTGGGTTAAACTCCACGAGAAAGCCACGGGAGGTAAGACAAACGAAGGCAAATTTCAAGGTCTCCGGATGGGGGCGCAACGATCCCGGAAACCCCCATGGGATATGCGGAAATACAATTGGAACCAAAACAACGAATACTTAACAATACTAGGCGTCCCGCTGGGGGCGCCGGAGGCGCTAAAACCCTTTTGGATGAAACTAGCTGACAAAGTCGACGACAAAGCGGCCAAACTACCGCCAGCCACCAGACACATGACAATATTCGGAAGGGCGGCGATAGTCAACTATATGATATATGGTACACCAAGGTATTGGCTACAGACGCTGGCCGCCCCGAGATGGTTCCATACACGGATACAAAAAGCCGCGGATGCTGTCCTTTGGACAAGCCCACACACTCACAAGCAAACCAGGTGGATCAAATACCCGCACTATGCCACATTCCACGAAAGGAGTGCGACGAGATCTATGGGGTTGGGACTCCTGCACTGGCCCACGCATATCAAAGCCCTTCAAGCGAAATGGATATTGAACTACCTTAACGCACGGAAAGCGATTTGGAAACACGCGCTTGACGCATGGTTCTGCCGCACCACGCTAGGAAGAGGCGCTGTCCTCTCCACAGTCCCGATTAAAACACTAACGGGCAGCCTGAGGGGCAACCCGGCACTCCCGACCTTTTGGAAAGAAGCCATTACAAATTTTAGAAACCTAGACATCCAACCGGTATGCCTGACGAGAGAAGGCGCACTCTCGCAACCCCTATGGCACAACCCACACTTCCCTCCCCCAGCGATCCGCGCCCCGTGGGCGCGAATGTGGGAAACCCTGCACGCGAACGTAGTACATAACATTTTTAAGGACGACACCTTCACTACGCCCTATAGTAGGGAGGAATGCTCGGCCTATGTCGAGCACCTCCCGGAGACATTCATACACAAAAACCATACTATCCGCAAATCGGAATTTCTAGACTCGTGGGACACGATAGTCGAACACGCACGGCATATACTAAGCACGTCGGCGGAACGCCCGCCGCCCGAGCCAAGAAAGGAAAACCCTCGGAAGACTACAGCCGCCCCGCAAGAGGTGGAAGGAGAAGCGCAAGAGGAAATAAGGGTCTCGGAAGACGATCAGTACATAAAGAAATTCAACAATATATGGATCCAAACGGACACGGACTATCTTGGAGAGATATCCGGCACCGGTAACGTGATAACGACGGATGAAGCCCAGCGCTACCACCCCCGGCCCGGTGGGAAAACGGATACAAAGGACCCAAGCACATGGAATACCCGGTAGCCGACGAATACGCGATTCGAAAAGGAAAAATTACGCTCGACGCGATCACAGTCTCCGACATCGCCAAGGTCACACTCAAAGCAACGCGGCGCAACGACTCACAGGCGGCCAGAAGGGCATGGGAAAGCCGACTCGACATCACTAAAGAAGAATGGATGCACATAGCTAGACTGTATACCCTGCCGCTACTGAAGCACACCGACAAACACTCACACTTCAAGCACATCACCCACAGGAGAATAGGAACCAAAAACAGATTCGGAGCAGAGACAACGAAAACATGCAGGATGTGCGGCCGCTATCGAGAGGACTCATGCCACTTAGCGTGGTGTCCAGCGACAAGGAAGATCTTCGACACGCTAGACGCAATCGCTAACTATACCCCGAAGTCGGATAGGCCCAAAAGACAAATAGCTAAGGACAGACTGTTTGCATACCCGGCGGAATCTACACCCGATAGCTTAAAAACCCTCTACGTGATAGCGTGGAGATACATATTAAGAGACTTCTATAGGATAGAATTCGAGTCATACACATACCACTATATACCGGTCCTAGAATCCACACTAATAAGGTTTACCACCCTGGTGAGGGGCCTTGCCCCGAAGGATAGGCACCACCACATGCGCACGCACACGGCGGCCCAAGGCAGAAAGCCTAAACTAAAATCACCAGTAGGCCTCAGCACCCCGGTCTTTATAGAGAACGAAAAAGGTAAACTGACAATGAACGACAACCTAGGCCTCGTGGCAAAAGCAGTCGGCCTAACAGATAAGCTAGCCTGAGGTCCAAGGGCGTCACCTCCTCCGAAAACACCCCCGAAGCGTCAGCGACAGTGAGTGAGAGCCACACACGAGAGGCGTAACACTCCGGACAACCCACAAAAACAAACGGGCCACCTAGAGGCACAGGAGGAAGGCGGGAAAAGACCACTAGGGGCCGGTGCACCCCCGCCTTACCCAACCCCCCCCCACAGCCCGGGCCCCTATGTAGAGCACAAGGGGAGTAGCCGCAAGGCGGGAAGTGAGGGGAAAGAAGGGAAATGGGGCGTGGCTACGATATTATGCTCCAGAGCCGCGCGTGTGGTGAGAATATTAAAAGGTTTTTTTTTTCTCCTGGCCCTTTCCCCCCCGCCATCAGGCGACTCCCCCCGTGCACTACTAGGGGGATAGGGAAAATGGGCTTAGATATGGTCGGTGGCCCGCGCCCCCCCCCCGGTGATCCGTTCCCCCCTTCCTCCTATGCCTACCGGGCTGGCGGCGTCCTCAGTCCCGACTTCTCCTGTAAACAGGTGCGGGACTTACCTATTTTTCGGTGGTCGGAGCCCTCGCTCCGCCCACCCCCTTCTCCGCGCTCTCTCTCCCCTCTCCTGCAGGCACGCGCGATGGCGCGCCTGCGACAGGCCTGCAGCTGCCTCTAGCCTCTGGCGACCCCTGGAGGCTCGTGGAGGCCAGCTCAGGGGGCAGAAGAGGCTGGGGCTGGGCCCTGGCCTCCCCTGCCTCTCCATCGCTGGCGCTGCTGGGCCTCAGGGGCCCCCACTCTGCACCTGTCTGCCTGTCGAACAGGGGGATCAGGGGGGAGGGGGGGTTGGAGCGATGGGCTGGCCACGACAGGCCAGGACGCGCGAGGCAGGCGAGCCTGCCACTGAGAGAGTGGGTCAGCAGGGCAGTGGGCTCCTGGCAAGCCATCAGGGGTGCCAGGAGCATGGGCGGTTCCTCCCCCATGGCAGGGGAGGAGTGGAGAGAGGGGGGGGGCTGTCGCATCCAAAGTATTTTATATACTCTAGGCGGATGCGGTGCTTCCATCAATGTGTAGTGTGTGAGAAAATTGAGTGAGTTTTGTTTTTGCCAATGAGTTGCCTCGAAGCTCTGGCCGCATTGCGCATTGCACGCCGCATTTGTTCGTTTGTCCTTACTTGTTTCATTGATTTGTTTGTGCGATGTTGCGTTAGTTTTCGGAGTTTTCTTGTTGGTGAGTGAGTGATGTGGGCGCCTCCGGCGCTCCTAAATAAAGGGACATCCAATATCGTCAGGTACTCGCTATTTTTTATCCAGTTGAAATTCCGCATGTTCCACGGGGGTTTACGGGCTCTTTGCGCCCCCATCCGGAGCCCTTGAAACTTGCTAGCGTGTTGTTTTCCCCCCTGTGGCTTTCTCGTGCTATTTTACCCAATATAAGGACTTTTTAAGGCTTCTATAGTCCCGGGCTATCAGCGACGTGTCGTCTGCAAATTGGCTAATTTTTAGGTTGTACCTATTCAGGTCCACGCCCTCTGCATGTCTTCATCTCCGTTTATGGCTCGGGTGACCGCTTCCGTCGTGAGGAGGAAGGTAAGTGGGGAGAGCGGGCATCCTTGCGGCATGCCGCTTCCCACGGTGAAGGGGTAACTCCTTCCCCCGTTCGTTTTGATCGTTCTTTTAGGCTTGGCGTCTTCGCTCGTGAGCGCTTTTGCGAGGACGGCCTGATTTTCATTATGATTAGTCCATAGTATTAAGTCTATTTGTTTCTGCGTAGCAAGTCTAGATGAGGCAAATGGCGGCGGTCGCCAACACGTATGACGAAGCCTGAAGGCCTTGAACCCCGATTGACGGGGGGAAGGGGGTGGATACCATGAAGCTCTGCACATGCAATC